>CM077086.1:36281943-36860772 GCA_039513925.1 Platanthera zijinensis
GTAGAGAGCCTTCCTGGGTTTGCAGACGTAGTTCGGATGAACTTCAGAGACAAATCCAAGCGGCTGATCCATGAAGATGTCCTTATCAATTTCCCCGTAAAGAAAAGCATTCTTTACGTCAAGTTGTCACATCCTCCATCCTTGGCAAGTAGCAAAGGCGATCACCACCCGAACTGAAGTCATCTTCGCGACTGGAGTAAACGTCTCCTCATTGTCCTCTCCATACTGTTGTGAGAATCCTCGAGCAACAAGGCGAGACTTGTATCTTTCGATGCTCCCATCAGCCTTCTTCTTCAACATGTACACTCACTTGCAAGTCACTGGAGTAATGTCATCAACCCTGGGCACAAGGTCACAGGTTTCATTCTTCTTGAGAGCAGCCATATCCTCTCTCATGGCATCTTACCACTCTTTGACTCTAGTGGCCTCATTGAAGTTTGAAGGCTCTCGCTCATCCAAAGGGCCTGCAAAGAAACAGGAGATAAAGCTCATTGTGTTTTCTTCGCAATACCGAGCTGGTGGCTTGATAGTCCTCTTTGATCTCCGAAGAGGTTGCTCCTTGCTCACCACCTCCTTTGCTTCTTCAGAACCAACTCTATTCCCGGGCACACTTGGAGCACTGCTCCCCCTGCTTCCTGAATCAGAAGCCTCTGTCCCATAGCTTGAAGCAACAGGAGCTACTGGTGAAACAACAAGCTCCTCTTAAAGAACTTCAGCAGCCACCTTCTGCTCTTCATCAACCTTACTCTAAGATAGCTCAACCAAGCTTCCTCAATACGACGTCAGTTCATCAAAGACCACGTCTCTTATTACAACAAACTTATTCGTCGCAGGATCCATGCACTTCCATCCCTTCTTCTGCTCATCATAGCCTACAAATACAAGCTTCCTTACCTTTGCATCAAGCTTCATTCTTAAAACATCTGGGACATGCACATAGCAAGTTGATCCAAACACTCGAAGGTGTTCCACGCTTGGCTTCTTCTTGAACACCATATCAAAGGGAGACTTCATGTTCATCAGACTCAGAGGCATCCGATTGATGACATAAGAAGCACAAGACATCCCCTCTACCCAATAAGACCTAGGAATGCCTTTAGCATGAAGCCAGCACTTGCAAGTCTCCGTCAGATGATGAATCTTCCGCTCCGTTACTCTATTTTGTTGTGGAGTATAAGCACAAGTAAGCTCCTTCTAGATGTCTTACTTCCTGCAGAAGTTAGAGAACTTGGAAGAGATAAACTCACCACCGTTGTCTAATCTGAACTTCTTGATTTGCAGGCCAAGTCGGCCCTCTACAGGCTCCTTGAAACTCCATAAACAAATGGAAGGCTTCTGACTTCTCCTTCGTGAAATACACTCAAGTGTATCTTGAGTAGTCATCAATCAGAACCAGCACGTATTGGTTGCCTCTAAGACTAGCGGTAGCAGTTGGCCCCATTAAATCACCATGGATGCATTCCAATGGTGCCTTGCTCTTTGTTTGAGATTTATCAAACAGAAGGCGATGAGCCTCGCCGAACTGACACCCTGCATAAACATGGCCATCTCTGTAGGATGACAACTTTGGCAAGCCTTTCACAAGGCTCCTCAATGTCATAGCTTTCAGCTTATCCATCCAAACATGCTCTAACCTTTCATGCCAAATAGCAGCGCTGTTGTTGGCTCTCATCCGATCAATATAGGAGCTTGTTGCAAGAACAAACAAGTCCTTTACTCTCCTCCCAATGTGAGCAATATCAGCCTTTACCGATGATACGTTGCAAAGAAACTTCACTTCTGTTGGCCCAAACAGAACGTGATAGCTTGCGTCTACCGTATTGGTCATAGAGAAGAGGTTCTTCTTCATGCCCGGTACATGATACACACTCCTTAACGTGAGTGGCCCCATATCACTACTGATAGTTTTACTTTCAAGATTACCTAGACACCTAGAGGGGGGTGAATAGGTTCTTATTTTCTTTTCAAACTTAAGGCAGAATGATTAAGTAATTAAAGACTATTTTCTATGAGTTCTGCAGCTACTTTAGCAATCACAATCACACAATCTAGAACTACACATCACAGATTGCAACAAGTATTTATAGTGGTTCCCCAAGATCTGGGTACATCCACTTTCCCCCTTCGCCTATCTAGCAGTGTGCTAGATTCAGCCAAACTCCCTTCTTTATCTCAGATCCTCAGATCCTACAGCTCAGAATCCAAAATGGATTCCTACAACTCAGAGTGATACCACACTCCTACAGCTCAGGCAATTCAGCCCTACCTCAGTCTTTATTCAAGACCTACAACTCAGAAATTATCTCTCCTACACTCAGGCAATTCAGCCCTACCTCAGTCTTTATTCAAGACCTACAACTCAGAGATTATCTCTCCTACACTCAGCCTTTATAAATTAGGCTTACAACTCAGATCTATTAAAAGATCCTACAGGATTTGAGTAAAATATATTTTTATCTTGCTCCTGGTGAGAGAGGAGGAACAAGACAGTGTTCTTGATCAGCTTCTTGATAAACCAGATGGATAAAATCAACTGGAACTTAGCTTTCTTCAAAGCTTCTTGAACCTGAACTTTGTTAAGTTGATCTTCTTTGAAATAAACTAATCAACAGCTTTCTCCTTAGATTTCAGAATTTGAATCTGAATCTTCTTGATAGATAAGTTCAGAATCTGTTTCTTTTGAAATCTGAGACAGCTTTCTTCTTGCCTTCTTTTGACTGGATCTCTCTCTATCCAAGTCCCTTGAAGATACTTCAGAATTTTTGACTGAATTCTACTTTGACAGATTCTGATAGTTCAATCAGAATATCTTCTTAGATCTGCAAAGATCTTCTCCTTATTATTACTTGTTATTCAGTGTTCAGTTTTCAGTATCTTTCTTTCAGACACTATCCGTCTATTTATAGCCTTCATTCCTGGTAACCGGCTGGTCCGGTTCCTAACAAACTTCTGTCTGTATCAATCACGTCAGTTAACCTGTAGAGACCCACAGCTGTCAATTCTTCAAACTGCCAAAGAGTCTTTGTTTCTGCCAGAAAGTGTCGAGACAAACTGTCAATATGTGTCGAGACAATTGTTAAAATGTGTCGACACAATTTGATTAAGTGTCAACACAATCCTTTGTGATGTCGACACATTTGTCTTGATGTCGACACAGCTTCTTGACACAACTTTTTGAGAATGTATCGACACAGATAGTTGTATGTCGACACAATTACTTCAGCCACAGACTTATTGTTGATTCTGCTAAGTGTCGACTCAGTCTCTAAGTGTCGACTTAGCTGTTGTTGACTTCTGCCTCTGTGTGTCGACACAGCCTCCTGGTGTCGACACAGTTGATGTCAACTATAATCTTGTGTGTGTCGACACTGCCTCCCGGTGTCGACACAGTTGATGTCGACTATAATCTTGTGTGTGTCGACACTGCCTCCTGGTGTCGACACAGTTGATGTCGACTCATTTTCTCTGTGTCGACACAGCCTTCTTCAAGTGTCGACACAATCTTCCTGAAGTGTCGACACATCTTCTTCTGGTGTCGACACATGGACTTAGAAATTTTTCCATACTTTTAACCTGCACATATTCAACTTAAACAACATCAAATACACCTTGATGTATATCATTATGCTAAGTTAGGCTTCTTCAAATCAGGTACATATTTTCCAATGTACCCAACAATTTCCCCCTATTTGGAGAAGTCATAACCCATATTAGCTAATGATATACACCACTTATGATAATAATAATAAAAAAAGATGATGATGTATATAAGCTTAATATTACAGAAAATATTAACAATCAAAATATTTGCACAGATTCATCACAGAGATAAAAAGATATACACAAAAATTAACTAAAGAGCAAGATTTTGTGTATTATGTCAAAATGATTGTTTACAAAATTTTTAACACTAAATGTTTCACATTACACATTTTTAAACTAAAACTAAGACATCTTAGACTAAGACTGATCAGGCTCCTTTATAACAATCCCTCTTCCTGGTTGTACTTGTGCCTGCACAGAAGGTTCAGTTTCTTCCATGGGCTTTTTGCCTTTAAGATCAGCCTTCTTCTGAGCCTCAGTCTTCAGTCTTTGTCTCTCAAAATAGTGATATGGCTTGGAAAAGTATTTGCTAGGCTCCACAACACAGGAGGTAGCTTTCTCATCTTAGCTTTCCTTCTATGCTGAACAATAGCCTCCTGTCTGGCTTCATGCTTCTGCCATTCTTGTTCATTGTACCACTTGCCCCTTTCATGGACTTAATCGATTACAGCTTTCCAGGCAGTTAGTATGATGTTTTTAGAGGTAGGGCTCCACTGATCAAAATCAGGTTTTAGTTCAGCTTGCTCCCTAAATCTCTTCTTTGACAGTTGAGCCTCTTGCTGAGCCTTGATTGCAGCTTCAGGCATGTCTACTTTTCCAAGTATAATATTTGAATCCTCCTCTGGAGGACTATACATAGTTTGCACCTGCTGATGAATCATGTCAAAATCTGCAAGGGGGTATATGACTTGAGCAACCTCTGGTTGGTTGCCTTCAAGTGGACCTTGTGGCTGTACTCCTGACTCTGCCATATTATCATCATCACAAAGGGGTGGATATCCCAATGTGGCTCTGACACTGTTAGTGACCCACTTGGCATGTTCTGAGCCAGCATAAATAAGTACCCTCTCCCCCTTTAGGACTTCTCTTGCTACATGATCTCTGAGATCTTCCTTCTGAAACCTGATCTGACCATCCAGATAATTAATGCCATCTTTGAAGAAGGGTTTCAACTTGTTAAGTTTTGCAGTAATTTCCTTCTGGGAAGTGGTTAGGGCTGTCTGTACTGAGTCTAAAGCAGTGTTGAACTTAGTGTCATATGCTAGCATTTCAGCTGCCCTAGCTTCAGTCAATTTAGTCATGATTGTTTGAAATTGAGCAAGAATATTTGTGTTGGCAGTTATCAGATTGTCATTTAGCCTTTTCTGATTTTTAAGAATGTATCCTTGATTAATAGATTGAGCATCTATTTCTTTCTTCATTACTTCTTGTTGTTTGGCCAGATATACAACAGCATGTGCCCCTTTTGTAAAACAATCAGTCATTTCTCTTTTATGTTGATTGACTTCAAATCTTATAGACTTTATATCTTGAGCCAGATCAAACTGAAGATTTTTATGACTTTCATCAACATATTTCTCTAAAGCCTGTCTTTGTTCATCCATTTTCATTTGAAAAGTTACCAAGAACTTTGCATAATCAAAATCTGAAGAGGTGGGTGGTGTTGTTTGAAGTGCTTTCTTATAGCTATGGCTTCTTCTCTTGAAGACCATAAGCTTCCTTTTCTTTGCCTCTTGAATTTCTTCATTCCCAGAATCAAAGGAACTCTCAATCTGAACTCTTTCTTTTTGTGAGGTAGGGATTTCAGTTTCAGTAACATGTGGCTCCTGTTCACCTTCACCTGGTACCCTCTCCTCACTAGCTTGCTCCCCCTCAACCCTTTGGGTGTCATCTTTATCTGCTGTGTCTACAACCTCTTTGAAGAGATCATCCATTGTATATTCCTTTGGTGTTTGAGGAGGTGATGGAACATTGATTCTCTCTATAAGATCATCTAGTCTAGCAGTATCTATCTCCTCTGATAAGTCAATCCTTTCTGCTTCTTCTGAATGTGCAGTACTAGGCTCCCCCTGAACCTGTGCAGGTATCTGTTCTTTCTGTACTTGAATTGTTTCAGTACCAAGCTCAGTGTGATGATGAGCTGGAGACTTCTCAGATGTCTCCTGCCTGTCTTCTTCAGGCATATCCTTGGATAGAACTCTATCCCACCTGAAGAACAACCTTATATCCATTCTCCTCATATGATTGATCTTGGAGCCTGGTAGTTGTTGCATTACTTCTGGAATGATTCCAGCTAAGTAAAGACTCAGTATTCTAGCCATGTTTGGCTTCTTGATTGCCTCCTTGATTTTGTCAAACACAACTACTGACCAGTTGGTGGGAATGTGAAATACAATCCTAGTCATTAGGTTGAACATGAAGACAGAGATCCTATCATGTCCACCAGTCTTGCACAGCACCACTTTCCCAATAACTTCAGAAAGGAATTTACCCTGATTATTCATGCATTTTTGATTGAAGGCAGCACCAATCTTCATGGTGGGATCCAGTCCACACCACTGAAGTGTTTGCCTTGTTTGTGAGGATGAAACCTCCTCTTCATCGTTTATCCTTGGAAGATGAAGGATTCTGGTTAATCGCTTCTGAGTCACCTTGACTCTTGTGTCCTGAATAGTTGATTTGATTTTCATACCAGTAGAATCCACAGATGCGGTGGTGTAGAATGCAAGAACTTCCTTCTTCCAGACCTTGGTGGGTTCTGAGACAAGGAATTCAAGTCCACTGTCTATGAGAAGAGACACCACCATCTTAATCTCTGGAGCTGCATCGTCGAACGCATGCCTAACCAGTTCATATCCCTCGTTGATGGAATCTTCGATCTTTGGCGCCATTGAATCGTTGAGAAAGCTTGAGAAAAGAGAGAAGAAGGATTGTCGACACACAAGGTTTTTATCTCGAAACCCTGGTGAGCGTGTCGACAAAATACGGATGTGACCTATTTATACCCTTCTATGCCAAGAAGATCAAAAGGCGGGCAAAAATAGTCAAATTGTGTCGACACAGACAATATGTGTCGACACAAATTCTGAATAAGTCGACAACAATACTC
Source organism: Platanthera zijinensis (assembly GCA_039513925.1). Lineage (NCBI taxonomy): Eukaryota > Viridiplantae > Streptophyta > Magnoliopsida > Asparagales > Orchidaceae > Platanthera > Platanthera zijinensis. The sequence goes on from CM077086.1 coordinate 36,288,656, forward strand.
TAGTTGTGTCGACTTGACGCTCTAGACTATGTCGACATAAAAATCCCTGATGTGTCGACACATCTAATCTGTGTCGACACCATTTTTCTGAGTTTGTCGACACAAATCCTCTGTGTCGACACTTAAATCCTGAATGAGTCAACACAGTTTTACTTAGCCAAATTTTGCTAAACTAATCTATAGTTAGCATGCCTAATTCAATTTTAAATCTATTGAATTTTGTTTCATCCAGAGGCTTAGTAAATACATCTGCAATTTGATAATCTGTCTTAACAAATTCTAGTGAGATGTTTTCTTTTTCTACATGTTCTCTAAGAAAATGGTGTTTTATTTCTATATGCTTAGTCCTACTATGTGAAACAGGATTATTTGCAATAGAAATAACACTTTTAGAATCACATAATAAAGGTGTTCTACTTACCTGAATACCATAATCTTTTAGTTGATGCTGAATCCACAATAGTTGTGCACAGCAACTTCCAGCTGCAACATACTCAGACACAGCTGTGGATATTGCCACACTAGTCTGCTTCTTACTACTCCATGATATCAACCTTCCTCCCAAAAATTGACATGTACCTGTAGTACTTTTTCTATCTTCTCTGCAGCCTGCAAAATATGCATCTGAAAAACCTATTAGTTGAAAATCTCCATTCTTAGGGTACCAAAGGCCTAGATTTGGTGTGCCCTTTAAATATCTCAAAATTCTTTTAACAGTAGTGTAATGAGATTCTTTAGGGCATGCCTGGTACCTAGCACAGACACATGTAGCATACATAATATCTGGTCTACTAGCTGTGAGGTATAATAGAGAACCAACTATTCCTCTATACAAAGGCTCATCTACAGGCTTACCTATATCATCTTTACATATAGGAATATTTGTTCCCATAGGAGTTTTCATGGTAGAGGAAGATTACATACCATATTTTTTTATCAACTCTTTGGTGAACTTAGACTGGGATATGGACAAGCCATCATCAGTCTGTCTTACTTGAAGTCCCAAGAAGAACTTAAGTCCCCCATACTACTCATTTCAAACTTCCCTTGCATAAGTTTGGCAAACTTCTTGCAAAGGTTGTTCTCTATAGACCCAAAAATTATGTCATCCACATAGATTTGGACTAAGATTATCTTGCCTTTAGACTCCCTAAGGAATAGAGTCTTTTCTATTTTGCCTCTTGAGAATTTGTTCTCAATAAGGAAAGTAGATAGGGTGTCATACCAATCCCTTGGGGCTTGCTTTAACCCATATAAAGCTTTCCTAAGTCTAAAAACATAATCAGGTTTAAGAGAGTCTACAAAACCTAATGGCTGTTCCACATAGACTTCTTCTTTTAGATCTCCATTTAGAAATGCTGATTTCATATCCATTTGGTATACCTTGAATCCTTGGTATGCAGCATAGGCAAGAAACATCTTGATTGCCTCCAGTCTTGCTACTGGGGCAAATGTCTGATCAAAATCTATTCCCTCTTCCTGCCTATATCCTTTAGCAACCAGTCTTGCTTTGTTCTTTACAATTACTCCACTCTCATCCAACTTGTTCCTAAATATCCACTTTGTTCCAATGATGTTGTGGTCTTTTGGTTTAGGAACAAGCTCCCAGACTTTGCACTTTCTGAATTGGTTAAGCTCCTCTTGCATAGCATTAATCCAATGTTGGTCTTGGATGGCTTCTTCAAATTTCTTAGGCTCCAATTGTGTTAGAAAACTTGAGTGCAAGACTATGCTTGGATTTCTGCTTCTAGTCTGCACTCCTTGTCTTGGATCCCCTATTATCTGATTTGCTGGATGGTCTTTAAGATGTCTGATAGCAGGAGATAGATTTCCTTCTGATTGATTATTTCCAGTCCCTTCATTATGTTGCACTTCCTGTGAGTCATCAGCTTCTATAGAATCATGTACTCCCCCTGGACTGTAGCCAACATTTTTCATCTGTTCATTTGCTGTTGAACCTTCTGCAATGGAAAGCTTGTCCATCCTTTTGCTTATACCTGTTAGACTGTATGAACTATAAGGCAACCCACAGTTGATTAATCTTGATTCATCAAACACAACATGTATAGATTCTTCTACAACTTGAGTAGTCAAGTTGAAGACTCTATAGGCCTTACTATTTATGCTGTACCCAACAAATATCGCATCTTGGGATTTGACAGCAAACTTAGTTAGATATGACTTGCCATTGTTAAGTATATAGCACTTGCAACCAAAGATCCTAAAGTAGGATAGATTTGGTTTTCTACCTTTCATAATTTCATAGGGAGTCTTTTTGTGGCACTTGGTGATAGAAGTCATATTGATCACATGACATGCAGTGTTTACTGCCTCAGCCCAGAAATATTCTGGAAGAGAGGTGTCACTCAATAGAGTTCTACCAGCTTCAATCAATGTCCTATTCTTTCTTTCAGCAATACCATTTTGCTGAGGTGTTCTAGGTGAGGAGAACTCTTGGAAAATCCCAAAGTCTTTACATAATTTTGTCATACTTTCAGATTGAAATTCAGTGCCATGGTCACTTCTGATTTTGACCACTGTACTATTTAGTTCATTCTGAATTTGTTTCACAAAACTAAGTAAGACACTTGGGATTTCTGATTTTTGTCTCAGAAAGAACACCCATGTATATCTAGAATAATCATCTACAATCACAAAAGTGTAGACCTTCCTACCTAGACTATGAACTGGCATAGGACCAAAAAGATCCATATGTAAGAGGTATAAGCACCTCACAGAATCCTTGTTTTCAAGACTATGAAAGGAGGATTTTGTCTGCTTGCCCTTTTGACAAGCTGAACATATCCCTTCCTTTATACACTTAACTTGAGGACCATTCCTCACTAACTCTTTGCTGAAGAGTTGGCCAATTGTCTTGTAGTTAAGATGAGCCAATCTCTTGTGCCACTTGATACAATGAGATGCATTATCATCAGCTACAAGACAGATGGGAGAAGCCTTGTTCTCACATACAAAATTAAGACAATAAACATTTCTCCTTCTATACCCAGTCAATATAATCTTTTGATCACTTGACCTTTTGATATGACATCCATCCTTAACAAATGAAATGTCATATCCAAGATCACTCAGCTGACTTATGCTAATCAGATTATATTTCAAACCTTTTACATAAGCCACTTGGGTGATGGTAATTTGGTTTGAAGAAATATTACCAAAACCTTTGATGATTCCTCTTTCAGATCCACCAAAGATTACTTTAGGTCCATCTTTGACAGATGTGTACTTCTTCAGCAGCCCCTTTGTTCCAGTCATGTGCCTAGAATATCCATTGTCCAAGTACCATATAGGGGCATAGTAACTTGGACTTTCCTGCAATACAGAATTACTTTCCCTTAGAGCCCAAGAATGTCTTGGGTCCTTGGTTCCAGTTAGCTCCATTCATATCAAATCTTTTAGCAATTCCTCTAACAGGTAGATTGGTGTTCTTCCTGACACTTGTGTTATGCCAACAGTCCAAGGCAAAATGCCCTACTTTGCCACAGCACCAACAATCATATTTGTTGTACCTAGTTCTAGGTACAATCTTAGCAGATTTGTAGTCTGGAAAATTCCTGACTTGTGCTGGTGCTGCTGTAGCCATGCCCATTGGTTTCCTTGGAAGATGGGATTTATTGTCATGGACTGACTTATTGGCTTTAACAGCTTTGTCACTTAGAACCTCAATCTTCTTATGACCATGAATGTGTTCATGATCATATTTGTTAGAAGGCAAGTGCACCTTTCTAAACATAACAGGGACTGAAAGGTTTAGTGGCTGGACATGAGCTTTGCCTTTTCTCTTGAATTGGGCAGCCCTGGGGTTACCTTTGAAGCCTAATCCTGCCTTACCCTTTTGAGCCACAAACTCATCTATTAAAGGTAAGACAGATTTTGGATTAGAGTAACTAGCCACTAAATCTTTCTCTATTCTTAGTCTGGCCACCAGACTCTTAATTTGATCATTATTATATTTGATTGTGCCCATCTGAATAAAGGTTATATTTTTCAGTTTGGCAATCTCATTTAACTTTTGATCCATTACTTTTTCAAACTCAGTTGCAGCCACCTTAAGATCAACAATTTCCTGAGCCTGAGTTTTGACTAGGTTCTTGCTTTTCTTAAGAGCCTGCAACAAGTCCATATATTCATCCATCAACTAATGAAAATCACCTTCAGATCCATTCACATCACTTGATGTAGATGAATCTGACTCTGAACCAGTACTAAAATCAGAAGAACTAGAAACATTTTGTACCTTACTAGGACCAGGCTGATCCTGGCATTGGTTATCTCCTAACTCAGCCATCAGACCCATGCATTCCTTGTCTTCTTGATCATGAATGGAATCCATCAGTTGCAGAAATTCCTCTTCTTCATTGGCTGCATACAACCCTATGTATGCTTCTGCTTCAGATTCTGACTCTGATGAGGACTGATCTGAAAGACTCTTATCCTTCTTTACAACAAAAGATTTCTCCTTCTTACCCTTGTGTTGAGTCTTTTTTCTGTCTACTGACTTCTTTCTCTTTTCTGGACATTCAGCTACCATATGTCCAGTCTTATTGCAGCAATAACAAACAATCTTAGAAGTTATGGCTTTGCTGGGCTTAGTTCTGTTTCTCTCATTTCTTGAGGATTTTCTCTTCTGATAGTATTCATCTACTGGCTGTGATGTGGAGGGCCTGGACTTCCACTGCTTCTTTTTCAAGAACTTTTGAAACTGTCTTGTAAAGGCAGCAAAGTAAGTATCTGAGTCACTGCTCCCTGATTTCTGACTATCTGAATTATCTGTTATTTCTTCTGTAGCTTCCTTGAGAGGAGATGAAGACATCCTCCCTTTCTTTTTAGTGGCTTCAACTTTGAAAGTCATAGATCTATGCTCACCTTTTGTACTTCTTTCTTCCTCCTTCCTAGCCATAAATTGCATTTCATATGAAAGCAATTTTCCAAACAAGGTTGGAGGAGAAATATCAGCTAACTTGGCCACTTCTCTAATGACACATATTTTGGTATCTCAATCCTTTGTTAAAGATCTGAGAAACTTGTCATTCAGCTCATATGTACTGAAGACTCTTCCATAGGACATTAGTTCATTCACAATCCTATAGAATTTCTTATAACACTCAGTTATGCTATCAGACTTTCCTTGTCTGAAGCTCTCATATTCTTGGTTGAGCATTGATTTTCTGTCTTGTCTTACTTCTTCAGATCCTTCCATATAGACAATCAAGGTATCCCACATCTCTTTGGAGGTCTTGCAATATTTCAGATTTTGGAAGGTGGAATCATCTATTGCACTTACTATGATGTTTTGAGCTCTCTTGTCCATAGTGGCTAAGATGACTTCCTCCTTTGTCATTTCTAAAAAATCCTTAGGAGTTTTCTGATTTGCATCTAATACAGAAATCTTCATTGGAATGTATGGACCTTCTTTCACTGTGATACAAATTCTTGGGTCTGAGGCCTCCATAAATAGCCTAACCCTTTCCTTCCAGATTCCAAAGATTTCTTTTCTGCAGATGGGTAGCTTCATAGATCCCAACTCCTTGTGATTCTCACCTGAACCCATTTTCTTGATTCTTGATTCTGCCTTTAGATCTAACTCAGACGGTTAAGTCTTTCTTTGAACAACCTCCCTCTGATACCACTTGATAGTTTTACTTTCAAGATTACCTAGACACCTAGATGGGGGGTGAATAGGTTCTTATTTTCTTTTCAAACTTAAGGCAGAATGATTAAGTAATTAAAGACTATTTTCTATGAGTTCTGCAGCTACTTTAGCAATCATAATCACACAATCTAGAACTACACATCACAGATTGCAACAAGTATTTATAGTGGTTCCCCAAGATCTAGGTACATCCACTTTCCCCCTTCGCCTATCTAGCAGTGTGCTAGATTCAGCCAAACTCCCTTCTTTATCTCAGATCCTCAGATCCTACAGCTCAGAATCCAAAATGGATTCCTACAACTCAGAGTGATACCACACTCCTACAGCTCAGGCAATTCAGCCCTACCTCAGTCTTTATTCAAGACCTACAACTCAGAGATTATCTCTCCTACACTCAGGCAATTCAGCCCTACTTCAGTCTTTATTCAAGACCTACAACTCAGAGATTATCTTTCCTACACTCAGCCTTTATAAATTAGGCTTACAACTCAGATCTATTAAAAGATCCTACAGGATTTGAGTAAAATATATTTTTATCTTGCTCCTGGTGAGAGAGGAGGAACAAGACAGTGTTCTTGATCAGCTTCTTGATAAACCAGATGGATAAAATCAACTGGAACTTAGCTTTCTTCAAAGCTTCTTGAATCTGAACTTTGTTGAGTTGATCTTCTTTGAATTAACTGATCAGCAGCTTTCTCCTTAGATTTCAGAATTTGAATCTGAATCTTCTTGATAGATAAGTTCAGAATCTGTTTCTTTTGAAATCTGAGACAGCTTTCTTCTTGCCTTCTTTTGACTGGATCTCTCTCTATCCAAGTCCCTTGAAGATACTTCAGAATTCTTGACTGAATTCTACTTTGACAGATTCTGATAGTTCAATCAGAATATCTTCTTAGATCTGCAAAGATCTTCTCCTTATTGTTACTTGTTATTCAGTGTTCAGTTTTCAGTATCTTTCTTTCAGACACTATCTGTCTATTTATAGCTTTCATTCCTGGTAACCGGCTGGTTCGGTTCCTAACAAACTTCTGTCTGTGTCAATCACGTCAGTTAACCTGTAGAGACCCACAGCTGTCAATTCTTCAAACTGCCAAGGAGTCTTTGTTTCTGTCAGAAAGTGTCGAGACAAACTGTCAATATGTGTCGAGATAATTGTTAAAATATGTCGACACAATTTGATTAAGTGTCGACACAATCCTTTGTGATGTCGACACATTTGTCTTGATGTCGACACAGCTTCTTGACATAATTTTTTGAGAATGTGTCGACACAGATAGTTGTATGTCGACACAATTACTTCAGCCACAGACTTATTGTTGATTCTGCTAAGTGTCGACTCAGTCTCTAAGTGTCGACTTAGCTGTTGTTGACTTCTGCCTCTGTGTGTCGACACAGCCTCCTGGTGTCGACACAGTTGATGTCGACTATAATCTTGTGTGTGTCGACACTGCCTCCCGGTGTCGACACAGTTGATGTCGACTATAATCTTGTGTGTGTCGACACTGCCTCCCGGTGTCGACACAGTTGATGTCGACTCAGTTTCTCTGTGTCGACACAGCCTTCTTCAAGTGTCGACACAATCTTCCTGAAGTGTCGACACATCTTCTTCTGGTGTCGACACATGGACTTAGAAATTTTTCCATACTTTTAACCTGCACATATTCAACTTAAACAACATCAAATACACCTTGATGTATATCATTATGCTAAGTTAGGCTTCTTCAAATCAGGTACACATTTTCCAATGTACCCAACAACTACCCAAGGACACAACCCTCTCCTTCTCTACTATATGAACAGTATTATCAGCAGTAATAATAGCTTCGTTACCTGAGTAAGTCTGTAGCGTGGAGAACTTCGACTTGTCTCCGGTGAGGTGATGACCATACCCGGAGTCCACGATCCAGTCATCTTTGAAGTGGATGGTGGACAAGGCATGGTCACAAGTGCTCGTCATGAAATCTCTACCACATCCAGCTTCCTTAGTACTAGAGCAAGCTTCCTCCTTGCCTGCAGCATGCCCAGGCTGTAGCTTGACCTTACAGTCACGTTTGAAGTGACCCGGCTGATGACACCTGTAGCACTTCAAACTCTTCTTCCAGTCCTTCTTAGGAGCAGCACTCCTCTCTTTCTGATAAGAGGTTGAAGGTTCATCTTCAGCAGTGGTCTTCTATTCTTCCCTTCCCATCTCTTCTTCTTCTTGCCTGTGAAGAGCGCTTCACTACCTCATTCAGAGATAGTGACACCAGCCATCTGCCTGACCAAGCTTTCCTGTGAAGTAAGCAAGTTCTCAAGTTCCAGCAGAGATGACTGAGTTACCCAGCCTTGAATAGAGGTAACAAAGGCCACATACTCCTTTCGCAAGCCCCGAATTATGTGCCTTTTCATCTTAGCCTCATAGATAGGCTCATTAGGATCAAGCGCTGATAACTCAGCACACAGACTCTTCATCTTCAGAAAGAACTTAGAGATGGTAAGGTCTCCTTGAGTTGTCCTAGCCAACTCATTCTTCAGGAACTATACCCTAGCTACGTTCTTCCTGTTGAACAACCCATCAAGGGAAGTCCAAATTTCTGTAGTAGACTCACATCCAATGATGTGATCAAACAGCTCTGGTGAAATAGCTCAATTGAGGGTAAACTCAGCATTTGCATTAGTTTTTCTCCAGATTCTCACCTGCTCAGCAGTTCCAAACTCAGTTGTAACTTCTTGCATGTCGTCACCACCGACGACCTCCCATAGCTCCTCGCCCAGAAGATAACTCTTCATGCATGACTTCCACTTCTTAAAGTTAGTCGGCGTTAAGAGTTTAATACATAGACCCCTTGCATAACCTCCTTCCATTGCACAACCCTGGTCTGATAGCTTCCAAAAGCACAGAGCACAACACAAGTTGATCACTGCTCAAGCAATTGAACCTCCCTCTGATACCATGTTGAATTTTCTCAAGATTATCAACGAGATAGTCTGACGCCAAATTAATATTCTCAGAGTTATCAATATCACACCTTGATCAAGCAGAAACTGGGAAAGCAAGCTCAAACACCAGATGCAAACAAAAGGAACAAGCAGATCATATATTCACTATTTTCTTTACAATGCGAGGTATACATGGCGAAACATGATTTCGCCAAGTACAAACAGGAAGCAAGAAAAAACACAACAATCCGGGCGGATAGAATCAGAGACCACCAAGACCGTCCAGTCCACCGAAGTCGCCAAGACCGCCCGAATAGTTGCTACTACTGAACTGAAACTACTGAATCCGCATGAGACCGTGAGGTCACGCAGACAGGTCATTATTCGATGCACACCTTGTTGCTCTCTATAAGCTGCCTAACCGCAGTCGCCCCTCTGCCAGAGTCCGCGAACAAAAACCGAACTGACGAACAGGCCGCCGAGACCGCCGGACACCGTTATTGAACAGAAGCTGGAGAAGACCGATTAGCCGCATATACGACCTGCTGAAACCGCTGATTGATAATCGCACGCTAAGCAGAATCCTGACCGAAGTCAATAACAGAAACCTGGTTTCTCTAAGTTAGCCGCACAACCTGCAACAACAACAACCGGTTAGCTTCTCAGACCGCGTGGTATGACAAAACTGAGGCCGTAGTTTTTAATCCACACTCAACTTACTGTTCACTCAATTTTAAATGAGGTGTCAGGGGGTTCCATTTATAGGAGCGGGTTGGAGTGTGATCACCACCCTATGACATAGGCTAACCGCCCCTTGATCACAGCTAGTATCCACCAGTCCGCCCAGTCTGTAAGGACAAGGCCGGACACCAGCCAAACTGATAAGCACCAAGGTAGGAAGGACAGTCCGCATCCTGGCGGATACTGCGATAGTCCTCATGCACTGCTCTTGATCGACACACAAGTCTTCAACCAACAGGTACAGACCGCCCGGTCACAAGCGGACTTGCGGATACAGCGGACACCACACCAGTCCGCAACAAGTCCACGACCAACAGGAAGACCGCCCGGTCACAAGCGTACTTGCGGATATTGCGGACACCACAGTAGCCCGCAACAAGTCCACGACCAATAGGCAGGCCTCCCGGTCAACAAGTGGACTTGCGGACTAGCGAACACCCTGGACATGTCACGGATTATGACAAATCCAAGCCAAGAGCCCGGCGCGAGCTCGGCGGACAGGGTTCCAGTCCGCCAGCTCCCAAAACAGCTCGCCAAACAAGACTCCATCCGCACACCAGCCAAGCCAGCAGCAACCTGCCGAACTCGCAACCAGTCCGCACAGTCAGCGGATAAGCTCCAAACCGCAGAACTGGCGATAAGCCAGGTCGCTGAAACAGGTAGACTCCACTCCTATCTGCGCGGCTACCGCGAACACCACATTAGGCTGCTAAACACCAGACCGCCTGGCTGCTCTGTCAGCCCGCTTGGATAGTCCGCCCAGGCTGCCCGGTCTGCTCGATCACCCACTTTCACTTCACAAATTTCAACAGGAGAGAGGGGAGAGATCGGAGAGAGCGGGAGAGTAATTAATATTAAAAATAAGAAAAAAAAAAGGAGGATTGGGGGTGAGGGAAGAATGGGGGAGCCCGTGCATCTTCACACGGGGTTTTCCGTGCTCGATGCCTCCGCACGGACTTCGTCCGTGCTCAATGCTCGTATAGATATATATGAGTGAAAAAATTAATTAAATATATATAAATATATACACACACACACGCCTCTCTCTCTTCCCCCTCATTATTTCTCTCTCTCTCTCTCTCTCTCTCTCTCTCTCTCTCTCTATCCACCTTTTTTCTCTCACTTAATTATATAGGCCCTACTCCTGGATCCGGATCCCCTAGAGTTCCTGCAGGAACTCCAGGGTGGAGTTCCTTAAATAATAGCCTTTGGAAAAATCCAAGGGCTTGGATTTAAATCTTATAAAACAAAATCACTGTACAACCACAAATTCGTTGGGTATGACCAAGATCTCCCAAGGACCCAAATCGAGCTAGCCATGGGCTAACATTAAGCATATTGGGTCAGGCAAGAAACTGGGTGGGAGGATTCTCGCCAGGGGTAGGCGGAAAGGCTCTCGCCCAGGGGTCATAAAGCGCTGGTTCGTCGAGCTCAATTCTTCGAGAAGAGAGCGCTAGTTAGTCGAGCTCAATTCGTCGAGCAGAGAGCGCTGGTTCATCGACCTTAATTCATCGAGCAGAGAGCGTTGGTTTGTCGAGCTCAATTCATTGAGCTGAGAGCGCTGGTTCGTCGTGCTTAATTCGTCGAGCTGAGAGCGCTGGTTTGTCGAGCTTAATTTGTCAAGTGGAGAGCGCTGGTTCGTCAAGCTCAATTCGTCGAGCGGAGAGTGCTGGTTCGTCGAGCTCAATTCGTCGAGCTGAGAGCGCTGGTTCATCAAGCATTTTCCAGGTTTGGGCCATGGCAGGCCCTTGGCAGGCGGGAAGGATCCCTCCCTGGGCATGCGAGAGGGCTCGCGCCTCTCTTTGGCGGAAGCTCAGCGCCTCTTTAGTCGTTTGTTCTCGCTTGGGGTAGGCGGGAAGGCTCGCGCTCAGAGCAAGCTTGCAGGGTTCCCGCAGAGCTCAGCAAGAAGAGCTCCCGCCAGGTGGGGCCCAGGTGTGACCCAGGCTTGAAATTACCTAAATATCCTTTGGTATGCATTTAGCCCTTCAGAACAACGGAGTTTGGTTGTTGGCAGACCAACCCAGGGGCATTTTAGTAATTTTAGGGCAGCAAAAGTACGCTTTTGGCAGACCAGATTTTGAAAGCTTATAAATAGACCCATGGAGTTCTTTAGAAAGCAAGCTTTCATGATCTCTTCAGTCCACTAGTGCTTTCTGAGGTTCTCCTAGCACAGCTATTGGCTTTGGAGGGGAAGCGCTCAGTGATCTTCTGGGTTAGTGGAGGGACCTCCCAGCTGAGGCTTAGGGCCAGTTCCAGGTTCTTTGTCGCTAGTCAGAGGTCAAGGATTTGGAGAAGTAGGTGCTAGCTATACCCCCAGGTCCAAACTCTCGTTGAGGCCATTTTTGGGCTTCAACATTCTGGTGCGGTGAGCGTGGACCGTAGCTGGTACTAGAAAAATCTTAAGATAAGTCACATGGCTGGGAATGAAGGGGAAGGAGCTGGTTCAGGAGGTTCCCCCTCTCGGGGAAGTGGGGTGACGGTAGGGATGCTGGAAGACTTCAGGCGGAAAGTCCTCCAGACCATCCACCTGGCCGTCTCGACAAGGAGTGAGTGGGCCACGCTTCAAGTTCCAGTGGCTGCAGTTCCGTCTCTGGGCGAGAACGCTCCCCGGCAGCGTCCCGGGAAGGAGGTCCCGGCGGAAGGCGCCGAGAGGGATCTCGCCGGGAGGGAACTGTTCCCAGGGCAGACCAACACCGACAGGGCCAGTGAGCCGAGGCAGCGGGAGGTGCCCTCTCGGCAAGCCATGGGCGGGAGTCCTTTCAGTGAGCTCATCATTTCAGCTCCTGCTCTAGAAGAGTTCAGGGAGCCAGACATGTTGTACTACACTAGGAGGGACGACCCCACGCATCATGTGCAGTGGTTCAAGGATGTCGTCTCCATCAGGAAGATGTCGGACGCCTTCAAGTGTAGACTCTTTGCCATTACGTTGAAGGAGAAGGCGAGGGACTGGTTCAACCAATTGCCTGCAAGCTCAATCTACTATTTTGAAGATTTGCGCCGAGGGTTCTTGTTGAGGTTCTTGACATCCAATAAGAGGAATAATTCGGAGGAGTGCCTATTTGCCGTCAAGCAAAAGCCGGAGGAGACCCTGGGACACTATATGGATAGGTTCCAGGAGGAGATTCTACAAGTCCAGGAGATGCCCGAGTACACAGTGATGCTTGCCTTCACCCTCGGGTTGAGGTCGAGCTTCTTCAGCATGGAGTTGAAAAGAGTTCCCCCCCCCCCCCTCTTCTTTGAGGAGTTAATGGAGAGGGCGGCGAAGGAGATTAAGATCGAGGCTTTCAATCCAGCGTTAGTGAAGAAACTAACCAAGTTGACAGAGGATGAGGTAAAGGAGTCGGGAGCCAGGAGGCAGAGAGATCAGAGGGAACAGAGGAAGGAGAGGATAAGGGAAGAGACCAGAGGCCAGGGGCATCAGGGGCAGCCTCAGGGGGGCGAAGGGAGCTGAACAATTGGTTGGGCTGGAGGCCCTAAGAGGGACATCCCCAAGGGAAGGGGGAGGATGTCAAGGTGGAGACAACTTTTGCGAGCAAAGGAGGTTCATCCAACCGGCTTGGACGCAGGGACAGAGGGTCCCCCTCCTACCACAGCAGGAGGCTATGGAGATCGTGAGGGGAAGAGGTGGAAGGAGAGGAGCTCGAAGAGGAGCAAGGAGAAGAGAGGGTAGGGTGGCATTGCTCTTTTGTGACTTCCACCAGGAGGAGTGACACGCAACGGCCACCCTCCTGGAGTTTCTAGAGATGAGAGCGGCTAGGGTGCAGGTCCAGCAGCAACCTCCTGCAAGGATTGAGGAAGTTCTGCAAGGAGAAGTTGAGGATAGGTGTGAAGACCGGGTGGACGTGGGATCCCGGGGGGATCGGGGTGATCCATGGGGGTGTGGGGATCGAATCCACCAGTAAGGGGAGCTTCCAGACCATGTATCGAAGGAGTGTCACCTCGACCTCCCAGACCCCCCCCCCCCAGGAGGAGGAAAGGATCACCTTCTCGTCGAAGGATATGCTTGATTACGAAGACCCGTTCTGCGACGCCTTGGTGATCCAGACGGCGATAGAGAACTTCACGGTCTCCCGGATTCTGGTGGACAATAGGAGCTCCATAAATGTGATCTTCAAGAAGGCCTTCGATGAGATGAAGGTGGAGGCCCGGAGGGTGCTAGCATCGGACGGGCCATTATTTGGGTTCTCTAGAGAGAGGAAGGAAGTAGAGGGAGGAGTGGGGCTTCATGTGACATTGGGGGGTGTCAAGAAACTATCGTTTCATCATCATTGACGCTCCGAGTAGCTACAACGCGATCTTTGGGCGCCCCCTCATCAGCGGCTTCTATTGCGTCCCCTCCTCGTTCCATCAATGTTTGAAGTTCAGCAGTGGAGGAGTGTAGGTCCGGATCAGGGGAGATCCGAAGGCGGCGAGGCAGTGCTATGTGACTGCCGTCAACACCATTTCCTGGATGGTGGAAGCGGAGGAGCTGGAGAGGGAGATGGCGACAGGGGAAGAAGCTACGGAGGAAAGAGAGATGGGCCTATGTGAGGTCGGTGAGAAGGCGGAGTAAGAAGCTGCAGGCGAAGAGAAAAGAGCCTAGATGAGGCCGGGAAGAAGGCTAAGGAGGAGGTTGTGGAGAAAGAAGGGGCAAGCCTAAGTGAGGTCGTGGAGAAGGCAGCGGAGGAGCAAAGGGTAGAGGGAGAAGCGAAGAGAGAGGCCCGGAGGGATGGAGAGGTGGAGTTGTCTAGGGAAGGCTTGTTGGAAGCAATGGAGTTGGAGAGGCTAGAAGGTGAGGAGGAGTTGGCAGAAGAGGAGGAAAGGGCCAGCAAGGAGCAGTCCCGACTGGAGCCGGCGAAGGATGTCGTGGAGATGGAGGTCGTCAGCAGGGCAGGGAAGGTAGAGAAAGCGAGGGTCAGCGGGGGCTTGCGCCCAGAAGACCAGGCAAGGATGCGAGAGTGCATCCAAAAGAATGTTGACATCGTTTCCTGGAGCGCGGCGGAAATGTCGGGCACGGGGGACTTCTGCAAGCAATTCGCCAGCTTGGAGCTGGAGGACTTCTGCAAGCAGTTGGGAACAGACCTTCGGTTCGCTTCAGTGCACCATCCTCGGAGCAATGGGCAAGTAGAAGCTGTCAACAAGCTCATCATCAACCTGCTGAAGAAGAAGGTCACCAATCTCAAAGGAAACTGGGCCGAGCAGCTCCCCTCGGTCCTATGGGCTCTGAGAACAACCCCAAACTCGGCCACGGGGGAAACGCCTTTCAATTTATCCCACGGGTCTGAGGCACTCATCCCGGTGGAGTTCGAGGTGCGGAGTCCAAGAGTAGTTGCGGCGGAAGACGGCGGCGAAGAGTGGCGTCTGGAGAACGAAGACGCCCAGAGGCTCTCTCTGGACTACGTCGAGGAGCTTCGGGACTTGGCCTCCGTACGCCAAGGTGATATCAAGAGGCGCATGGCGAAGCACTTCGACAAAAACGTTCGCCTCAAGCATTTCCTAGCGGGAGACCTGGTCATGAAGAAAGTGGACGTTGCAGGGCGGGGGGTCACCGTCGGCAAGCTACATCCCAACTGGGAAGGGCCCTTTATCGTCCAAGAGGCCTTGACCACAGGGGGCTACTACCTGCAAGATCAAGCCAGAGAGTAGCAGAATGTGACCTGGAGTGGGGACGACCTGAAAAGGTTCTACCCCTAGTGGTGACACTTGCATTTACTTTGTAAGAATGCTTATTGATGTATAGTGGTGACTGGATTGTTCTCCCCTTTTGTGCTAATATTTTGTGTTGTACATCGAGGCTTCTGGGTGCTTCCAGGATCAGCCCCGCGATCGGCTACGGGAAACAGTGGTCGCTTTGTTCCTCGTAAATAACCTAGGATGGATGATAGGACGATGCTTCGGGACTTTAAGCGTTCTTGTAAGACCGAGCCCCTGCATTGTCGGCCGAGATCAGCTCCCCCCTTGCATGTCGGCCTATGTCTCCCCGAGCGCATCTCTCCTCCGACTGAAGGAATTACCAGGAACAAACTTGTACCCTAGCCTCCCGGACTCGATAAGAGGCCGACCTCGTCAAGCAACCATAAGAAGAAGGTTTCAAGTTATTGACGAAGCAGGATAACCTGCCGAAGAAGGGGCAGGGATAAACCCAAAGGTGCATGTTGGTTTCGAGTGCGTCCTAAAGGACCCTCGGGGAAGCAACACCCTCCGCCCGTGCGCTGGCACTCTGGCCATTGAGCGCGGTCGGGAGCGATCTTTGCTATCAGATTGGGATACGTGCCTTCAACCCGTTCCTCCTAAATAGCCCAGTACGGATGATAGGAAGATGCTTCGGGACTTTAAGCACTCTTATAAGACCGATTCACTGCATTGTCGGTCGAGATCAGCTCCCCCCTTGCATGTCGGCCTATGTCTCCCCGAGTGCATCTCTCTTTCGACTGGAGAAATTATTAGGAATGGGTCTGGACGCCAACTTCCCAATTTGGCAGGTTTGAGAGCGTCTCTCCGAAAAGAAAGATTATCTTCTTGCCAAGATATTTATATGATTAATCCTCGACATCCCTCTAGTAACAGGATCTCCTCGATTGAAATCAAGACTTCGAGTAGCGGGAAAGTCGTAAGTCTGATTACCCACGAGCTCCTCTCCTCGGGGATCGGCGGATCTCCTCGAATGAAATCAAGACTTAGAATGGCAGGAAAGTCGTAAGACCGGTTACCCACGAGCTCCTCTCCTCGGGGATCGGCTGATCTCCGAGATTGAAATCAAGACTTCGAGTGGTAGAAAAGTCGTAAGTCCGGTTACCCACGAGCTCCTCTCCTCGAGGATCGGCCAATCTCCTCGATTGAAATCAAGACTTCGAGTGGCAGGAAAGTCGTAAGTCCGGTTACCCACGAGCTCCTCTCCTCGGGGATCGGCCGATCTCCTCGATTGAAATCAAGACTTCGAGTGGCAGGAAAGTCGTAAGACCGGTTACCTACGAGCTCCTCTCCTCGGGGATCGGCCAACCTCCTCGATTGAAATCAAGACTTTGAGTGGCAGGAAAGTCGTAAGACCGGTTACCCACGAGCTCCTCTCCTCGGGAATCGGCCGATCTCCTCGATTGAAATCAAGACTTGGAGTGGCAGGAAAGTCATAAGTCCGGTTACCCATGAGCTCCTCTCCTCGGGGATCGGCCGATCTCCTCGATTGAAATCAAGACTTCAAGTGGCAGGAAAGTTGTAAGACCGGTTACCCACGAGCTCCTCTCCTCAGAGATCGGTCGATCTCCTCGATTGAAATCAAGACTTCGAGTGGCAGGAAAGTCGTAAGTCCGGCCCCCCACGAGCTCCTCTCCTGGTGGATCGGCCGATCTCCTCGATTAAAATCAAAGCCTGAAGCGGCAGGGTAAATGTAAGTCCATGTCTCTGCACGAGCCCCTCTCCCGCAGACCGACTACTTGCCTCCGGGAGATGACTATTCGGCGCCCGTCAAGCTCAGATCAAGTCTTGGCAGAGGCGAGCATGCCTCAAGCACGGGGCGAGTATACCTCGGGCGAGCAGACGAGTACTTCAGGCGAGCCAGCGAGTATGCTTCATGCGAATAGGCGAACACGCCTTGGGCACGAAGGCGGGTATATCTTGAAGAGCAGGCGAATGTGTGTTTAATGCAAGTCCAGACGAGTTAAACGAGTACACGTCGCGAGTGCTCCTCACCGATCCTATGAGCCTAGCAAACGACATCAACCATCATGCGAGTAAAGAGTTGCAAGTGAACTTGTATAAATGTCAAAAGCTTTACAAATTACAAGGGTTATAAATTACACCCGCCGACGAAAATCGACGAGCAACTAGGACTCATCGTCACTAGTATCTTGCCTATATTCCTCATCTCCTACATCTGCATCTTCTTCTTCCTCGTCGTCGTCTCTGCTCTCGCCGCTGCTGCTGCCACTGCCGCTACTGCTGGATTCGCTGGAGCCTGACGACGGAGAGGGAACACGAGCTGGCGAGATCGTCCCCTCAGCGAGCAACTCGGGGATAAGCTCATCAACGGTGAGCTGCTTATCCCCTTCGACGAGCTGTCCGTTAATTCTCAGCCGCGCGAGTATGATGTTCCCAACCGCCCGCGCTATCTCGCGGCGGACGGACGACCTCTCCTCCTATAGAACTCGGGACCGCTTGACGGCCCACTGAGGATCGTCCTCCGACCGCTGCACCCCCGGCAGAGGGGCAGAGTTCGCGAGTTCTTCAGCAGCGACTAGCCGAGTCTCTATCTCGGCTACGCGAACTTGGGCCGTCTCCAGCTCGGCTTGCGAGGCAGTGAGTTTCTCCTCGCACTCGGACAATTTCTTCGCAGCCTCGACCTCGGCGGCCTGTGATACGTCAAACGTCAGTACATGTCCAGACGGAACGGAGCAAATGTCGTCGCAAGTAGGCGACTTACCTCAAAGTCCTTCCAGCGGACCGATTGCATGCCGAGATCAATGGCCTTCTTGGAGACGACTCTCAGAGCCTCCGTCGTCTCCAGCAACTTCCTCGCCGTGAAATGTCCCAACTCGGCAGCTCGCGCGAGCGAGCAGGCGGACTGATGTGCAAGCTCTGGCGGGGCGAGCTCCAATATCGACTCGGCATCGACCCGCCCGTACAAGGCATGGAGGACGGCGAAGGCCTCTCCCTTGTCCTCCCAGTCCATCGACCAGGATGGGAGGTTGGTGCTCAATGACACCACGTGCTCCTCCGCCGACCAGGTCACCAGTGGGAGACCATACGCATCCACCACCCCTCGCCCGAGGTTGTAGTTGGGGTGGAAGCGAGGTGCCCGAGCATCCGGCGGCGACTCTTGGTTGTCAGGCTGGGGCGATGACACTTTCTCCTTCTTGCTCGCAGGCCCCGGCGACCTGGCCATCGCCTTCCCCTTGGCGATTTTCTTCTTCTCCCCGACATCAGGCGGAGGGCGGGCTTCAGAGAGAGGGGTGGCGACTTCCTTCGCTGGAGGGAGCGGCTTCTCCGGGAGCTCGTTGGCCACTGTAAAAAACTCGCGATATGATTAATGCGAGCTTCAGTAAAATAGGAGTGATCAGGCGAGCATACAACATCTCGCTCAATCCTTACCCTCGTTGGGATGAATCGCCTCCAGCACATCGACGTTGAGCTGTCAGTAGATAACGTCGAACCGGCGACCTCGAAAGGATTCGAACAGCTGCTCGCGAATGCCTTCCAAGATCGGCGGGAGGAAGGCGATGTCGGCGGGTTGGTGCGGCCTTCCCAAGAGACCCCCAAAGTCGTCATGCACGATCACCAGCAGCTCGCTCCAGAGGTGGACTTTGTTCGCAGTCCCCACTAAAGTGCAGACATGGCTGCTGAAGAAGACGACCCCCTCCGAAGTCGCGGCGAATGCGAATACTTGGCGAAATACGGAGAGGTCAAAGGCGATCCTCTCCTCCCGGAGGTAGCAGAGGAACCCCATGATGATCGCCATCCCATTGGGGTTGATCTGTGCGGGAACGATCCCAAAATATCGCAGAATCTCGCAGAACTCAGGCAAGAAAGGAAGTCGCAGGCCAGCATCAAAATGGTGCAGCGACAACACTAGCCCGCCCTCAACATAGGTGTTGAGTCGCTCACCGCGAGCAGGAAGCCTCGCCGAGTATCCCTCCGGTAGTAGGAGCTCCCTGAAACTCTCCAGATCCTTGTCTAAAGTTATCGACTTCTTGAAAGCCGCGTCGGTGAAATTGATGGCGTGAGCTTGTCGGCGAGCATTAGCGTCGTTGCCAACCATTTCTGCGAGCTGAGTATGGGAAAAGGGACGAGTGCAAGAAGAGAGGAAGGCGAAAAGAGCCAGAGAGATACTCTCCAGACAGATCGAGAAATTCGCAGTGGTGTACTTATGTTCTACCTACCCCTCATATTTATAGGCCAAAGGCAAAACGGACGGGGGGGGGGGGGGTTCATTCCCGCGAGCATCGATCGACGTCACGCGAGGGAAGGGGCGGCACACCAGCGACATCGGACTTGTCTCGCGCAATGAAGCGGAGGCATTGCGGCGCTCGCCAAGACCTGCACGAGTAAACTCGGGATACCATGGAAACATATAAAGTCGCGGCAAAATGAATAGCGAGATACATAGTCGCTCGTTTTTATTCAAATGGTTAAAAGTGTTCGTTACAATGTCGCCAAATGGAGAATACAGCTTCAACAAAAAACAAATCTACGTCCTAGGTGACCGCTCCGGAGGATGAGGATGTCGCCCGGCCCAGCCCATCTCGCGTGCCCTCCGGAAGTGCTCCGTCGCCAGCGCCATCGCATCGTCACCAAGACGCAGCTGCTCCTCCATCCTCGTCAGCCGCCCCACGGAGCCCATGCTCGCTCGAATCCCAGCCAACTCGTTCAGGACGAGCTGAAGGCGGTGGTTGTTTAACGCCAGCTGGCAATCATTCTCCTTCAACATATGGAAGCGATCCTCGTAGCTCTCCAAGGTGGTATGGATCTCCTCTATCCTTGCCATGCGCACCTCCAGGGCAGAGATTCGGCGATGAGGTTCGCATATGGCGAGCTGGTAGAACTTACTCTCCAGCTCCATGTAGGCGCGGGCTGCAGCGTGACGATACTCGCTCCCCGACAACCCAATGACGTCGATGTAGGCCGACCCAGGAGTCGCCGGGTGATCTGTCATTTCAGGAAGATAAGTCGCGATCAGAAATCGGCACCCAAACGAGATCAAAAGTAGCAAAAGATAAAGGGCTCACCGTGGCGAGGAGACCGAGAACGGCGCGGTGGAGAAATGCGACCAGAGGTATCTCGCCTACCCGACGATGAGCCTCCAGGGTGGTCGGCTGGTCTGCCTTGACCGCGACCTCCCTGCCCGCGTCCTCCATAGTCGGGGTCCCCAACCCGCGGCGGAAAATAACTCGGTCGCGGCCTATCTGGTTTCTTCGGCGGGGGCGGAGCCTGCGACGAGCTCGTCGGCTATTGCAAAGTCTTCAACGGAGAAGGCGGGGGATGTCGCTGCAAGGCATCCTTCTGCTGGACGGACAAGGGCGGCGGCAAGACGGTGCCCCTCGCCTGTTCGGAAGCCGCATCCAGAGGTGGCGGCGGCGGTAAGGGAGTGCTCTCCACTGGCAATGACGAGTCTGTCACGGAGGAGGCCGGGAGATCCTTGCTCGCCGGGAGATCCTTGCTCGCCGGGAGATTTTTGCCCGCCGGAAGACCCTTACTTGTCGGAGGGGTTCCTTTCGCCAAAGAGGTCCCCGCCATCTTTTTCGCTGCGATATTGATCCGGACCGTATGCGCGGTCCGGAGAGGTTTACCCGCGGCGAGGGCGAGCAGCGGCGTGGAGCTCAGGGGGGCGACGTCCAGTGGCGCGTCAGCATCGCCCGAAGGGGAGTCTGCACAAGAAAGCCGGATCAGCGAAAAGCACGGAGATTAACAATTGGAAAGGGGGGTCGGAGTGGCGACCTGTTACGGTGACGACTTCGGCTTGGGATGTCGTCGACACCTTGGCGACTTCGGGATTCTTGTATGGGCTGAGGGCGACCGAGTCCGGAACATCGCCCAGACCAAGGTCGTTGAGGAGCTTCTGGGTACTGGCGGAGGGTGCGGGTTCGGCAGTCACCGCCGCAACTGACCCAGATGGCGAAGGCGAGTCGACCACTGAGGAGGCAGGTTGCTTGGGCTTCTTGATTTTCTTCTTCTTCAGCAGTGGCAAATCGGCCGCGACATCTCCCTCGCGCGGCCTCTTCGGTCTGGCGATGCCGAGAAGGCCAGACAGGGCGGCGAGGCTGTCTTCGAGAAGCTTCGCGTTGGCATCCGACATGGTGGGTGAGTTTCGGGGATCCGTTCCAGCAACCAGGCCCCCCCTATTTATAGAGTTCGTTGAGCAGTAGACAGAGCGAGCAGACAGATACTCGGCATAGCAGCTCGCCGAATAAGTGATGGATGTTTCTTTCAGGGCTCCTTCGTCGCCCAAAAAAGAGTGGGGATTGTGTACAACCTGTATTCGACGAGGGTGGACCCTACCGTCGCCAGGTCATCAGGAATCAAGGTCAACAAGTCAAGACGGGGGGTCAGGATTAGCGCTCCAGGCCATGGAAGACTCGTGCGAGTATGACGAGCTCCCTAGGCATACTCGCCAGGTGGCGACTAAGGCGGGATACTCGCCTAGCCCATGCGAGCTCCCCATGAAGTCACTCAATCGCCAGGGTGGGTGTATAAGTAATACCCCCCCCCCCCCCTCTTTGGATTTCCCTATAAATAGGACCCCAGGGGTACGAAGGAGAAGACACAGGATTCTTGGATCGTTACTCGCGAACCCCAGCTCGCGGATCTCCTTCGTATCTAGCTCGGCCATTCTGGTTGAGAAGGAGTTGCTTCTTCCAAGCAACCGGGTACGTGGTGGGACCTTCCTGCCGCAGCGGCCTGGGGTCTTGTTTCTTTAGCTCGTCCTTGTTCTCGCTTCTGAGGGTCGTCTGACTTCACTGCGAGACCGGTAGCCTTAGGTCGCCAAGTCCGATTCTGAGGTCGGGATTTTCTTGGCTTCAACAGGCATATTTTCAAAAGACGCGAGAATTTAGGAGAAAACTTTTTGCGACTAGCCAAAACTGTAGTGCTAATAACAATCGCCTTTTTTTGTCCAGGAGTTTAGAATCCGACAGTGAATCTGTGAATGAAATATGGAAATAGATCCGACGATCCTAATTTATTCAATGAATTTATATTTCATGACTACGGTATTTCTTTATATATGGTATATATATACAAACACACACACGCGCACATACGCACACACACACGAGTGACAGACACGGGATTTCACCCCTACGACCAATCACCGCAGTACCTCGGCCTCGACAGTACCTCGATTACGCCGCGCCCATCACTGGTAAATTCGCTCGAAGATTTTCTTGATAAAAATTATATTAATAAAGACAAATTTATATTAAACCGGCTTCCCTCTCTCCTCTTTTTTCTCTCCCTCCGCCCATCTCTCTCCCCTCCCCCTCTCTTCTCTCCCTCTCTCTTCCTACCACCAACTCCCCTCTCCTTTCACTCTTCCTCTCTCTCTCCTACTCACTCTTTAACGCCTAATGATAGCCTACCTCGGCCTCGACAGTATCTCGATCATGCCGCGCCTGTCGCTGGTAAATTCGCTCGCAAATTTTCTTGATAAAAATTATATTAATAAAGACTAAAATTTATATTAAATCGGCCTCCCTCTCTCCTCTTTTTTCTCTCCCTCCGCCCATCTCTCTCCCCTCCCCCTCTCTTCTCTCCCTGTCTCTTCCTACCACCAACTCCCCCCTTTCTCCCCTCTCTTTTCACTCTTTCTCTCTCTCTCCTACTCACTCTTTAATGCCTAATGATAGCTTATAATAGTTGTAGGAGGTCTACTGAAATTATTTTGAATTTTATTGGATTTCCATCATTACTTTTATTTTTATGAACATTCCATTTTAATTTTCTTTGAAATAGATAATAATATATGTTGTAATTTTATTTAAAAAGTAAGAGTGAGTTTGACATTTTTGAAAGTTTAACCAAAGACAACTATATATATATATATAAAGATATCTTATTATGGTGTAACTTGGCTAACGAAAAATTTCAGACCATTTAATATTTCATAGGAAGATTTCAGCCGTTGGATCAAAGAGAAGAGTGGTTTACTATTAGCGTTCCTAAGAAATTAAACCCGAACTCATCTCCACACTTCCCCGACACCTTTTAAAAAAAGAACCGCTCATGGTTTTGGCCGCCGGCGGCCTTCCCGGCGCCCACTGGCAGACTCGGACCCTGGTGATCGAACCAGCCAGGGATAGTCCGACGGCGTTCCAGCACGGCCACCGCCAAAGGCGGCACTCCTTGTACATGCATTGAGCACATGAATTAGGGTAGTGAGTACCCACGATTGCGTTGTTGTGGAACAATGATATGTTAGACTCATATGAGGTTGCTTAGGTTGTTGTGATGAACCTTCGGGTGAACCCAACCATCATTAAGTGAATTTCTAGATTTCGTTTTATTTGATGCTCAACTTAGAAAAATTGATTGTGCTTGAAACCTCACAATGTGTAGAGTTGTTTCATTTTCTTTATTTTGCTACATATTGCATGTTGCGGTTTGCTTACAGGTGAGCGGCGCCCCGTCCTTAGTCGACTAAGATGACCGGGGGGTGGGAGGGGTATTGTTACGAGGTTTGTGATCAGCTCATTACTGACCCTCATTTGCCACTTATTTGTATTTGATGCAGGTACTGGAAATTATAACAGGAAGTAGCGTGTAAAAGCACCAAGTAATAAGCTGGCCAAAACCGAACTCTTTTATTGCTTTCCTTATTCACCGGCCTATGAGTTGATGTTTGTATAACTGTTTAGTATTGATGCTCTAAATGTGTTGCAAGGCTTTTGTGCGAACAGAAAACAAGTAGACCGAAAATTTGGAGTAACAAAATTTTTATTATCCAAAAAGGTATCTTTTACAAAGGTATGACCTCCCTTTTATAGAATGGAGGAGAGAAGAGATATTACAAATAAGCAATGTGGGACTAATAATTACAAGAACATGCATCTATACAAGCCGCATAAGCCGCGCGGTTAGACTAACCGCACGACAACTACCATGTGCAGAAGACAACCTGACAATATCTTCAAGTCGTCGGACCGCTCGGACACCAATCAGCAACAGCCCGACTACCAAGCCGCTGGGAGAAGCCGTCAGACCGCCAGACACCAATCAGCAACAACCCAGCTACCAAGCCGCTGGGAGAAGCCGCCAGACCGCCAGACCGCCAGACCGCCAGACAAACTGCTAGACCGCCCGGTCTCCATACTGCAACACTCCCCCTCAAGCTATAGCATAGATATCAATCATGCCCAGCTTGTCGCAAATGTGAAACAAGGAAGCAGACACCGGTTTGGTAAAGATATCTGCCAACTCGTTGTCAAAAGTGATGAACGGCGTACAAATCTGTTTCTTCAAAATCTCTTCTCGAATAAAATGACAGTCGACTTCTATGTGTTTTGTTCTCTCATGGAAGACCGGATTTCTGGAGATGTATATCGTGGGCTTGTTGTCGCAGAACATAGGAAGAGGATATTTGTAGACCTCTCCTAAATCAATCATGAGAGACCGTAACCATTTTAAGTCACTTGTGGTCGACGTCATACTACGATATTCCGCTTCTACACTACACCCGGAGAAAACAGACTGTTTCTTGCTCTTCCATCTCACAAGTGTTGAAGCCAAAATTGACCCCAACGAATGTTCACAAACCAAAGTGCAGCCGACGCTTACTTCTCTCGAATCTCGACCCCTGACTAGCTGCAAAGGTCCTAAGACCGACCCAAAGACCCAGCTGGGAGGTCCCACCTCACACCCGGAAGATCTCTGAGAGCTTCCCCTCCAAAACCAAAAGCTGGACTGGGAGCTCCTCAGAAAGCACTGGAGTTGGAGAATAATCAAAGCCTGCCTTCCAAAGAGCCCCTACGGGTCTTTTTATAGTCTCCTCTTGACCTGAAAATACTGAAGTACCCATGATGGGTCTGCCAATAGCCGAATCCCGCTGTCATCCCCAGGGCACCAAGGTAATTTTACTTGTGAATAATGAAATAATGAAATAACCCTTCTGGACGCGGGACCCTACCACGTGGGCCCACTTGGCGAGAACCCCGGACGAGAAGGCTCTCGCTAAAAACCAACTGGGCTTACTTCGGCGAGAGCTCCTGTCAAGAAGGTTCTCGCCCTTGATGGTCTTGATACCATTGCGGCTTAAGGCTCACTCAATGCCTTCTCGCCTGCCCCGGGCGGGAGCTACCATAGTCAAGTCACCTGCTTTGGCTAGGTCAACTATCTGCTCTAATAGGTCGTCGATCGGTCTTTGGCTTCACCGGTTCTCGCTTGCTCTTGGGCGGGAGCTCCTTCAAGGCGGAAGCTCATCTGGTCCGGAACCCGAAGCCTGGCGTGGCGCGAACGGTTTTGCCCAACGCCAGGCGGGAGCCCTTAAAGACGAGAACTCTATAAGTTTGTCCTAAGGTTAACCCAAGGCTAGCCTGAGGCTAGCCCCATCCTGACCACTGAACCCTTGGGGTTCCACCCAGCGAATATGGGGTTGTACACAATCCCCGCTCTTTTCGAGCTAGCCCTGCGCTCGACAAGACAAGTCCAACCCCAAAATATTCGCTGGACACGTGCTCGATAGCCAAGAGAATCTTTTGGCGTGCCCTACTGCGGCTATAAATACACGCTGTCGGGTGACCATAAGTCTTACCTCCGATCTACTGCTTCTTTACTGAGCTCTCGCCTGGGGCTTTCTGTGCGATACCAAGATGTATGCTAAGCGCGCCGGCAAGCCACTTCCGCAGGACCTTCAGGATCAGTTGGCCGCGGCTCAAGCGCGAGCCTTAGCTAACTGCGCTGCGATAGCGCCCTGGCTATCGAGGAAATCTCCAAACGCCGGTCCTTCGGAGCCGAAGAAGAAAAAGGGCAAACGAAAAGCGAAGGTGGTCCAGCGAGACCTTGCTTGCGAGAACAGGGATCCACCTTCTCCTACTCCCAATCCCGCGGAAGGCCCCTCCCCGCAGAAGGTATGCCTTCCGGCCACGCTTACCAAGATGCTTATGCTACAGGCCCGACGGCTAACGTGGCCTCTCGCAGGAATCCCTTCCCAATGACGACGCCGGGTCTTCCCCGATCCCCTCCGATTTGTCAGCGCCCCCTCCCGAGGGTCGAACGAGGGTCTCGAAGGAAATTCCTCCAGCCGGGACCCAGGTGATAGGTACGTTTTCCGCCACTTCTCGCTATTTCAATCATGCCTTTCCTTTTCTGAACTGTCTTCTCGCAGAGCCAGCTTCCGCTCTCCCGGGTTTCGTCACCCGGGAAGATGAAGCGAGAACCGGTGCGTCGATTTCTTCTGCGGCAAATCCCGCCCTAGCGGCGGGAGGGGTGGCCCTCGAGCCCTTCACTACCCCTAAGGATGTCGATCATCCCTTGGGAGAGGACGACCCTCTCCATGCTTCCGGCCAGGCCGGGACCCCTGTGCGTAAACCTTTCCGCCCAGGGCGGGGTAAGCCTCTCCACCTTCTTTATGGTACTGACGGAGGGGTCGAGCCTTCTCATCCGACGCCAGTCAATGGCTCTCGCCTGACTGCAGGTATGCGAGACATTTTTGTCGGCTGATCGTTAAGCCTTAATCATAACCTTGAGCGCACTTTTCGCAGGGGATCCCAGCTCTCGGCCAGGAGCTAACGAGGAGGGAGAAGAAGAAGAAGAAGAAGACGATTCCCTTCCTCCTTCGTCCGGCGAGATAGATGAAACCTTGAACGGCGCCGGGAATGCGAAGGAGCGGAGGAAGAAGATCTCGGCCATTTTGGCCAAGCTCATCCGGCGAGACCGCGCCCATGCTGCCGCGGCAAAAGCGTTCCGCGAGTCCGTGGAACAAAGGCTGGAGGCCCTGGAACGGGATTTCTTCTTGGGCGAGACTGATCGATCGGGAGGACCTATCGCCCAGTCTTCGCCAGGGAGATGCATCGCGCAGATCCGGGATCACGCTAGGCAGATCAACCTGGGGTGCACCACGCTGTCCTCTTACTTCAACCCGCTGGCCCCTCTGCGAACCAGGCGGCGAGAACGAGGGCGATGGCGCTGGGAGCCGTATTAGTTCTTCTAGGTCTCGCCCCTTCTTCCTCTTTAGCCTTCCCTTCCGCCATGTACCCTTAAGCCTCTGTAATAACTGCTACAGTTAACTTTATCCAGCTCTCGGCCGCGAGAGCACGCTATTACCCATCTTTCCCTTCATTGCGCTGTGAATTTTAAGAATATGCTAGAATTAGGTCGCTTGCGCCAAAGCTAAGAAGCTTGCGCCAAAACCAAGAGGCTCGCGCCAATGAGAGGCGATCGTCGACTGCTGTCATCCTGAGGGGGAAAACCGAGGCGTCGCCGGTTCAGATCGTGACAGCTGTGCTCCGCCGTCATTTTTCTCTCTCTATCGGACGGAGCCGCCACGATCATGGTTCCCTATAAATAGGGAAGCCTACCAACCGCATTTATTTCTCTGATCCGGAACCTCAACCCCCTTTTCTTGCTCTCGCCCTCTCGCTCCCGCTTCTACCTCTCTTAGGCTTCTCGCTAGCACCCATAAACTCAAGATACCAGGCGAGAACGAGGGTCGCGCCCATTGCGCGGAAGCGTTCCGCAAGCACCTCTTCCCCTCCTGCACGCTTACCCTAGACGAATACAACCTGATAGTCGACCGTTTTATTCCCGCTGGCTTCTCGGCGCGGAACCCGGGCAATCACGACAAGGTGAATACCCCGGGGGCTGGAGAGCTCGCCATCCCCCTCGAACATTTCGAGGTGGGCTTCCGCCTTCCCCTCTGGCCGGAGATTCGGCAAGCTCTCCGCTACTATGGGGTGGTTCCCGCCCAGCTGAACCCGAACTCTATCGCGATCCTTGTAGCGTTTATATGCTACATGCGATCCGAGAGGATCGAGTTCAGTTTGCCGATCTTCCGCAAGCTGTTCAACTTCCGCGCGAAAGGAGGGGTGGTCTTCTTCTCCGGGCAGCTGCTCAAGACCACCGGTCTCGCCAACAAACACCATCATTGGGGTGAGAAGTTCGTCTTCGTCACCGGGGACTTCGGCAACATCCCCCTCCAACCTGTTCAATATGAGAATGTTGTCTACAAGCCGCCCACTCTGGGGTCGCGTGAGAGCGCACTCCTGGAGTTCTTCGGAACAAAGGAGTTCGACGTTCTCTTCCTACGGCGAGACGTCGACTCCCTTCCTCCCGTCCACCCGGGCGAAGGTGCGGTCTCGCCCTAGATTCGATCCCTTGTTAGAATCTCCCCGTGCTGAATAGTGCTAACTTTGCAGGAGAGCGGGAGGTCCCTTTAGGCCAACCTTTCGCTGCCGCTCCGGGCGTCGGGGATCGGGCTGCGAGAGGCTCTCTTGCTCTTGTAGAAGCCAGCGCTCGCGCCTGCAGGGATGAACCCGCTCTGCCCTTGTCGACCGGAGCTAAGAAGCGGAAAGGCCCCGCTCCCGCCCCGTGGCCGCTGAAGAGGCTGAAGCCATCCGCTGCGGACAAGGGCAAGGACTTGGCCGTCTCGCCTGCCCGTCATCCTGCCATGGGCAAGTCCTTCGAAGGGCTGCTCCAGATGGCCAGCGAGATGGGTGCTTCCGCCAGGAGGCGTGCCGAGACTACTGTCGAGAACCCTCCAGCCGCCGACATGGCGAGAGGAGAGGGAGTCGTCGCCGAGACCTCCGCCCGGACCCCGCCCAGGGAAGTGCCGAAAGGGCACAGGAATTATGGCCTCGGCGTGAAGCACGTCGACGCGGAAGGGAAGCCTCTGCTTCAATGGGATCCCGAGACCAACAGGGTTACAGTTTCGACGCTCCTCCCTAGCTGGGCGGAGCGGGATGAGGTTACCGGCAAGGCCTTCTCGCTGGGCTATGGCCTCTATAGCCGAGAGGGCGCCAGTGTCTTCGACCAGACGCCCACCCGGCTCCTGGCCTTCGATGCTACCCGGGCCCTGCTTCGCGGGTTCGAGCTTACGCATATGTGCGCGCGTCGAAGCATCAACATCGACAAGAACTTCGCTGACATGTACAAGGCGAGAGAAGAGGCGGTGGCCAGAGCACGCGCTTCGGAGACAGAGCTTGCGATGGCTCGCCAGGAGTTGGCGAAAGCTCAAGAGCCATTGTCTCTACTCCCCGCCGTCGAGGTAAGCGAGATCTTCCTGGCCCCCCGCTCTCGCTTCTTGAAGTCACATTTGCGTAATATTTACTGAGCTGATTTCTTCTCCACAGGATTCCGCCCAAGCCACGGCGCTTCGCGCGGAGTTGGCTGACGTTCGTTACGCGAACGTCCTGCTGAGGGACCAACTCCAGCGTGCGGAAGCGGCGAAAGGCCCGCCTCCGACGCTCGACAAAAGACTAAAGAGCCGCCAGTTCTCGGTGTACGACATCGACAAGCTGCTGCAGGCGAATGCTCAGGACACCATCAAGCTGACCGTCGAGACGCTGCGGGATGCGAAGCTGCTTCGGGATGATAGCGCAACCATCAACGCTCGCCAACTCCTCCCCTGGTTGTTCGACCCAGTGCCGAAGCCCCCGGGCGCGCCGGACTCTCCTCCCTCAGATGTCCCGAAGTCTTCCACCGAGGCCGGCGAGACGTCTGAAGCGAGCTCTGGCGAGGACTCTGGCGAGAGCACCAGCGGGGACTACAGTGCATCCCCTTGAAGCGCCTTTTTACTTTTGATATTCTTTTGTAACGAGCGAGAAGCTCCTCACCCTGTAATTATTAAACATAATGCAATGTTTTATTCTCCACTACTGTGCTTGCTTAAATGAATAGGTTAGACGGCCAAGTAGCTTCCGCGTGAGCTTCCGCCGAGACCTTTAGCCTCCTTTGGATCACCTTAGAGACTCGTTAGGCGAGAGCCTTGTGCCATTGATTAAGTCGTCTTGCCCAGGTCTGCCGGGAGCCTTTTTTCAACGAGACCCCCCCAACCGAGACCTTACGGCCGAGACCCCTACTTGTCGAGGCCCCAACTGGCCGAGACCTTTTCGGGGGCTCTGTCCCTGATCTTGGACAGGGTCGTGACAAGATGCCTTCCCATAAACTGGATCTATGCTCCACCGGTGAGCCTTCGGACCTGCCAGCCAGATGGGAGCCTGCGCAGCGGGTCTGCCGGGGGCCGAGCCGAGCTCGGGGTGTTGATGAAGATCAAACCAAACCTCTCCCCCACAGGCGAGCCTTCGGACCTGCCAGCTAGATGGGAGCCTGCGCAGCGGGTCTACCTGGGGCCGAGCCGAGCTCGGGGTGTTGATGAAGATCAAACCAAACCTCTCCCCCACAGACGAGCCTTCGGACCTGCCAGCTAGATGGGATCCTGCGCAGCGGGTCTACCTGGGGCCGAGCCGAGCTCGGGGTGTTGATGAAGATCAAGCAAGACCTCTCCCCCACAGGCGAGCCTTCGGACCTGCCAGCTAGATGGGAGCCTGCGCAGCGGGTCTACCTGGGGCCGAGCCGAGCTCAGGGTGTTGATGAAGATCAAACCAAACCTCTCCCCCACAGGCGAGCCTTCGGACCTGCCAGCTAGATGGGAGCCTGCGCAGCGGGTCTACCTGGGGCCGAGCCGAGCTCGGGGTGTTGATGATGATCAAACCAAACCTCTCCCCCACAGGCGAGTCTTCGGACCTGCTAGCTAGATGGGAGCCTGCGCAGCGGGTCTACCTGGGGCCGAGCCAAGCTCGGGGTGTTGATGAAGATCAAACCAAACCTCTCCCCCACAGGCGAGCCTTCGGACCTGCCAGCTAGATGGGAGCCTGCGCAGCGGGTCTACCTGGGGCCGAGCCGAGATCGGGGTGTTGATGAAGATCAAACCAAACCTCTCCCCCACAGGCGAGCCTTCGGACCTGCCAGCTAGATGGGAGCCTGCGCAGCGGGTCTACCTGGGGCCGAGCCGGGCTCGGGGTGTTGATGAAGATCAAGCAAGACCTCTCCCCCACAGGCGAGCCTTCGGACCTGCCAGCTAGATGGGAGCCTGCGCAGCGGGTCTACCTGGGGCCGAGCCGAGCTCAGGGTGTTGATGAAGATCAAACCAAACCTCTCCCCCACAGGCGAGCCTTCGGACCTGCCAGCTAGATGGGAGCCTGCGCAGCGGGTCTACCTGGGGCCGAGTCGAGCTCGGGGTGTTGATGAAGATCAAACCAAACCTCTCCCCCACAGGCGAGCCTTCGGACCTGCCAGCTAGATGGGAGCCTGCGCAGCGGGTCTACCTGGGGCCGAGCCGAGCTCGGGGTGTTGATGAAGATCAAACCAAACCTCTCCCCCACAGGCGAGACTTCCGACCTGCCAGCTAGATGGGAGCCTGCGCAGCGGGTCTACCTAGGGCCAAGCCGAGCTCGGGGTGTTGATGAAGATCAAGCAAGACCTCTCCCCCACAGGCTAGCCTTCGGACCTGCCAGCTAGATGAGAGCCTGCGCAGCGGGTCTACCTGGGGCCGAGCCGAGCTCGGGGTGTTGATGAAGATTCCTTTAACTAGACCTATTCTATCATCAAGACGAGGCGACATAGTTGGTTAAAGCAAAAAACACGGTAGAGTAGAAAAGATCTATTCCTACGATAGCATTCTTTAGAGAGTCGATATTTTGAAAAGTCTATTTGGAAATGATAACATTTATTCATCATATTACACCACCTTCTCTCCCTTCAAGGGTAGAAACGTTTCAAGTCATCACCGTTCCAGGTGTGACTCAAGGTCCTTCCCTCCACATTCTGGAGGTAGTAACCCCCATTAGCCAGAGCCTTCTCTACTATGTAAGGACCTTCCCAACTAGGGTTGAGCTTGCCCACAGGGGCCGACCTTCCCGCTGCGTCGACCTTTTTCAGCACTAGGTCCCCCTCGGCGAATTTCATAACTCTGATGTGTTTATCGAAGTACCTGGACATTCGCCTTTTTATCTCTTCTTGTCTGATAGCAGCAACATTCTGTAGCTCTTCAACCATATCCAACGAGAGGCACAATCCCTCCTCGTTCTCCAACCTCCAAGCTTCGCTTCCCTCACCTGCGGCTGAGACCCGTGGGGACCGAACCTCGAACTCCACTGGGAGGACAGCCTCACACCCATGAGAGAGCTTGAAGGGGGTCTCCCCTATGGCCATGTTCGGAGTTGTTCGCAAGGCCCACAGGATGGAAGGGAGCTGCTCCACCCAGCTACCCTTCAGGTTCTCCACCTTTTTCTTGAGCAAGTTCACGATGATCTTGTTTGCCGCTTCCACCTGGCCGTTGCTCCGGGGGTGATGTACAGAGGCAAACCTGAGGTCAATCCCCAGTTGGGCGCAGAAGCTGATGAATTCCTCGCTGGCAAACTGAGGACCGTTATCCGTTACTATCGCTTGAGGGAGCCCGTGCCTGCATATGATTTCTCCCCAAACGAAGTTTCTGATGACCTGGGAGGTTACCTTGGCCAGAGCTTTGATCTCCAGCCACTTTGAGAAGTAGTCGATCATGACCAGGAGGAACCTCCTCTGTCCGCTGGCCGGAGGAAAGGGTCCCACTAGATCCATTCCCCAGATGGCGAAGGGCCACAGGGCCATGATACTTCGAAGCCTTTGTGCGGGTAAGAGCTGGAGGGGGGCGTGTACTTGACATTTTCGACATCTCTTTGCAAACTCGATTGTGTCCTTCCTCAAGGTCTGCCAGAAGTATCCTTGTCTTATCACCCTAGCCTCCAATGTTCTCCCCCCCCCCCCCGAGTGACTGTCGCACTCTCCCGAATGTACCTCTTCCAGGATCCTCGGGACCTCCTCCTCAGTCACATATCTCGCGAGGAGCCCCGATAGCATCTTCCTGTGCAAGCCCCCTTTCCATATCAGGTAGTGGGCTGCCTTTCGTTTGAAACTTCTTGCATCCTTAACCCCCTCTGACAGCTCGCCTGTGGTAAGGAAGGTCACCAAAGGGTCTACCCATGAGGATCGTCGGCCTACCTCCATCAACTCCCCCTCTGCAATCGCCGGTCGGAAGAGTTCAGTCAGGGTCCCTCCTCCCCGGGGCCCGAACTTTGCCAACCGATCAGCTGCTGCACTCTCTTCCCTGGGAACATGTTGAATAGAAAAGGAACGGAACTCCCTGATAATGGCCCTTACCTTGGATAGATACTTCACGAGGATAGGCTCCCGAGCCTCGAACTCCCCTCTGATCTACGACGCTACCACCATCGAATCAGTGAAGGTCTCCACATCCTGGATCTCCAACTCCCTCGCCAATCGGAGGCCGGCTATCACCGCCTCATATTCCGCCTGATTATTGGTAACAGGGAAGTGGAAAGCCACCGCCTGTTCTATGATAACCCCCTGAGGGCTTACCAACACTACACCCCCTCCCAGAGAGTGTCTCCCCGAGGCCCCGTCGACCATCATCTTCCATGCCTCCTGGGGCTTTGGCTCCTCATTCTCAGCTTCAGTGACATAGTCTGCCAGAAAGTCTGCCACAGCCTGAGCTTTGATGGAGAGTCTCGGGACGAACGAGATGTCGAATTCGCTCAGCTCGATAGACCACTTTGCCAGCCTTCCCGAGTGCTCTACCCCCTCGAAGATCTTGCGAAGAGGGTGGTCGGTGACCACCCTAATCGAGTGCGCTTGAAAGTATGGACGAAGCTTCCTTGCCGAAACGACCAAGGCGTAAGCCAGCTTCTCCAGGATGGGGTAGCGGAGCTCCGCCTTTTTCAGGATTCGGCTTACATAATAGACGGGCAGCTGCTTCTTCCCCTCTTCCCTAACCAAGACGGAGCTCACAGCTTCCACCCCCACTCCGAGATACAAGGCCAGGTCTTCCCCCTCTTTGGGACTTTGGAGCAACGGAGCCTGGGAGAGTTGCCTCTTCAGCCTTTGGAAAGCCTCTTCGCATTCGGCCGTCCATTCGAACACCTGATTACTACGGAGCACCTTAAAGAAAGAGGAGCACTTATCCCCGGACCGAGAGAGGAACCTGCTCAGTCTGGCCAACTTTCCCGCCAAGCGCTGGACCTCCTTGGCGTTGTGAGGTGATTCTAGGTCCAATATGGCCTTTACCTTGTCCGGGTTAGGCTCCACCCCCGCCGGAGTCAAGAGGTGTCCAAGAAACTTCCCACGACCGGCCCTGAAGACACACTTCAAGGGGTTCAACCTCATCTTGAATCTCCGCAGGGTGGCAAACGTCTCCTCCAAGTCCCGCAAATGGGAATCCACGCACTTGCTTTTAACCATCAGGTCATCGACGTAGACCTCTAGATTCTTCCCCCTTTGGTCTCGAAAGACTCGATCCATCATGCGTTGGTATGTTGCCCCTGCGTTTTTTAACCCAAAGGGCATCATCTTATAGCTGAAGCATCCCTCCCTCGTGATGAAGGAGACGTCTTTGACATCAGGAGGGTGCATCCGGATCTGGTGGTAACCTGAAAAAGCATCCAAAAAACTCATAACAGAGAAACCAACGGCTGAGTCAACCAGCGAGTCGATTCGAGGCAGGGGATAGCAATCCTTAGGACATGATTTATTTAACAAGGAAAAATCGATACACATACGCCACTTTCCTCCCCCTTTTTTCACCATCACCACATTAGAGATCCAGCCTGGATACTGGATCTCTGAGACGAAGCCCGCCTCCAGGAGCTTCCTGACCTCCTCTCGGATGGGCTCCTCCAGCTTGGTTGCGATGGCCCTCATCTTCTGGCGTATGGGGCGAGTCCTCGGGTCCAGGTTCAAGCGATGGCAAGCCACGTCTGCGTCGATGCCCGACATATCTGTCGTGCTCCAAGCGAAGATATCGATGTTGCTCTGGATGCAGGCTAGCATCCGCCCCTGGTCCTCGAGGCTTAAGCTTCTGCTGACTCGTACCTTCTGTACTTGGCGTGCTCTGGTGAGTACCTCCATCTCCACTACTTCCTCGGCCGGCTCCAGCCTCGACCGCTCCCATCCTGCCCTTGCTTCCTCCTGCTCAACCTCTTCTCCTCCGACCTCATCAACCCCCATTGCTTCCCCCAGGCCTTCTCCTTGCCTCTGCTCTCCTTCCCTTGCCTCTTCCAGGCTCATCTCTTCTATCTCTACTACCTCCTCCATCAACAAGCCCTCCGCCTCCTGCGGGCTCGCCTCCTCCACTTCTATGCGTTCCTCCTGCCCAGCCATCTCTTTCTCCAGCTCCTCCGCCTCAGCCATCCACGACACGGTGTTTACCGCCGTCACATAACACTGCCTCGCCACCTTCGGGTCTCCCCTGATCCTAACCTGTACCCCTCCATTGCTGAACTTGAGGCATTGATGAAATGAGGAGGGGACACAGCGAAAGGCGCTGATGAGAGGATGCCCAAAGATGGCGTTATAGCTACTCGGGGCATCTACAATCACGAACCTACAATTCTGCGAGACGCCCCCAAGCTTCACATGCAGACCCACTCCCCCTTCTACCTCCTTCCTCTCCAGAAAAACCAAAAAGCGGTCCGTCAGAAGCCAGGACCCTTTTTCCTTCCACCCCCATCCCGTCGAAGGCTTTCTTGAAGATCACGTTCACGGAGCTCCCGTTATCCACAAGTATTCGGGAGACCGTGAAGTTTTCCACCGCTGTCTGGATCACCAGTGCGTCACAGAACGGGTCTTCGTAATCTGGCATGTCCGCGGATGAGAAGGTGATTTTTTCTTCTGGGGGGGCTAGGGAGGTCGAGGAGACCCCTCTGCGGAACATGGTTTGAAGGCTCCCTTTGCGGGTTGCCTCGATCCCTACTCCCCCATGGATCACCCTGATCCCCCCTCGGGTCCCCACATTGACCCTATCTTCACATCTATCCTCAGCCTCTTCAAGTTGCACCTCGACGATCCTTGTAGGTGGATCCTGCCTCCCCGCTCCCC
Organism: Platanthera zijinensis; assembly: GCA_039513925.1. Taxonomy (NCBI): domain Eukaryota; kingdom Viridiplantae; phylum Streptophyta; class Magnoliopsida; order Asparagales; family Orchidaceae; genus Platanthera; species Platanthera zijinensis. The sequence continues at coordinate 36,324,315 of CM077086.1, forward strand.
TGGCTTCCCTCATCTCCAGGAACTCTGGTCAGGTGGCCGTTGCGTGACCCCCCTCCTGATGGAAGTCACAATAGGGCAACGCCACCCCGCCTCCTCTTCCTTCTCCTCCCCTTCTCCCTGCTCCCCGGATTCTTCTACCTCTTCCCCTTCCCACCTCCATGGCCTCTTGCGGTGGTGGGAAGTGACCCCTCGGTCCCTGCCTCCATCCTCCCTGCTCGAGTCTTCTCGGCTCCCGGAAGTTGTCTCTTCCTTGAAGACCCCCTTGGCCCTGGGGGCGACCTTCCTGAGGCCTCCAACCCAATCGGTTGTTCAGCTCCCTGGCCCCCCCATGCTGCTGCCCCTGCCTTCGGGGTTCCTCTCTCCTCCTATCTTCCCTTGGTTCCCTCTGCTCCCTCTGCTCTCTCACTTCCCTCGGCCTTCCCGCTGCCGGCTCCTTTACATCATCCTCCGCCAACCTGGCCAGCTTCCTCGCAAACGCAGGGTTTGCCCTCTCGAAGTCTATCTCCTTTGCCGCCCTCTCCATGAGCTCCTCAAAAGAGAGAGGGGGCACTCTCTTCAACTCCATGCTAAAAAACCCCGGCCTCAGTCCCAGGGTGAAGGCAAGCATCAGGGCGTACCCCGGGATCTCCTGGACCAGGAGAATCTCCTCTTGGAACCGATCAACATAATGACCCAACGTCTCCTCCGGCTTCTGCCTCACTGCAAACAGACTCTCAGCCTCCTTCTTCCGCTTCTTCGAGGTCGAGAACCTCAACAGAAAACCCCTGCGCAGGTCCTCAAAACTGTAGATCGAGCTCGTCGGCAACTGGTGGAACCAGTCCCTGGCCTTCTCTTTCAGAGTGATGGCAAAGAGCCTACACTTGAAGGCATCTGACATCTGCCTTATCGACATCACATCCTCAAACCACTGCACATGCTGAACCGGGTCGTCCTTCCCAGTGTAGTAGGTCATATCTGGCTCCCGGAACCCCTCCGGCACTGGAGCCGAGACGATGAGCTCGCTAAATGGGTCTCACCTCCCGCTTGGCGAGAGGGCACGTCTCGCGACCTCGGCTGGCTGGACCGATCTGCGAGACCATGCCCGGGGAAGAGTTCCTGCACTGTCGCCTCCTTCTCGCCCAGATCCGCCGGAACCTCCTTCCCGGGACGCCGGCCTGGGAAAAGCTCCCGCGCGGCCACATCCCTCTCGCCTGCCTCCACCGGGACTTCCTTCCCGGGGCGCTGCCCTGGAGCGTTCTCGCCTAAAAGCGGAACCACCTCCACAGGAACCTGCGGCGTCTCCCACTCGCTTCTTGCCGAGAAGGCCAAGCTGATCGTCTGCATGACTTCTCGCCTGAAATCCTCTAACATCTTCCTCGTCGCTTCTTCTCCCTGGGTGGGTGATTCTCCTGCGCCAGATCCTTCACCTTCACCTCCCGCCATGGGACTTAACTCAAGATTTTCTTGCACCGACTGCTTCCACGCTCACCGCACCAGAACTGTTGAAGCCAAAATTGACCCCAACGAATGTTCACAAACCAAAGTGCAGCCGACGCTTACTTCTCTTGAATCTCGACCCCTGACTAGCTGCAAAGGTCCTAAGACCGACCCAAAGACCCAGCTGGGAGGTCCCACCTCACGCCCGGAAGATCTCTGAGAGCTTCCCCTCCAAAACCAAAAGCTGGACTGGGAGCTCCTCAGAAAGCACTGGAGTTGGAGAATAATCAAAGTCTGCCTTCCAAAGAGCCCCTACGGGTCTTTTTATAGTCTCCTCTTGACCTGAAAATACTGAAGTACCCCTGATGGGTCTGCCAATAGCCGAATCCCGCTGTCATCCCCAGGGCACCAGGGTAATTTTACCTGTGAATAATGAAATAATGAAATAACCCTTCTGGACGCGGGACCCTACCACATGGGCCCACTTGGCGAGAACCCCGGACGAGAAGGCTCTCGCTAAAAACCAACTGGGCTTACTTCGGCGAGAGCTCCTGTCAAGAAGGTTCTCGCCCTTGATGGTCTTGATACCATTGCGGCTTAAGGCTCACTCAATGCCTTCTCGCCTGCCCCGGGCGGGAGCTACCATAGTCGAGTCACCTGCTTTGGCTAGGTCAACTATCTGCTCTAATAGGTCGTCGATCGGTCTTTGGCTTCACCGGTTCTCGCTTGCTCTTGGGCGGGAGCTCCTTCAAGGCGGAAGCTCATCTGGTCCGGAACCCGAATCCTGGCGTGGCGCGAACGGTTTTGCCCAACGCCAGGCGGGAGCCCTTAAAGACGAGAACTCTATAAGTTTGTCCTAAGGTTAACCCAAGGCTAGCCTGAGGCTAGCCCCATCCTGACCACTGAACCCTTGGGGTTCCACCCAGCGAATATGGGGTTGTACAACAAGATTTCCTCCAACAAATGTGCAAAAGCCCAATGTTGACTTGCGGTCTCCTTTATCATCAGCATAGCTCGAATCAGGGTACGCTTCAACCCTTAAGTGACCATTCTTCTGAAAAAGCAATCCTTTCCCTGGTGCTGCTTTGACATACTCCAATATCCTCAGGTCAGACTGTAGATGACACTCCCTAAGAGCTTGCATAAATTGGCTAACAATGCCTACAGCATAGGAGATGTCGGGTCTGGTCACCATGAGATAAATGAGTTTGCCCACCAAACGCCGGTACCTCATAGTATCAGATAGAGGAGGCGAGTCATCTGTCCAAGTTTTGTCTCCTCCAGTAGTCATGGGACATCGTGTAGGTTTAGCACCAGTCAATCCTGCCTCTTTTAGTAAATCAAGAGCATACTTTCGTTGGGAGAGGACTAAAGAGTTGGGCTTGCGAGAGATTTCAATCCCCAAAAATTATATGGGGAACCCATATCCTTCGTGATCAGGTGTTGACGGAGGTGTTTCTTTATCAAAACTACTCCATCCTGGTCATCGCCAGTTAGAAGAATATCATCCACATATACAGCAAGAATCACCATATCAGAGGAGGTTTTATGGATGAATAAAGAGTGATCGGCTGAACTTCTTACAAAATCAATGGCCGCAACAATGCCGCTAAACTTGTCAAACCAAGTCCGATGGCTTTGCTTTAGGCCATAGATGGCCTTCTTCAGCCGACATACTCATGTCTCCCCCTGAGCAAGATACCCAAGAGGTTGCTCCATGTAAACGTCCTCCTTAAGATCACCATAGAGAAAGGCATTCTTGACATCCAGTTGGGAAATGGGTCAATCTCTGTTGACAATCACAGAGAAAGGAACCTGAATGGTGCTGAGACGAGCAACGAGAGAGAAGGTGTCAAAGTAATTAACACCATAAGTCTGAGTAAAGCCTTTGGCGACCAGACGGGCCTTGTATCGATCCAAGCTGTCGTCCGAATGGAACTTCACAACAAAGACCCAACGACATCCAACCACATCAATGCCCAAAGGGGGAGGAACAAGGGTCTATGTACCCCTTTCAGTAAGGGTAACAATTTCCTCATCCATGGAAGTCTTCCAATTAGGAATAGTAAGAGCTTCCTGGTAGGTGCGGGGAGCAGCAGTGGCAGAGATAGCCAAGGCAAACGCCCTGCGAGAAGGAGTTAGACGATCATAGGAAACAACAACAGCTAGTAGGTGTTGGGTACACGTCTGCACCCCTTTGCGAAGAGCAATGGGAAGATCCAGGTCGGCGTGTTCCTCAGTTTCTGGGGCATCCGTGGCGGAGAGAGCTGGCCCGAGAGTAGAGAGACGATTGCGGAGAGGAGGGAGATATATCGGAAGGTGGACACGGTGGTGGAGACGGTGGAGATGGTGGAGGTGGAGGAATCTCGGCAGGTGTAGAGGGGACGGAATGGGTGGTATGAGAAGTAGGAACATCAGGAGGAGAAGAGGAGTCGTGAGAGAAGTAGGATGCATTTTCAAAGAAGGTGACGTCCGCAGAGAAGAAATGTTTGCGGTCAACCGGTTCAAAGCAACAATAACCTTTTTGAGTGGTAGAGCACCCCAGAAAGACACATTTAGTGTCCTGTGGTGAGAGTTTGTCACAGGTGGCTGAGGGAGAGTGCACAAAGGCTGTGCACCCAAGACACGCAGAGGGAGAGGAAACGGATCCTTGCCCGGATAGAGAATGGAGAAGGGGGTTTTGCCGTGGAGAACGGTAGAGAGAATGAAATTGATAAGATAGCAGGAAATGAGAACAGTGTAGCCCTAATATGAGCGAGGAACCTACATTTGAGTCAGTATAGTGCACGCGACATCAAGGGGTGACGGTTTTTGCGTTCTGCCACGCCATTTTGCTGTAAGGTATAGACACAACTAGTTTGATGAACAATATCATGTTTCATACAGAAAGAGAAAAAATCATGACTCATATATTTTTTTGCATTATCAGAGCGAAAAATTTTAACAGAGACATTAAATTGATTCTTAATCATAAAATAAAAAGATATTCATACATTAAATAATTCAGAGCGATCTTTTAAGAGATACATCCAAGTACAGCAGGAGAAATCGTCAATAAAAGTTACCAAATATGAATTATCCCGATTTACGGTGAGGGTGGGAGCAGGACCCCAGATATCGAAGTGAACTAGATCAAATGGTCGGGAAGATCCACAACCTTGCTTTGGTGGGAAGGAGGAGCGGTGATGCTTGCCAAGCTGACATGCATCACAGTTGAGAGGAGGACTCTGTGAAGGAAGGTGGGGCATAAGATGACGAAGAAGTCGTGGAGGAGCGTGAGCAAGACGAAGGTGCCACTGGAGAAGATCAGTATAGGAGGAGGAGAAGGCGGACAACGCGGAAACGTTATCGAGGAAGTAGAGGCCGCCGCTCTCAGTCCCAGTAGCAATCGTCCATTGGGAGCCTGGATCCTGAAAAGAACAAGAAGTAGGTGTAAATGTGACAGAACACTGTAGTTGCTTGCACAGAGAAGTAACAAATAATAAATTGCAAGGGAACTTGGACACATAGAGGGTATCCGCCAAGCGAAGAGACTGAGTGACCTGAACCACTCAAATTCCATTGACCGGTGAGGGAGAGTCGTCCGCAATAAAGACCGGGGGCAACTGATCATGCTTTTCTAGGAGAGAGAAACACTGAGGATTGTCGGTCATGTGATTGGTAGCACAAGAGTCAATCAGTCATTTACCTTGAGTAGCGACGTGGGCACTGCCTGAAGATGTGACCATCGAGGCGGACTGTTTCGAAGAGGAGGTAGAAGCGTCGCCAGTTGGTCGAAAGATGAGGATGTTTCTTCCAGCAGCGATCAACCGTATGGCCGGTGCGGCCACAGTGAGGACAGAGAAAACAGGAAGCACCACGTTCGCCAGATTGGTGGTTGTGGCCACCAGAGCCACTCCGTTGAGTTTGGTGAGCGTAGTTGTTCGGTTGAGTAGGGGAGGATAACAACGGACGTTGTAGAAGAGAGGTAACCGCGGCTATGCGGGCAGTAGTGGCATCCAAGGTGGGAGACTCCGCCTCGCCAAGGATCTGTTAACGGATCATGTCATAGGACTCAGGAAGTCGCAGAAGGTAGCACACAACCAGAAGCTCCCGGAAGCGTTTGTGTTGCTTAGCCAGATCCACAGAGAAGGAGCGATTCTGGAGAATTTCGGCTCCGAGAGCCTGAACTTATTGATAAGCAACAGTAGGAGACATGGAGGGATGGGTAAAGAGGTCCGCATACAAAGTATAGATGCGAGACGTCTGATCCCCCTTGGAGTAGAGAGCGGCAAGATGAAGCCAAACAGCCTTGACTGTTTCATCATGACAGATGACGGATAGGCATTCATCAGAAAGACTGTTAGCTAGCCATGTGCAAACAAGAGCGTCGTTGGCATCCCAATCATCAAAGAGAGGGGAATCTTGTGGAGGAGGGTCATCGGTGAGATGATGGTGTTTGCGTTGAGAGCGGAGAAGGAAGGTGAAGGAGACACTCCAGTCCGGGTAGTTGGGACCGAGAATTTGGAAACGGTGTCAAGGTTGCCCAAAGGAGTAGGAGTAGGAGGAGTAGGAGGAGGAGCGACAACCGGAGTAGTGGTTGTAGAGATATCGGAGGTTGCCATAGAAGAGAGCAGAGAGCGGCGAGAAGAACAAGTCGCTGCTAGAAGGGGAGGGCGTGGCGACTAAGCACAGGTCGGGGCGACTTAAGAATAGGTCGCGGCGAGAAGAAAGGGGAATCAGAGAGGTCGCGCACACAAAAGAGCAACGACAAGGAGAGAAAGAAATCACGCAAACAGGGCGCAAACCGGCGGAAGAAACAAGTCGCGAGAAGAAGGATCAAACCGCGTGGACAGGTCGCGCGGACAGAGAAAGCTCACAGAATCAGGAAGAAAAGATCGAGTCCTCTGATACCATGTGCGAACAGAAAACAAGTAGACCGAAAATTTAACAAAATTTTTATTATCCAAAAAGATATCTAGTACAAAGGTATGACCTCCCTTTTATAAATGGAGAAGAGAAGAGAGATTACAAAAAAGCAATGTGAGACTAATAATTACAGGAACAAGCATCTATACAAGTCGCATAAGCCGCGCGGTTAGACTAACCGCACAACAACTACCATGTGCAAAAGACAACCCGACAATATCTTCACGTCGCCAGACCGCTCAGACACCAATCAGCAACAGCCCGGCTACCAAGCCGTTGGGAGAAGCCGTCAGACCGCCAGACACCAATCAACAACAGCCTGACTAACAAGCCGCTGAGAGAAGCCACCAGACCGCCCGATCTCCATATTGCAACAGCCTTAAAAACTGAAACTCTATTGTATAACATTCTTTAGTGATGTGGACATTAATGTTTAAATTTTATTATAAATTTTCATTAGTGCTGATTTTCAATAGTGCTGCTTTCTTTACTCTTATGTATCTTTTCTGTATCTTATATTAATACCTAACTTTTGTGTTCAATATGCCATAAAATCTCGACCAGACCTACATTATATTGTTTGTATTAGCAATTTTTTATAAATAAGATTATGGCAATTTTGACTTGTTAACGCACAAAATAAAAAATCACCCAAATCCGCTCAATATTTTCCCATGCATTTTGAACACTGAAATCCCAAATGAGTGAGGGTAGTGAAATCTTTTTTACCATAAATATTTAATCATTAATAATTTACCTAATAATTAATTTTAGAAAAACATCGGTTGTCCTAAATTAAATTGATTGCTCTAACAAAGGTTGATAATGCAGGTCATCACACATACGATAAATTAGCAGAGAAGACACGTATCCAACAACATTAAATTCATCCACTGTAAAATTTATAATAATATATAATCAACAAACAAAAAAAAGATAAAAATTTTAAAAAAAAACAATAAATTAGAGAAAAATATAACAAGAAAAAGGACAAATGAGCATACTATAACCAGACAGTGCAAAAAGTGTGAAGCATGTTAAACATAACACAATCTGTAAATCTCCTACCATATTGGTTCAGTCACAGCCTACAATATTGAAATCATTCAATGTATCTTCATTGCTATTAAGTTCAAGATGTACAGAAGAAAACCTTTGGAAAGCAACAGCAGATACAAGAATTTTAAGAAGAGGGGGCCTAACATCGTCCATCAAATCAAAATATTTGAATGCTTCCATATTACCAAGCAACTTTTCCCTCATCCGGCCACCATTTTTGGCACGTAAGTAGTCAAAAATCATTATCTCAACAAGAGGAATTCAAATCCGCTATCCACAACCCGCAAACTTTTAGTGTTGAGCATAATTGAAGCAAAAAAAAGACAATTTAAACATACACACTGATTAATAAATTTAAGTAAAAGATACAGGGAGGTTTGCTAATGATAAAAGGGGGGAGATAATCCAAAGCCAGGGTTCAAATCCCTTTTAGTCTTCATCAGAAAAATCTAGGATAACATCCAAAGTTCTCTCTTGGTGATGTTCTTCATAAGCTATCAAACATACAGGTTAATTCCTCACAGCAGCATCAAAAACTTCCTTCTGTTCTAGGGTTCCTCCATTTAGGACTTATGATGGCACTGCAACACATGACAAACTCGTTCATGTTTCAGACAGTCCAAAAAAAATAGGCACGGTGGAGAAGAAAACAAAAAAAACTTACTGTAGGTGGAAGTGTCGATCTGCTCGGGCAACTCCTTGATGTCTACCTCAAATCTCGCTTGGACCTGAAAGGTACGATAAAAATCCGTGAGAATACACACCATGCGTCCAACAAAGAGTTCTAACAAGGAAATCACTATCTGACCTGATTTAGAACGTCGGAATCAGAAGCCGACGAAACAAATGTTATCGCCAAACCCTTGGTGCCAAATCTACCGGCTCTACCGACCTGAAATTTTTTTTGTTAGCAGGCAGCAGCCATGCTGGGGGTAGAATGAAAAGAAGAGCATATATACACACCCTGTGAAGGTAAGTGTCGGCCGAATCAGGCATGTCATAATTAATGACAATGTTGACGCGCTCAATGTCAATTCCTCGTCCGACAAGATCCGTCGCAACCAAAATCCTTTTATGCCCTTCCTTGAAACCCTTGTACCTTGTCAACCTGCAACGGTGCAATTACACATGCACCCTTCGTGTTAATTTGGAGGAATATTCATTCAAAATAATCTTTAAGAAATCAATTCGAAACCTTTCTTCCTGAGACATCCCAGAGTGAATGCAGATTGACGGGAAGTTGCACTCCCCGAGTAACTTGTTGAGTTCTGCTGCTCTGTTGACGCTCTTCACAAAAATCACAACCTGGTTGAAGTCCAAAGCATCGAGAAGGTCATTGAGTTTACGGTTCTTCTCCAACTCACTGAGTTTGATGTAGTGCTGCAATAAAGACGGCAAATGCAAAATCATTGGATGACGCTAGATGTTGTTGATAGAGTAAAATGCAGTCGGACCAAAGTATTTAATACCTGCACTAGCCCATGCAAGGTCAGCTTGGCTTCATCATCGACGTATATCTCCATAGGCTGTAAGGAATCGAGCGAAAAAAGAGTAGAGAATTAATTAAGATGTCAACTTCAACCTCCAAATGTATTGTTCCCCAGGCAGCGCAACCAAATAATATCCAAATATTCCTTTAATGCAATGTATATTAGTAACGTTGTAGATCACCGCCCGCTTTATCATAAATCCAAAGTAAAATCTTCCTTTTGCTATCCATCTAAAACCCAAAACAAGAGCCTGGAGACAACCTGAAAGTTACTTCCACTGATGAACAATGCAAGCAAATGCCAACAAATTGCTTGCTCAAGAAAACACCAACTCTGGAATCTACCCTATATCTATCCCACCCAATACTTCCAATAGTGTATCAAACCACCAAAGAGATCAGTAACAAATATAAAAACTGGAATTATTAAAAAAAGGATAAAGTACCTGTGACACCCTTATATTATAGAGGAAAGACATTTGACTCCCTGTAGATTTCATAATGACTGTTGTAACTCCTAATTTTTCATAATAGAGAAATTTGACCCCCCTACAAATTATTTTGACAGGTGGTCAAATGGGTCGATTATGAAAAATTGGGTGTTACAGCAGTACTTTTAAAATTTACAGGGCTCAAATGTCTTTTCTCTAAAATATAATTATACCACCAATACTTTACCCTAAATTAAGTTCGGACAGGAGAAGAAGACACTGCAAGCTTTCTAATGGGAAATTACATCTTGCATGAATTTCTTGCAAACGGGACGTATCTCCTTGCTGAGCGTGGCCGAAAACATCATAACTTGTTTATCATGCGGAGTCATTTTGAAGATCTCTTGCACATCTCTTCGCATGTCTACAAAGCATACACAACCATGAAGTGATATTTTGCTAATAATAAATAAATAAACAATTTCCTGGGTGAATAGCCGTAACGATCATCTTGCATCCAAGGATGCTGGCATGATGGCAAATGAGACGATATAAATCATACCGAGCGACTCCAACATCTTGTCACATTCATCAAGAATAAAATGCCGCACATTCTTCAGGGAAAGATCTTTATCTCTAGCCAGTGCAAGAATTCTTCCTGGAGTGCCCACAACTATATGAGGACATTCATTTTTAAGAATGTCCTTATGCTTTCCAATGTGAACACCCCCATAGAAGACTGCAACTTTGATGTCCGTCAAGTAAGTGCTGAATCTCTCAAACTCGTGGCATATCTACAGGTATGAAATTCCACGATCAATAATAAGAAAATATGATATTCTGATAGAAATTTCTGTAGACGCAAATACAAAGTTAATCCAGAAAAATGATGTTGGCAATTATAACCTGGTATGCCAGTTCTCTTGTGTGACATAAAACCAGTGCGGCAACTTGGCCGGCAATAGGCTCAATTTGTTGAAGGGTTGAGAGAACAAAGACCGCAGTTTTCCCCATTCCAGACTTGGCTTGACAGATGACATCCATTCCTAGAATGGCTTGAGGGATGCATTCGTGTTGTACTGACGATGAACCAAAGAAAATTGGAGCGTAGTACCCCCAGTGAGTAAAAAATAATCTTCTGGGTCCTTTTTTAATTCAAAGGTTTACCATATTCGCCTCCAAATCATAAATGTGGCAGTAGTGTTTACCTGCAATACAGCAATACATAATTGATAAATAAATATTTACAACAACCAATTTCTACTTCACTGCTGAAATGCCTTATTATATGAACAATGCGGTGGATTGATGATGACAAGTTAAACTGATAATCCAGTTAAGCAACAACAGAAAGAATGATAATTGACAAATTGTTGATCAATTCATATTTCTCATTAGATCTGTTAACTTCACTCCACTATCAAAAAATTTTACACTTGAAAAGGCTGAATAACAAGCATCAGAAAGAAGAAATTAGTTCTATCTTTCACATCACCTTTTCTTACGTATATTTTCATAAACTAGTTTACCTTCTGTAAATTATAATTAGAGTAATAATTTGTTACGATGGTGCTACTCATGACTGCAGCACCAACAAGACCTACTTGACCAAAGCCTCCTTGGCAGATATACCAATGACAAGTAAATCAAAGCCAGGTGATTTTCATTCAATGAGGATGGAATCAAAGCATGGAGGACGGTCCAAAAGACAAAAAAGGTTGCCATTGGAAAAATGTATGGTTTAAAATTGCAATAGGTGTTAATTTCATGCATTTACTATAAGTGTTTACATGCATATTAGTGTAATATTGCCTGGTAGAAGGGGAGTGGAGTAGCAAGGATTAACAAGTGGGTTGGTGTTCCTTGTGAGTATCTCTCAAATATTGTAGGTCATCACTACTTTGTTTCTACTGGTGTTCTCTATTGATGAAGTCCATCAGCAACTCCAGCGATTTGATCCAACCTCGTCAGCACACTACCACCATAGTATAAGAGCGCCATATGACTTATGGGCCAGAAGACTTGGATAAGTGGATGCCTCGCATGACAACCCACCTAAGAGTAACATAATGGATAAGATCAACCTACTACTCTACTAGTGCGTGATCTTCATGCGGACTGACACGACGGCCTTCTTCCTCGTCCAGCAAACCGTGACAAACCACAATCACTCCATCGGTTCCCGTAAAAAATATCACGGTGGATCTTCCGCCGCCACTTCTTCCCAAATGAATCTACACCATCGTCTTGTAATTTGCATTTTGGATTGAATTGATTCAATTCCTTGGATAGCCCGTAGAGAAGAATTTTACAAGCTCTATCACAGAGCGACGAACAATGCATGCAAAATTCAATGATTTATATGGAATGCGCAGCCATACACTGCGTATGTTGGCTTTGACAGGCCATGCAACAACTCTCATCGCACCTCTCACACAACAACATTCAATGGTATGATTGGTTTCACATCGAAAAATGTTAATGAGTTGTGAGTGTCCAAGTGTTTTCCACCACTCTGTCACACTAGAAGCCTACTTCAATGAATTTACTGTTCCTGTTACTCCTGTATTGGATCTAACTGAGGCACAATACCTAGTTTACCTCATACATGGTCTCCAACAAGAATTATAGGCATGCGCATGGGCTCCCGCACATTCCATCTCAGAATCCATGATCAAGCCTCACCTTTTGAGGGCCTAACTTTTAAACATTTCTTCACCTTTTCACACCGACAATATTGCATGCCAAGTCCACTCCAATACCACCACATACATCTAAGGCCTTGTTTGGACGAGTAATAGAAGATCCAGTGGAAGGAGAAACCTCTCACACAAACACTGCATAGATAACATCGGCTCGCAAAGAGGATGACACTATATTGAAGCCGAAAAGGTCAGGACAGAAAGCATCGCACTAACAAATTTTACCCTGCTGTTAAAAAAATTTGTTTTTCTCAAACAAGTTTTTTAAACTTAGGTACTGTTTGGTTTGCTGTCTAACTGCCGGTGCGGGAGCAGATGCCGCCGCAAGGCGGGAAAACAAAAGAACGGCGTCTTCTCCAGCTGTGTCTGCTCCCGCCGAAGGCATGCGGAACAGAGAAAACGCTCCGGCGTCTTCTCCAGCTGTGTCTGCTCCCGCCGAAGGCATGCGGAACAGAGAAAACGCTCCGTTCCGAACCCGCACCTTCCCCTCCACCCCCAAACGGCGTCGGCGTCTGCGCCCGCTTGTCTGCTCCCGCCGAACCAAACGAACCCTTAAAGATCCAAAGAAATGACAAAAGCTAAAAATTTGTAAATAGGCTAGGAAGGAACATCTCTTGAATTGACCAAATCTAACATAAATTAAACTAGGCCTATTTTGTCGAATTAATGGGAGTACACTACATCTTCAGAAAATAAGATGCACAAAATTAAATGCATGAAATAAATAAGTAAAATAAAATGTAGGGAAACAATTCGCTGAGTAAAATGTCCACGTATATAAAATGCAAACATAAATAAAATCAGCCGTTCACAACCATCTGTCAACATCAATTGGTCAAGCCGAATGACAATAAAAAATTATAATACTTTCTGCGAATGCGGAAAAACACATTTGAAATACTTGTGCCCAGCACAAATTAAATATGGCCCTAACCACGATCCAACTTGGTGAAATGACAGGATCCTTAAAGCTCAACCAATGGTTCAAGAGTTATTGGAAATGAGGTTTTTATTTACCACCACAGTAACTTTATTTATAGTCAACATAGAAAGACTAATTTCTGTCATTTTTGGACAAGCAGTGAGGGAAAAAGGTAAGAGCTAAGGTTGATTATACAAGATATTAACATTTCAAATACCAAACAGTCGATTTCATAATTTTGAAAATTCACGTAGTGGTAAGGGCTGATAAACATTTGATTCACTACAAGGAGGAGTTGGATACGATTAGGTTGTTCAAATGGGAGGTAATCCCAACAGTTCATGTAACACATACTTGCTATTGGTCCAATACATGATAAAGCTGTGGGTTGCCTGTAACTGGTAGTGTTAAGGACTGTCATTGGCTAGACTAATGCACATAATTCAACATCCGATGTCTTGAGAAGACTGGGAACAATGGCCCATGTCATGACAAATGATGTATGACTTGTCTCATCAAAGATAAAAGTCACAGACAAATTCCTCCAATTTACTTTTACATCACCCAAGATGCGAAGCCAATGCAGAAGACTCTCACGGCCACCTGAATTTATTGTGTTCGCACATTAAGTGGATATTACATTTATTTTCCTGTTTATTTTGTGCATTTTAATAATTGGAGAAGTTTTAGTGGTTCAAACTCTTTTATTTGACTACGGTTAGTTCAACTAAGGCAATACAGATGCATAATCTTGATTTGATCAGGTGGAGCCGCATTTCCTTAAGCAGTTTAGAATTAATGATCCTTTCTCATTTCTTCGGATCCTGTAAGTTAAAAAAATCTATTTAAGAAAAAAAACATACGAAAAAAGCAGAAAAATATTAAAAAAATAAATAAACATTCATGCTAAACAAAGGCTTAACATGAAACAATCACATGAAGCCTTAACTATATGTGTTTGTCTATTCAGGGATTTCAATCCCATGACTTGTCGAGGCCTTTTAAGGATTGAGCAACTTTCAAAAAAACTCAATCGATCGAAAGAAGCATTGGCTGCCTAACCATTGGAATTATAGGTTTCTCCCCCCTTCCCCTCTCCACTTTCTTCTCAAGTCTTCTTCCTACTCTCCGTTGATTGAAGCATTACCTCACAACATCTTATTCCTCGACATAGTGTAATCCTCCTTGTGAGCAACCACAACCTTTGCAGTGTCTGTGAGTCTCGTCTTACATTGGATCGTCTACCAACCCTCATTTACATTGTCATTTCATATCCTATTAGATCTTTTCAAAAGTTTTGATTCTCCTTTGCTCAACTTATATTAGATTTAAACAGAGTAATCTATGGATAGTTTTCCATGGAAGTTGTGTCGTTTCTTTACAGTGTTGTAGATATAGGCCGACATGACCGACAAGTTGGCCAACATAAAAGTTTTATGAGTAAAATGACAAGTTTCTAACAATTTTTTTGATAAAATAATATCATTACTGGATTGGCAAGCATCGTAGTGGATTGACAAGAAGAAAAGAGCTCCATTTCTTCATCGGTGGCATGGGGAACAAAGGCAGGAATGAAATGAGTTTGCTGAGAAGAGCCATAACTATTGTTGGGAACAAAGGCAGGAATGTATTGAGAATCCTAGCATCATTGGGTGCAACTGGAGATAGGAGTGATGGCATCACTAGGTGCGTTTGGAAGTTGGGGAATTGCTGAAGTCATTCAATGTGTTCAGATACTTGATCAATCCATTTCTATTATGTCAGTACTAATTACTATTGTTGAATCTTGGTTCTTATTTATCATGACAATTATGTCTTAGACCATAAGATATTTAAGGTTTATTGCTCATATGAGTTTTTTTAATGCTTCAATGTTGGGATTAGTTACTAGTTTCAATTTGATACAAATTTATATTTTTTGTGAACTCCTGGGAGTGTTCGTATTTCTTGATATGTTTTTGGTTCACAGGACATGTTGCAACAAGTGCTTGTCAAAAAGCTTTTGTAACTATCCGTATAGGAGATTTTGGTCTATTTTTAGGAACCTTGGGATTTTATTGGATAAATGGTTTATTACAAACTGGGAAGTCGAAGAAGCTGACAAGAATGATGTCAACCACCAAAGCAACCTCGAGTTATGGTTGGCATAAAGGGAACAAGCAATAACGTTGAGTTATGTTATCTACTTTGCATAGAACAACAAGTATACAAGATCAATAAGGATTAGATCACTATACAGGTATAAAGTAATGAAGCACCACCTTTCAAGTTTATTCCACTTTAGATAGGTGAAAGAAACGTTGGTCTATAAAATGAAATTAATTTGGCCTCACATGTAAGTGTAAGATTTAGGGTGAAGATCGATCTGACAATTGTAGTAAAACCAACTTTCATTCATTGGCTCCACACTCCTTCAAAGTATAGAGTAGCTTAACAAATGGTATTAAGTTGATGGTTTGACGGAGATCAAATGGTTTATGTAGTTTGTTAATCCTATGGGTGTTTGGTCTTTAGTATGCTAGGGTTTAGGGTTTAATAATCACTATGGTAGCAAATGCAGACTATTATCCCAAAGTGCTGCAAGATAATTAAGAGACAAAATACAAGAAAGTTTTATATTCTTACTCAGATAACTTATGTTCGGAACAAAATTCTATTTATATAAATAACAGTGATCATCTATATACCATATTTTACGAATGATCAATTAAGTTACTCAAACAAATACATAAATGAAGAATACACAATACTGCTAAATAATTGAAGATAAATAAAAGATTGAAGCGTGAAGGGATCAAAATTTGAAGCATTACAATTCTGCAATGCTGCACGCATGCACCAGGACGGAGACAGGACACAATACGACGGACATGAGATTCACAATTTCCCGAAAAAGTAGATACATATTACGTTTTAGAATTTAATTATTTAAATATAAATACAAGTAAGATGATATGTGTGACTTCACACCATCTTTATTTTTTTCAATCGTATTATAGATAGGACTCATTAATGTAACTATATAATCAATTGACATCTACCACTTATCACCCGAACACGTCTCACTATATCATCATCACAACATACACAATTTTTTATATTTTCGAACATACTTGAGTATATCCAAAAGTATATGAGAGTTTCATAATTTTTTTAATTTTAAATTAAAAGAAAAAGTTTCGAAGAGTTGTGGGGACGAATTTCTGGGAGTACCTACATCAAAATGTTTTGAATATGATACATAAGGCCATTGCAAATATTATGCTTCATAGCAAGTTTGGATTCTTTAGTAATTTATTTCATATAATGCTATCTAAAATTGGTGCAAAAAATTGCCAAAATGTACAAAAATAGGCTAAGTTTATGGAAGTGGTCCAAGTTTAGATAAATGTACAACCTTTTAAGCTAATTAAGCAGTTGTCGATGGTCCGTGACATTGTAACGCAGGACGGGTGAAAATGACGTATATGTGCCATAACGGAACGCTAACGGATGCAAGTGTAGGATGTAGTGGCGTTCTTTAATAATGCAATGCACAAGCAATTGTCAGACAAGTAATTGCAACAAACTTATGAAATTAATCTAGACAACATGAACATGCACAGTAGAGATTAGGTGTTAGAAACAAATACCATGTTCTAATGAAAATTAAAGTAAGATTGTTTAGATCAAATGATCAGAGAATAAATCTTTCAAGTAAATTTGAGAAGGTTGAATAAACTGTTACCAGTTAGTATCTCAAATCATATACAATTTAACACAAAATGAAATAGACTTTTTCAATTAGAACTTACACAAGCACTCAAGACCAAAAGAAGGGAATGTGCTACAATTTCAAACTTGGACAGCAATTTTGAAGCGGTTATGTTCCTGAACCCTGGATTTCCTGCACCACTTTTGATTCCCGGAAGATCATGTGATGAATTTTGGGAGCTGCAGGGTAGAAGCATTCCAAAGGGGGCTGCCGGTGGTAAATTGGAGGGCTGGATTGTAGCAGCCTTGCAGCAGACTAAAGCAGGAGCCTGTAATTGCCACGGGCAGCAAGGGGTGGCTGACTGGAGGGCCAGGCAGCGGAACAGTAGCAGGAAACTGTGTACAGTGACTGGGAGTTGCTGGAGGACCTCAGCAGGATGGAAAAACAGTGACAGAGGAGGAGAATTTGTAGTCGATTAAGGCAGGAGCATCCGGACTGCTGTTGGGAAGCGCTGGAGGGTTTCTGCTGGACAGAAAAAGTGGCAGTGGGGGCTCCGATCAACACTTTTACATTCTTGGGCGGGTGCTGGAATAACCAGGGAGGCTGGTGGCGGAGATAGATGTCTGAATTTACTGGTCGACTGGGAGAAATGAGAGGGAAACCCTTTGAAGTGAAGTCGTCCAGGCTAGGGAGGGCTGCCAGCGTCCAAATTGGGGGGGTGGTTTCAACCCGAAATTACCTGTGACTGTCCAATTAGTGGGCAGTTACAACAATTACAGACAGTTTGTGGTGGTTTCCGGCGGTGGTTACGTGCAGTTAAAGGTAGTTATTTTCTTGGAGGTGGAGTGGTGTGGAGATGGCTGACTGGCCCTTGTAGAGGTGCTTTCTCGTAGCTTGGGAAAGAGTAAGGGGATGGCCGGCGGTTGCAAGGGGAGGGGCGGGCCTAGGCTTCAACACCTAGGTTTCACGGTTTCAGCACCGTGGGCGATCACAAAATCAGAAACCTGCACCTAGGTGTCACGGCTTCGGCACCATGGCGGATCACAAAATCTGAATCCTTTCTTCAAAATTCTGCAATGATCAGTATTGAACTCCAAATTCTACAATTGTAGGTTAAAAGAAAAGTAACGAATTACTATAATTGACCGGTACGAAATACACATGAAAGATACATAAATAGTGTATGAAAAAAATATGAAAATACATGGGAAATATCTTGTCAATGCTCCGAACAGGATTACGAATTCGGATCGTCCATACGACGACCCTACTCCTTTTATGAACGTGAACCAGAATGGGTTCCTAAACGAGTTGGCCCGCCCAATAACTATGATCCCCATCACCTTGTGTGCAGTCAAATATCAGGTAATACTGTAATAGGGTAAACCAAGAAAGCAAGAGAAGGGAAAAAGAAAGCAACATGTGTGCTGCACCCATAATTAAGATAAAGAGTAGAAAATGGAGAAAAACTTGAAATTTTTTAGTATATGAAAGCACAACTGCTCCAAAATTATATGCTAATAATATTTCCAAAGTAATTTTATCTCATTAGACATCTAAAAACATTTATCAAAGCACCATATAAAAATAGAAACCCAACATGAGCATACTCTAGTCGTCAAATCCACTATAACATAATCACCAATTTAATATTCGAAACAATAGAACAACCAAAGCCAAATTTGGGAGCAAGGAAAAAACTAAATGTTTTCTAATAATAGCATTAGAAAAGCAAGCTGAAGGATTTCAAACAACAAATTTTCTATTAATATTTTAATTCCTCTTTCATTTAACCTATATGGCCATCTACAACAGTACATATACAGTTGTAGTTATAAAAGAAAATATGAGCAATACAAGAAGGCACAGTATATTAAATCCATAAGTTAACTTTGCTAAATAAATTAGCGGGAAAAACAATCCAGAACAATTAAATTGGATATGTGAATGAAGTTTTTATTAATTTACACATTACAATAAAATAAAGATATAATAAATGAAAAACAATCAGTTAAAATAAGAAAGGTATCTTGCCTTCAGAAGGGTGCTCAAATCCAGAATCAACTATAGCACGTAGAAGCTCTGGCTTCAATAGAAAATCTCTAAATCCGGAGCTGTGAATTCCTACGTAACCCCTACATTAAAAAAATAAACAAAGTGATAAATGTCCCTTGCATCAAAATCTTAATAAAAAAAATGTTGATGGATCATAGGATCTTTCCAATTTCTCTAACAGGCAACATGAAATCATCAGAAATGAAGAACAAGTTTCAACAACCAAAGTAGTAAAATGAGCTTTCCTTGCTAGGAAAATACAAGGATTCCATTTTTGGGCTATCGGAAAACAAATAGATAGGGCCTTCCTAAGTCATGGACATGATATGCATGGAGAGGATACATATTAGTATACACACTATAGAACAAAATCTCCCAAACAAAAGAAAATACTCTATAAAAAGAAGCTATGATCCATGCATATAGTGTGTATGCTACACATCGGGTATTCAGGAGGAAGATCCTCACATCTTCCCCATTTGTACTTTCTACTCTCAACTTGTAAAATATTTTCACACCCTTTATGACCTCGCTCCATCCCCCTGGAGACACCTTAGAGGGTAGATAACTTCTGTTGATAATTTGAGCATTGGAAGAATGAGTTGTATTATTAGCTCTCTCTTCAATGTTTAGAGAGTAAAAAATTTTGTTTTCAAGAATACTATTAAGAATGCCTTGTTAATTACTGTGACATTCACACTTTTGACCTAAATCTCAACCGAGTACCATAGGAATCCCTTTCACTATTGTTTTACTGAAGTCTACCTTGGGGTTGCCACCTATTCTCACAAACACTAATTAGTCTCCAGAGGATAAACCTATTATTCTTAAATCTTGTGTGGGTACGATCCTTAATTTTACTTATCGGATAAGCTAACCCAATCCACATGGTAGCTAAATCACGGGATATAAAATAACAAATCGAAAACCCATCAAAACAGTAGTTTTTCAATTCATAACAAATCTTTTTATATAAACAAAGTTTCCAGATCCAAAATTAGATTACAAAATAGGATGGGAGATATAAGTTGATAGGGTATATATACCACACAAATTTCAACAAAAGAATATCAGAAAGAAGCCTGCAATATTTTTTTACTTTAAAAGGAAGCGGAAAAAAAGGCCCTTGAGATGGATTTGCTTACTTCTTTGCTGATTCAGCCCCGGCCTTCACCCCAACAGAGTCTGGGGCCTTCTCTTCGTCCTCCTCATAGTCAAGAAGCTCCTCCTCGTAAGCTTCGTTATCCCTTGCTTCACCCATGCTGCAATTCAATGAATTTTAGCCTACAAATCCACAAAACATAAAATGAAAATTAGAAGTAGATGTCTGAAACTGACCTCCGAGGATAGATATCAGAAAGATACAGGCGATATAAAAAAATAGATTTTGCAAGAAAAAATTGTTGTAAAGAAACCGAAGATCTGAGCTAAGCGTTAAATATGAAAGAGGGAACTAAGCAGCGGGATCTAAGTGAGGGTTTCTGAATAATTAAGGAGTACGAGGTGAGAGGGAAAGGACTGAATACCTAGGGTTTATAGTACGAGAGAAGTGAAAACCCATGACTAGGGTTTCGAGAGAGGGAGCGAAACGGGATGATGCCGCATGCCGCTTTTTGGCATTTTGCACCCCCAAATTCCCTTTCTTTGGCACTTTAAACCAATTAGCTATGTTGTTAAAGGCGCGCCTAAGGCTCAAGGCTCACTAGGCTCAGAGATTTGCGGCTTATTTGCGCCTTTAGAACATAAAAGGTGCGTATGAGTGAGTTTTTTGTTGTATATTTTTTCAAAAATAACGCAAAAAATAATGTAAGAACTCAATAAATTTTTATTGATTTAGTATTTGTAAAAGATAGTTATGTTCAGACTTAGATATGATGCAAGTGATCACATTAAATATATTTTTTTAGAGATATGAATGATAATAATGAATGATTAATTAGTAGAATAGATAAAAAATCTGATTGAGAAGATGAAATGATGTTTGATACTGATATTTTAAATGGATGTAGTTGCACCTTGCTTTTGTCAAATGTGCGCTTGCGCCTTGAGCCTAGTATCCAAGACCTTTTTGCGCCTTGGTGCGCTTTGCACCTTTAATAACTACGCCAATTAATAAATATTGCACTTTGCACCCCCCCCCCCCTCCATTTGGATTTTTTGGCACTTTGCACCCTAGGGTCTTTTGATGAAGGGTATCTGGGTCAAGATGGGTACCGAGGTCCTTAAATTTTCGAATTGCACCCCAAAATTTTGTAGTTGGTAAATTGCACCCCAATTCCTTTTCATTGGTGATATGCACCCCGTATTTTTTTAAATGCTGCTAATTGTACCGCAAAACCGCTGATTTTTAAATTAAGCTCTTTCCATCCCGTGATTAAAGTAGTGAAACAACATACCCACCAATAAAAATCCATATCAAATAACAATACATATCCATCGCCATCTTACTAAAAGTTTAACATACATATTGATCATCATCTTAATAAAAAAACCAAATCAAATAGCATACATATCCATCACCATCTTACTAAAAGTTTAACATACATATTCATCATCATCTTAATAAAAAAACCAAATCAAATGGCATACATATCCAAAATATTTAAACTTAAATAGGTTCAAAAAGACAAATCAAATAACAATACATATCCATCAAAATCTTTACAAAATGACCTTTCTTTAGAAACTCTAAAAAATACAAAACAACTTTGTAAAAACAATATAAATATAAGCTAACAATTTTAGGACATCCACTGATTTCATAAGGAAATTGAAAAAAAAAAACACATTCACTGATTTCATAAATATATATATATATATATACAGAATTTTATACCTTCAGTAGAATGAAGAAGGTCTCCGGAAAAATTGCTCGTAAAGACTGCAGGAGCTCCAACTACAGTCGATTGAAGTAAATCTGCAAAAAAATACCAAACCCTAAAGCTGCAGGAACTCCGATAGGCTACAGGAACTCCGACGGGCTGCGGAAATTCCGACGGGCTGCAAGAAATCCGAATAACAGCAGGAACTCCGACTGGCTGCAGGAACTCCGGCGAGTTGCAGAAACTCCGCCGAATTCGCAAGTGCGACTCGCTCTGCTTCGGACGACAAGACGGAACGAGGCTGTGCGAATGGGAATGAGGTCTAGGGCTAGAAATTAAAGATATATAAAGAGATTGCAAGTGTGTTGACCGAATTACCCTTCGTGAAAGATAAGTATAAAATAAGGGTGCTGTTGCTAGCAAATCCAATTTGATTTCTAGCAAATCATTACTATTAGCAAACTCTCATTTTTCAAAATGGTTATTTGAAAACCATTTTGTTACTAGCAAACCAACATATTTTTTTTAAAAAAAATTAAATTTTGTTTAAAACATTCATTCTTTCAAAATAATCCACTGCATATAATGACATTACAAATGATTTCAAATGTATTCATTCAACCACTTATGTTAGCATTATAGATGAGTCAAAATGCCGAAAATGTTTAATATGTCCAAAACTGTTTTTTCAACAAAATATCATTATCTGCATCAAAATCTTTAAACAAAATATTGGTCGGTTTAGAAATATATTTGATTTCTAATTCCTATAAAGATGTGTTGTATATACGAGTTAAGTGTATATAAGAATATATACGTTCTTTTGAACTGTGTCTTATACGTACAATTTCATGAGAAGTGTTCAACATGAAAGTTATAGATCTCGACGAGATCTATAATTTTCATGTTGAACACTTTTTGATTTGAAACAGTTTAGACCCCCGATTTGGCCTCAGAAAAAAGTTACGTCGTACATATGTACGGATGTCCGGGATCGGCGTGACTTTTTTCGGGGGCCAAATCAGGGGCATAAACGGCTTCAAATTAAAAAGTATTTAACATGAAAGTTGTAGATCTCGTCGAGGTCTACAATTTCCATGTTGAACACTTTTTGATTTGAAGCACTTTAGACACCTGATTTGGCCCATGAAAAAAGTTACGTCGTACATGTGTACGGACTCCCGAGATCGGCGTGACTTTTTTCGGGGGCCTAAACGGCTTCAAATAAAAAAGTGTTCAACATAAAAGTTGTAGATCTCGTCGATATCTACAACTTTCATGTTGAACACTCTTTGATATGAAGTAGTTTAGACCCATGATTTAGGCCCCGAAAAAAGTCATGCCGAAAATCTGTACGTTCCGTGCATGTCTTTTTTAGGGCCCAAATTGGAGGCCTAAACGGCTTCAAATCAAAAAATGATCAACATGAAAGTTGTATATCTCATCAAGATCTACAACTTTCATGTTAATCACTTTTTCAAATGAGAAATATTTGGGGCTCAAAATTCAAAAATGTAAAAATTATCAAAAAGCAAGATTGGTTTGCTAGTAGTAATTTTTGGGAAGAGAAAAAAATGCAAAAAATGTCATAATCTGTTTTTTTTCTGGTTTGCTAGAAACGAAAGTGGGTTTGCTAATAACAGTACCCTAAAACAAATCCAAATAAGAGCCGGCTTACAGTGAGGGATTGGCAGCAGGTCGATCGACAGTAGGGAGATCGGCAGTAGGGAGATGGGGGGATCGTTGATCGGAGGCAGGGAGGGATCGAGCGGGGATCGGGAGAGACACGGGATCGGGAATGAGCAGTGAAAATGAGCAGCGCTATAACCTAAAATCGTGAAATATTAACGAACCGACCAGTCCAGTACGTGTATCCGTACGGGAAACTTACCCGGTACGGTACGGTTCTGTTTTTGGTGTATCCGTGCTACGTATCTTTCAAGAAATATGTAGAGTCTATACTAGAATTGCTATCAGAGCACTCTTTACACCTGCTCAGAGAAGCTGGTCTGCTAAAGTTATTTTCAATCCCAGATATTCCTCAGAACATTCCTATCCTGTATAGGCTTCTTAGACTCTATAGGTCTGATAAGGCCGCGTTTCTTCTTGGTCAATACTACATCAAATTTACTGCAACGAGATTGCTCTCATTCTAGGGCTACCTAATAGGGGAGAGGACTTTCATTTTCATAGAGTCCCATACTCCGAGGTGAAACAAAGCGACATAGTCGCTGAGTTGAACCAGCTAGCTAATGAAGCAGAGTCAGAAGATTTGGAGAAGAGAATGGTCGATGCCCTTGTGAAATTTGTTTTAGCTAAAAAAAATTTCCCTCTTAAGTCCCTCACAATTCCTGAATGTCTTCAACAAATTGGTGGTTTGGAGGACTTCAGGAGATATAATTGGGTCAAGGCTATCCACGGATTTCTGAATGCACAACTTACCCCCTACATAATCTGAGCTGCTCAAGGGAAGAACCTTCAAGCTTAGGCTATCTTGAAGGTTGTTCTATTGTTTTGGTGGTAAGTAATTTTTTTGTTTTAATTTTCATGTCCATTTTTAAATACATTTAAACTAACTTAAATCTTTTCATGTAGGTTTGGCTGTTTGAGCACTCGAAGTTACAGGTTCCTGTCGATGCATTGCTGAGCCCCCGTATATGTCGTTGGTCTACGAAGGCGAGCTTCAGCTACAAGTTTTGTACACAGTTATCATCGAGATTGTGGCCGAAGAAAGAGGTTAGTTCTACTTGATACTTTTTTTGATATGCTTATTTAGATGAATTTATAATCTATTTTGTTAATTATAGATTTGTACAAGTTTTTTTAATATTTTCGAGAAAGAGCAAAACCTTATAGGAGATGATGAGGTGGCGTCCTTATTTGAGGCAGTTAAGGGAGTGAAAGAAGAGGAAAAAAAGAGGAGGGGAGCTAAGGATGAACAAAAAAAGAGGAGGAGATAGTGAAAGAAGAAAGAGAGAGGAAGACAGATAGGGAGATGAAGAGGTTCGTCTCCCGAGAAGTTAGTAATCTCAAGGAAGAAATTAGGCAGCTACGTTCCTTCTACGAAGAAAATTTTGATTTTATAGTTGGTCTTATAAATTCAATCTCGCATGCAAAGGATCACATTCCATCCACCCCACCCGGATCTGATCCTCCTTTTGATCCCACCCCCTCCAAAGCATCACCCTCTCATCTACAACAGTCATCCCCTAAAGTTTTAGTTGTCGAAGAGTATGCCCCGTCCTCAAAAATTGGTATCATTGTTAAGAAGGGCAAGAAGGTTAAGAGGGGAGGTGTACACTTCGGAGAAAAAGAGAGTGGGAAGGAAATGTCTTTCCCTGGTCGGATACATCTCTCCGAGGCCGACCTGGATTTGATTGAATCAACATACAGTCAATTTCCCCTGAGGTAATTATTAATGCATTGACATCATTGTATTAATACAAATTAGAAACCATTAGCTTGTTATTTAATATTACTGATTTATCTTATTATGTAGTGGCACCGTTGTAATAGAAAGTGGAAATACTGTTTTGACACGTTCTTGTATTGATGACTTGTTGCATAAGGGCTGGCTAAGTGGTTCACACTTGGACGCCTTTGCAGTTATTTTGAGCAGCCGAAGGAGCACATCACCGTTAGAGTGGTGCAATTTTATTTACGTTTCTCCAAACTTCTGGGTATTCAAACTTGTAATAATTATAGATCAATATAGTAGATAATTTCATTTACGTAATGATTTGATTAGGGTCCTTTGATTTTACAGTATCAAAAAAGTACTGGTGCAAAAAATAGTGAAATTCTACTTGAACATCTCACGTCAGCAAATGTGCAAGCAGCCGATATAATACTGATGCCAGTTTTTACCAAGAACCGAAGTCATTGGACACTTCTAGTGTGCAATTTGAAATTTGAAATTTGGCTTTTTTACGACTCAATGTCAAATAAGACACACGAACATAATTTACGAGATGTGGTATATTGTGTAACTAGGACTTGTTACCTTTAAGTTGAAATATTTCTGTCTAATTCCCCTTAATATTTGTGCAGGTAGCTGGGTTTTACGAGTCAAGGAGAGATGCACTTCCAGATAATATGGATGACGGCCCATCACAATGGTGAATGTTGCGTGTACAACCCCATATTCGCTGGGAGGGACCCAAAGGCTTCAATGGTCAGGATTGGGCTAGTCTCAGGTCAGCCTCGGGTTAACCCTAAGGCATACTTGGGGAGTTCTCGTCCTGTAGGAGCTCTCGCCAAGGGCAGGCCAAAGCTGAGGAAACCAAGGCAGATAGTCGAGCTCCCGGCAGGAGAGATTGTCGACCGACCAAGGCAGATAGTCGAGCTCCCGGTAGGAGAGATCGTCGACCGACCAAGGCAGATAGTCGAGCTCTCGGCAGGAGAGATTGTCGACCGACCAAGGCAGATAGTCGAGCTCCCGGCAGGAGAGATCGTCGACCGACCAAGGCAGATAGTCGAGCTCTCGGCAGGAGAGATCGTCGACCGACCAAGGCAGATAGTCGAGCTCCCGGCAGGAGAGATCGTCGACCGACCAGGGCAGATAGTCGAGCTCCCGGCAGGAGAGATCGTCGACCGACCAGGGCAGATAGTCGAGCTCCCGGCAGGAGAGATCGTCGACCGACCGAAGCAGAGAGCCTGACTGCGGAAGCTCCCGCCTTAGGGAGAACTCCCGCCCAGGACAGGCGAGAAGGCCTTAGGTGAACCTTCTTTCGCATTAACATCATGACTACCTAGCGCGAGAACCTTCCTTTCAGGGGTTCTCGCCAAGGCGGGCCTAGAGGGGCCCCAGCGAGAGCCTTCTAGGCCGGAGGTCTCGCCAAGTGGGCCCACGGGGTGGGACCCGGAGTCCAGAGAAGATTATTTTATTATTATTATCCCGAGGTAAAATTACCCAAACGCCCTTAGGAGAACAGCGGGATTTGGCTATTGGCAGACCCCTCAGGGGTATTTCAGTATTTTCAGGTCAAAGGAAGACTATAAAAAGACCCATAGGGGCTCTTTGGAAGGCAGGCTTTCATTATTCTCCCACTCTAGTGCCTTCTGAGGAGCTCCCAACCCAGCATTTGGCTTTGGAGGGGAAGCTCTCAGAGATCTTCCAGGTGTGTGGTGGGACCTCCCAGCTGAGGCTTTGGGTCAGTCTTTTGACCTTAGCAGCCAGTCAAGGGTCGAGATAAGAGAGAAGTAGGCGTCGGCTGCACTTTGGTTTGTGAACATTCGTTGGGGTCATTTTTGGCTTCAACAGTTCTGGTGCGGTGAGCGTGGAAGCAGCCGGTGTGAGAAAATCTCGAGTTAAGTCCCATGGCAGGAGGCGAGGGTGAAGGATCAGGCGCAGGAGGATCCCCCACCCGGGTGGACGAGGCGACAAAGAAGATGTTTGAGGACTTCAGGCGAGAAGTCATGCAGACGATCAACTTGGCCTTCTCGGCAAGGAATGAGTGGGAGACGCCGCAGGTTCCGGTGGAGGTGGTTCCGCTGCTAGGCGAGAACGCTCCAGGGCAGCGCCCCGGGAAGGAGGTCCCGGTGGAGGCAGGCGAGAGGGACGTAGCCGCGCGGGAGCTTTTCCCAGGCCAGCGTCTCGGGAAGGAGCTTCCGGCGGATCTGGGCGAGAAGGAGGCGACGGTGCGGGAACTCTTCCCCGGGCATGGTCTCGCGGATCGGTCCAGCCAACCGAGGACGCGAGACGGGCCATCTCGCCAGGCGGGAGGCGAGACCCCCTTTAGTGAGCTCATTGTCTCGGCTCTAGTGCCGGAGGGGTTCCGGGAGCCGGACATGACCTACTACACCGGGAAGGATGACCCGGTCCAGCACGTGCAATGGTTCGAGGACGTAGTGTCCATCAGACAAATGTCGGATGCCTTCAAGTGTAGGCTCTTCGCCATCACTCTGAAAGAGAAGGCCAGGGACTGGTTCCACCAGTTGCCGGCGAGTTCCATCTACAGCTTTGAGGATCTGCGGAGGGGTTTTCTATTGAGATTCTCAACTTCGAAGAAAAGGAAGAAGGAGGCTGAATGCCTGTTTGCAGTGAGGCAAGGGCCGGAGGAGACGTTGGGTCACTATGTCGACCGGTTCCAAGAGGAGGTTCTCCTGGTCCAGGAGGTCCCGGGGTACGCGCTGATGCTTGCCTTCACCTTGGGGCTGAGACCAGGGTTTTTCAGCATGGAGTTGAAGAGAGTGCCCCCTCTCTCTTTTGAGGAGCTCATGGAGAGGGCGGCGAAGGAGATAGAATTTGAGAGGGCAAACCCTGCGTTTGCGAGGAAGCTGGCCAGGTTGGCCGAGGATGATGTGAAGGAGCCGGTAGTGGGAAGACAGAGAGAGCAGAGGGAGCAGAGGGAGCCGAGGGAAGATAGGAGAAGAGAAGAGCCCCGAGGGCAGGGACAGCAGCATGGGGGGGCCAGGGAGCCGAACAACCGACTGGGTTGGAGGCCTCAGGAGGGTCGCCCCCAGGGCCAAGGAGGACTTCAGGGAAGAGATAACTTCCGGGAGCAAAGAAGGCTGGAGCAGGGAGGATGGCGACAAGGACCAAGGGGTCATTTCCCACCACCGCAGGAGGCCATGGAGGTGGGAAGAGGAAGAGGAAGAAGATTTCGGGGAGCCGGAAGAAGGGGAGGAGGAGAAGGAAGAGGGGGCAGGGAGGCGTTGCCCTATTGTGACTTCCATCAGGAGGAAGGTCACGCAACGGCCACCTGCCCAGAGTTTCTGGAGATTAGAGGGGCCAGAGGGGCCGGAAGGCAGGACCCGCTAGTAAGGATCGTTGAAGTACAGCGGGAAGAGGTGGAGGACAGATGTGAAGATAGGATTGACGTGGGGACCCGAGGAGGGATCAGAGTGATCCACGGGGGAGTGGGGATCGAGGCAACCCGCAAGGGGAGCCTTCAAACCATGTTCCGCTGAGGGGTCGCCTCGACCTCCCAGGCTCCACCCCCAGAAGAGAAGATCACTTTCTCATCCGCGGATATGCCAGACTACGAGGATCCGTTCTGCGACGCGCTTGTGATCCAGACAGCGATAGAAAACTACACCGTCTCCCGGATACTGGTGGACAATGGGAGCTCGGTGAATGTGATCTTCAAGAAGGCTTTCGATGAGATGAGGGTGGAAGGAAAAAGGGTCCTGGCTTCTGATGGACCGCTTTTCGGCTTCTCCGGAGAAAGGAAAGAAGTGGAAGGGGGAGTGGGCCTGCATGTGAGGCTTGGGGGCGTCTCACGGAACTGTCGGTTCGTGATCGTGGACGCCCCGAGTAGTTACAATGCCATCTTTGGACGCCCCCTCATCAGCGCCTTTCGCTGTGTACCCTCCTCGTACCACCAATGCCTCAAGTTCAACAATGGAGGGGTGCAGGTTAGGATCAGGGGGGATCCGAAGATGGCAAGGCAATGCTATGTGACGGCGGTTAATACCGTGTCGTGGATGGCGGAGGCAGAGGAGTTGGAGAAGGAGATGGCTGAGCAGGAAGGGGTTGAGAAAGGGGAGATAAGCCTGGGAGAGGCGAGAGGAGTGATGGATGAAGAAGAGCAGAGGCAGGATGAGAGTCTGGTGGAGGCGATGGAAGTCGATGAGGTTGGGGGAGAGGAGCTCGAGTTTGAGCAGGAAGAGGCAAGGGTAAGTTGGGAGCGGTCGGGGCTGGAGCCGGCCAAAGAAGTGGTGGAGATGGAGGTGCTTACAAGAGCGGGGGAGGCGCAAAGGATTCGGATCAGCGGAGGCTTGAGCCTCGAGGATCAGGAGCGGATGCGAGCCTGCATCCAAAGCAACGTCGACATCTTCGCTTGGAGAGCGGCAGACATGCCGGGCATCGACGCGGACGTGGCCTGTCATCGCTTGAACCTGGATCCCAGGGCCCGCCCCATACGCCAAAAGATGAGGGCCATCGCCACCAAGCTAGAAGCCCCCATCCGAGAGGAGGTCCAAAAGCTCCTGGACGCAGGCTTCATCTCAGAGATCCAGTATCCAGGCTGGATCTCCAATGTGGTAATGGTAAAGAAGGGAGGAGGAAAATGGTGCATGTGTGTTGATTTTTCTTTATTAAATAAATCATGTCCCAAGGATTGCTACCCCTTGCCTCGAATCGACGCGCTGGTTGACTCAGCCGTTGGTTTTTCTCTTATGAGTTTTTTAGATGCATTTTCAGGTTATCACCAGATCCGGATGCACCCTCCTGATGTCAAGGATGTTTCCTTCATCACGAGAGAGGGATGCTTCAGCTATAAGATGATGCCCTTCGGATTGAAGAACGCAGGGGCGACGTACCAACGTATGATAGATCGAATCTTTCGAGATCAAAGGGGAAGGAACCTGGAGGTCTATGTGGATGACCTCATGGTCAAGAGCAAGTGTGTTGATTCCCACCTGCGAGACTTGGAGGAGACATTTGCCACCCTGCGAAGGTTCAAGATGAGGTTGAACCCCTTGAAGTGTGTCTTCGGGGCTAGTCGCGGGAAATTCCTCGGACACCTCTTGACTCCCGCGGGGGTAGAGCCTAACCCCGATAAGGTTCAGGCTATCCTAGACCTAGAATCGCCTCGCAGTGCCAAGGAGGTCCAGCGCTTGACCGGGAAGTTGGCCGGGCTAAGCAGGTTCCTCTCTCGGTCAGGGGATAGATGTTCCTCTTTCTTCAAGGTACTTCGTGGCAACCAAGCATTCGAATGGACGGTCAAGTGTGAAGAGGCATTTCAGGGGCTGAAGAGGCAACTCTCCCAAGCTCCGTTACTTCAAAGCCCGAAGGAAGGGGAGGACCTAGCCTTGTATCTCGGAGTGGGGGGAGAGGCAGTGAGCTCCGTCTTGGTTAGGGAAGAGGGGAAGAAGCAGTTACCCGTCTATTATGTCAGCCGAATCTTAAAAAAGGCGGAGCTCCGATACCCCATCCTGGAGAAGCTAGCGTATGCCTTGGTCATCTCAGCTAGGAAGCTTCGCCCTTACTTTCAAGCACACTCGATTAGGGTGGTAACCGACCATCCCCTTCGCAAGGTCTTGGAGGGGGTGGAACATTCAGGAAGGTTGGCAAAGTGGTCCATCGAACTAAGCGAGTTCGACATTTCTTTCGTCCCGAGGCTCTCCATCAAAGCCCAGGCCGTAGCGGATTTTCTGGCGGACTATGTTACCGAGGCCGAGGTTGAAGAACCAAGGCCGCAAGAAGCGTGGAAGATGGTGGTCGACGGGGCCTCAGGAAGGCACTCCCTGGGAGGAGGTGTGGTGTTGGTAAGCCCTCAGGGAGTTACCATAGAGCAAGCAGTGACTTTCCATTTCCCTGTAACCAATAACCAAGCGGAGTATGAGGCTGTGATCGCTGGCCTTCGCTTGGCAAAGGAGCTGGAAATCCAGGAGGTGGAGGCCTTCACCGACTCAATGGTGGTTGCATCGCAGATCCGAGGCGAGTTTGAGGCCCGGGAGCCTACCCTCGCAAGATATCTATCAAAGGTAAGAACTATTATTGGAGGTTTCCGTTCTTTTTCTATTCAACATGTTCCCAGGGAGGAAAGCATGGCAGCCGACCGATTAGCAAAGTTCGGGCCTCGGGGTGGAGGTACCCTAACTGAACTATTTCGGCCAGCCATTGAAGAGGGGCAGGTGATGGAGGTGAATCGGCGGTCCTCATGGGTAGATCCGTTGGTGACCTTCTTGACCACAGGAGAACTATCGGAAGAAGTCAAGGATGCAAAGAGCTTCAGGCACAAGGCGGCTCATTACCTGATGCGGGAGGGGAGCTTGCATCGGAAGATGTTGTCAGGGCTCCTCGCGAGATGCGTAACCGAGGAGGAAGTCCTGAGGATCCTGGAAGAGGTGCATTCTGGAGAATGCGGCAGTCATTCAGGGGGAAGGACATTGGAAGCAAGGGTGATAAGGCAAGGATATTTCTGGCGGACCTTAAGGAAGGATACAGCTGAATTCGCAAGGAGGTGTCGGAAGTGCCAAGTACATGCTCCTCTCCAGCTCTTGCCCGCCCGAAGGCTTCGAAGCATCACGGCGCCATGGCCCTTCGCCATTTGGGGAATGGACCTGGTTGGACCCTTTCCTCCAGCTAGCGGGCAGAGGAGGTTCCTCCTAGTTATGATTGACTACTTCTCCAAGTGGCTGGAGATCAAGCCGCTAGCCAAGGTAACCTCCCAGGTCATCAGAAACTTCGTTTGGGGGGAAATCATTTGCAGGCACGGACTGCCCCAAGCGATAGTGACGGACAACGGTCCTCAGTTTGCCAGTGAAGAATTCATCAGTTTCTGCACCCAATTGGGAATTGATCTCAGGTTCGCCTCTGTCCATCATCCTCGGAGCAATGGCCAGGTGGAGGCGGCAAACAAAGTCATCGTCAACTTGCTCAAAAAGAAGGTGGAGAACCTGAAGGGTAGCTGGGTGGAACAGCTCCCTTCCGTCCTGTGGGCCTTGCGAACAACCCCGAACACGGCCACAGGAGAGACCCCCTTCAAGCTCTCTCATGGGTGTGAGGCTGTCCTCCCTGTGGAGTTCGAGGTTAGGTCCCCAAGGGTCGCGGCCGCAGCTGAGGGAAGCGAAGCTTGGAGGTTGGAGAATGAGGAAGGGTTGCGCCTCTCATTAGATATGGTGGAAGAGCTGCGGGATGTCGCCGCCATCAGGCAAGAAGAAATAAAACGGCGAATGGCTCGGTACTTCGATAAGCACATCAGAGTCAAGCAATTCGCCGAGGGGGATCTAGTACTGAAAAAGGTCGACGCTGCGGGACGGTCGGCCGCGGTTGGTAAGCTCAACCCTAGCTGGGAAGGGCCTTACATAGTAGAGAAGGCTCTGGTTAACGGAAGCTACAATCTCCAGGACGCGGAGGGAAGGACCTTGAGTCACACCTGGAATGGTGATGACCTGAAGCGCTTCTACCCGTAGGAGGGAAAGAAGGATTGTAATGTTGTAAACAACTGTTGCATTTTCAATGAGTTTATTTCAAAATGTTGACTGTCGCTGAATAGGCAATCTTTATGTTTTTGTTTTAACTGGCTATGATTCCTCATCTCAGTGATAGAATAGGCCTGGTTGAAGGAATCTTCATCAACACCCCGAGCTCGGCTCGGCCCCAGGTAGACCTGCTGCGCAGGCTCTCATCAAGCTGGCAGGTCCGAAGGCTTGCCTGCGGGGGATAGGTTGGCTCTTGCGATACTCTGTTCTTAGCCACTTCTACGACACCCCGAGCTCGGCTCGGCCCCAGGTAGACCCGCTGCGCAGGCTCTCATCAAGCTGGCAGGTCCGAAGGCTCGCCTGTGGGGGAAAGGTTGGCTCCTATGATACTTTGTTCTTAGCCACTTCTACGACACCCCGAGCTCGGCTCGGCCCCAGGTAGACCCGCTGCGCAGGCTCTCATCAAGCTGGCAGGTCCGAAGGCTCGCCTGTGGGGGAAAGGTTGGCTCCTATGATACTTTGTTCTTAGCCACTTCTACGACACCCCGAGCTCGGCTCGGCCCCAGGTAGACCCGCTGCGCAGGCTCTCATCAAGCTGGCAGGTCCGAAGGCTCGCCTGCGGGGGATAGGTTGGCTCTTGCGATACTCTGTTCTTAGCCACTTCTACGACACCCCGAGCTCGGCTCGGCCCCAGGTAGACCCGCTGCGCAGGCTCTCATCAAGCTGGCAGGTCTGAAGGCTCGCCTGTGGGGGAAAGGTTGGCTCCTATGATACTTTGTTCTTAGCCACTTCTACGACACCCCGAGCTCGGCTCGGCCCCAGGTAGACCCGCTGCGCAGGCTCTCATCAAGCTGGCAGGTCCGAAGGCTCGCCTGTGGGGGAAAGGTTGGCTCTTGTGATACTTTGTTCTTAGCCGCTTCTACGACACCCCGAGCTCGGCTCGGCCCCAGGTAGACCCGCTGCGCAGGCTCTCATCAAGCTGGCAGGTCCGAAGGCTCGCCTGTGGGGGAAAGGTTGGCTCCTATGATACTTTGTTCTTAGCCACTTCTACGACACCCCGAGCTCGGCTCGGCCCCAGGTAGACCCGCTGCGCAGGCTCTCATCAAGCTGGCAGGTCCGAAGGCTCGCCTGTGGGGGAAAGGTTGGCTCCTATGATACTTTGTTCTTAGCCACTTCTACGACACCCCGAGCTCGGCTCGGCCCCAGGTAGACCCGCTGCGCAGGCTCTCATCAAGCTGGCAGGTCCGAAGGCTCGCCTGTGGGGGAAAAGTTGGCTCCTATGATACTTTGTTCTTAGCCACTTCTACGACACCCCGAGCTCGGCTCGGCCCCAGGTAGACCCGCTGCGCAGGCTCTCATCAAGCTGGCAGGTCCGAAGGCTCGCCTGTGGGGGAAAGGTTGGCTCTTGTGATACTTTGTTCTTAGCCACTTCTACGACACCCCGAGCTCGGCTCGGCCCCAGGTAGACCCACTGCGCAGGCTCTCATCAAGCTGGCAGGTCCGAAGGCTCGCCTGTGGGGGAAAGGTTGGCTCTTGTGATACTTTGTTCTTAGCCGCTTCTACGACACCCCGAGCTCGGCTCGGCCCCAGGTAGACCCGCTGCGCAGGCTCTCATCTAGCTGGCAGGTCCGAAGGCTCGCCTGTGGGGGAGAGGTTTGGTTGTCTTCATCAATACCCCGAGCTCGGCTCGGCCCCAGGTAGACCCGCTGCGCAGGCTCTCATCAAGCTGGCAGGTCCAAAGGCTTGCCTGTGGGGGATAGGTTGGCTCCTGCGATACTTTGTTCTTGGCCACTTCTACATTACAACGAGCTCGACTCGGCCCCAGGTAGACCCGTTGCGCAGGCTCTCAATAAGCTAGAAGGTCCGACGGCTCGCCGGTGGGGTAGGGGTTTAATTGGTTGGAAAAATACGTGGGTAGGGCCCTGACCTAGACTGGAGGCAAGGCCCCAAAGGTCTCGGCCAGTAAGGGTCTCGGCTCAAAGGTCTCGGCCAGCAAAGGTCTCGGTCGAAGGGGGGGGGGGGGGGGTTCTCGCGAAAAGAGGCTCCCGGCGGACCTGAGCAGGACAACTTAATTAACAACGCGAGGTTCCCGCCTAACGGATTTCTAAGAGGTTATCCTAAAGAGACTAAGGGTCTCGGCGGAAGTTCGCTCGGAAGCCATTCGGCAGATCAATATACTTTCAAGCACGCTGAAAATGAGAGATAAAACACTGCTTTACATAAAATTAATTACACAATGTTGGAGCCTCTCGCTCATTACAAAAGAAACAAAAAGAGAAGTTTAGGGGGACGCGCTGTAACTCCCGCTGGTGCTTTCGCTTGAATCCTCGCCAGTGCCCTCTCCAGATGTCTCGCCAGCGGTAGAAGACCTCGGGATGTCTGAGGGAGGTGAGTCCGGCGCGCCCGGAGGTTTGGGAACTGGATCGTAGAGCCAAGGAAGAAGCTGGCGAGCGTCGATGGTCGCGCCGTCCTCCCGAAGCAACTTGACGTCTCGCAGCGTCTCGAGCGTCAGCTTGACGGTTGCCTGAGCGTTGGCCTGGAGCAGCTTGTCAACGTCGTACTCCGAAAGGTAACGACTCCGCAGCCTCGCATCTAGCTCCGGAGGCGGGACCTTCGCTAGCTCTGCGCGAAGCTGTTCCCTCAAGAGGACGCTCTCGCAGCGCGCGTTGGCCAGCTCTGCGCGAAGCTCCCTGACTTGGGCAGAATCCTGTGAAAAGAAAAAGAGAGTTCAGCCTGGAAACATCGCACCATCATAACTTTGAAAAACGAAAGCAAGGGTTCGGGAGGGTCTCGCTTACCTCAGCCGCAGGGCGTAGAGACAGCGCCAGTCGAGCATCCGCAAGCTCTTGTTGAGCTTTCGCGAGTTCTTCTCCCGCGGCCTGCGCTCGAGCCATCGCGTCCTCCCTCGCCTTGCGCATATCAGTGAAATTCCTGTCGAGGGTGATGCTTCGGCGCGCACACATATGCGAAAGCTCGAACCCGCGCAATAGAGCCCGGATGGCATCGAAGGCTATAAGGCGGGTGGACATCTGGTCGAATGTGTTGGCATCCTCCCGGCTGTAAAGGCCGTATCCAAGCGAGAAGGCCTCGCCAGTCACATCTTCCCCCTCCGCCCAGCTGGGAAGGAGCGTCGTAACTTTGATCAAGTTCGACTCAGGGTCCCATTCCATCTGAGGCTTCCCCTCCGCTTCGACGTACTTCACGCCGAAGCCGAAGTTCCTGTGCCCTCTCGGCACCTCCTGGGGCGGGACGCTGGCAGAGGTTTCGGCGGCGACCACTCCTCCCCCAGCCTCGCTCGCGGCCGAGGGGTTCCCGGTAGAAGCCTCGGCGCGGCTCCTGGCGGCGGCATCCATCTCGCTGGCCATCTGAAGGATCGCTTCAAAGGACCTGCCCTCTGGAGGAGGTTGGACAGGCGGGACGGTCGGGGCTTTCCCCTTCTCAAGGGCAGAAGGTTTCGGCCTCTTCAGCGTTCGGAGAGGAGGAAGGGTGACCTTCTGCTTCTTGGCCGGTGGCGGCAAGGGAGGGGCTGGATCTTCTCGGCAGGCGCTGGTGCTAGCTTCCGCGAGCGCAAGGGAGCCTCTCGCCGCCAGACCCTCGACACCCCGGCCTTCAGCGAAGGGTTGGCGCAGAGGGACCTCCCGCTCTCCTGCAAAGTTAAAACGCTTTAGCACTTCAGCGCAAGAAAATCTTTGATAAAAGAAGGAATCTGAGGCGAGACCGTACCTTCGCCCGAGTGAACAAGTGGGAGGGAGTCGACGTCCTGCCGAAGATAGGGGACGTCGAATTCCTTGGTCTCGAAGAATTCCAGGATTGCGCTCTCGCGCGATCCCAGAGCAGGCGGCTTGTAGGCAGCGTCCTCATACTGGACGGGCTGAAGCGGGACGTTGCCGAAGTCCCCGCTGACATAAACGAACTTCTCGCCCCAGTGGTGGTGCTTGTTGGCGAGACCGGTAACCTCGAGCAGTTGCCCGGAGAAGAAAACTACCCCCCCCCCTTGGCGCGGAAGTTGAATAGCTTCCGGAAGATGGGCAGACTAAACTCGATCCTCTCGGATCGCATATAGCATATGAATGCTATAAGTATCGCGACTGAGTTCGGGTTTAGCTGGGCGGGAACCACCCCATAATAGCGAAGAGCTAGCCGAACCTCCGGCCAAAGGGGGAGGCGGAAGCCCACCTCGAAGTGCTCGAGGGGGATGGCAAGCTCTCCCGCCCCCGGAGTATTCACCCTATCGTGATTCCCCGGGTTTTGCGCCGAGAAGCCGGCGGGGATGTAGCGGTCAACGATCATGTTGTATTCGTCGAGGGTGAGCTTGCAGGAAGGGAAGAGGTGTTTTTGAAAAGCTTCCGCGCAGTGGGCGCGACCCTTGCTCTCGCCAGGCATGGTTGGTTTGTGAGTAAGAGCGAGAGCGGAAGAGGGGTCGAAGCGAGAGCAAGAACGCGAAAGCAAGGAGGGAAGGCTGAGGTTCCGGATCGAAGAAGTAAATGCGGTTGGTAGACTTCTCTATTTATAAGAAAACGTAATCATCATGAATTCATCCGACAGAGAGAGAAAGTGACAGCGGAGTACAGCTGTCAGAATCCGGGCTAACGGCGCCTCGGTTCTCCCCCTCGGGATGACAGCGGTCAACGGTCGTTTCGGGTTTCGACGCGACTACCTGGATTGGCGCAAGCCTCCTAGATTGGCGCAAGCCTCCTAGATTGGCACAATCCTCCTAGGCTAACGCAAGCCTCCTAGATTGGCGCAATCCTCCTAGGCTAACACAAACCTCCTAGATTGGCGCAAGCATCCTATATTGGTGTAAGCGTCCTAATTAAAAAGCCTCGCGGAGCAATAAAAAGAAAAAGGAAAAGAGAGACATGAGTAGAAGCGGGATTCTCGCTAGCGCAAGCTGGATAAAACTTAATTGGTAATAATGTTTATTACAGATACATTGAAAAAAAAAGAGATACATTGAGATTCAGAGCGTGAAGGCTAGTAGGGCTTCCAGCTCCATCGTCCTCGTTCTCGCCGCCTAGTTCTTGGGGGCGCCAACGGGTTGAAGTAAGACGATAGCGTGGTACACCCAAGGTTGATCCGCCTGGCGTAATCCCAGATCTGCGAGATGCACCTCCCTGGCGAAGACTCGGCGGAAGGCCCACGCGGGCAATCAGTCTCGCCCAAGAAGAAATCCCGCTCCAGAGCCTCCAGCCTTTGCTCCACAGATTCGCGGAATGCTTTCGCCGCGGCAGTATGGGCACGGTCTCGCCGGATAAGCTTGGCCAGGATGACCGAGATCTTCCTCCGTCTCCCCTTCGCGCTCCCAGCACTGTTCAGGGTTTCCTCTATCTCGCCAGACGAAGGGAGAGGGGACTCTTCATCCTCTTCTTCCTCGTCTTCTTCTTCCTCTTCTTCTCCTTCCTCGTTGGCTCCCGACCGCAAGCCAAGATCATCTGCGAAAGGAACGTGCGAGAATTTTGGTTAAAGCATGGCGATCAACGGTTTTAAAAGGTCTCGCATACCTGCGGTTGGGCGAGAACCGTCAACCAAAGTTGGACGAGAAGGCCCGGCCCCTCCGTTGGTCCCATAAAGAAGGTGAAGAGGCTTGCCCAGCCCCGGGCGGAAGGGCTCGCGCGCGATAATCCCGGCCTGGCCGGAAGCAGGAGGGGAGTTGTCTTTTCTCAGGGGACGGTCAGCATCCTTGAGAGTAGCGGAAGGTTCAGAAGCCGCCCCTCCCGCCTGCAGGATAGGATTGGCCACCGCAGGAGGCACTTCAACGGTTCTCGCTTCATCTGCCCGGGTGGTTAGACCCGGGTCGGCGGGAGTTGGCACTGCGAGAAGACGGTTCAGAAAAGAAAAGGTCGGGTCGAAATACTGACAAGGGAAAATGTACCTATCGTTCCGGTTTCGGCCGGAGGAATCCTCTCCAAGACCCGCGTTTGGTCCTTGGGTGAATGAGCGGGCAGGTTCGAAGAACTTGGCGGGATCTCGTCGCCATCATTAGGAGCGGCTTCCTGCGAAAGCTTACGTTAACTGTCGGATCCAGTGCGCAATCAGATCGATAGGAACGGTTGAAGGGCTTACCTTCTGCGGAGAAGGATCCCCCGCAGGATTGGGAGTGGGGGAAGGAGGATCCCTGTTCTCGCGAGAAAGGTCCCGCCGGACCGCCTTCGCCCTTTTCTTTTCCTTCTTCTTCAGCTCGGACGGCCCGGCGGTGGAAGTCTTTTTCGCTAACCATGGAGCCACCGCCGCACAGTTAGCCAAGGCCCGCGCTTGGGCAGCGGCTAACCGGTCTTGGAGGTCTTGCGGAAGCGGTTTGGCAGCACGTTTGGGATGCATGGTAAGCTCGCGCAAAGGTCCCGAGGGGCGAGAGCTCAGTCGTGAAAACAGTATTTCAAGGGCGAGGCATATGGTCGCCTATCGGTGCATATTTATAGCCGCAGTAGGACCCACCAAAAGATTCCCCTGGTTAGTTGGCACGTGTCCAGCGAATATTTCGGGGGTTGGACTTGTCTTGTCGAGCGCAGGGCTAGCTCGAAAAGAGCGGGGATTGTGTACAACCCCATATTCGCTGGGAGAGACCCAAAGGCTTCAATGGTCAGGATTGGGCTAGTCTCAGGTCAGCCTCGGGTTAACCCTAAGGCATACTTGGGGAGTTCTCGTCCTGTAGGAGCTCTCGCCAAGGGCAGGCCAAAGCTGAGGAAACCAAGGCAGATAGTCGAGCTCCCGGTAGGAGAGATCGTCGACCGACCAAGGCAGATAGTCGAGCTCCCGGCAGGAGAGATCGTCGACCGACCAAGGCAGATAGTCGAGCTCTCGGCAGGAGAGATCGTCGACCGACCAAGGCAGATAGTCGAGCTCCCGGCAGGAGAGATCGTCGACCGACCAGGGCAGATAGTCGAGCTCTCGGCAGGAGAGATCGTCGACCGACCAAGGCAGATAGTCGAGCTCCCGGCAGGAGAGATCGTCGACCGACCAGGGCAGATAGTCGAGCTCCCGGCAGGAGAGATCGTCGACCGACCAGGGCAGATAGTCGAGCTCCCGGCAGGAGAGATCGTCGACCGACCAAAGCAGAGAGCCTGACTGCGGAAGCTCCCGCCTTAGGGAGAACTCCCGCCCAGGACAGGCGAGAAGGCCTTAGGTGAACCTTCTTTCGCATTAACATCATGACTACCTAGCGCGAGAACCTTCCTTTCAGGGGTTCTCGCCAAGGCGGGCCTAGAGGGGCCCCAGCGAGAGCCTTCTAGGCCGGAGGTCTCGCCAAGTGGGCCCACGGGGTGGGACCCGGAGTCCAGAGAAGATTATTTTATTATTATTATCCCGAGGTAAAATTACCCAAACGCCCTTAGGAGAACAGCGTGATTTGGCTATTGGCAGACCCCTCAGGGGTATTTCAGTATTTTCAGGTCAAAGGAAGACTATAAAAAGACCCATAGGGGCTCTTTGGAAGGCAGGCTTTCATTATTCTCCCACTCTAGTGCCTTCTGAGGAGCTCCCAGCCCAGCATTTGGCTTTGGAGGGGAAGCTCTCAGAGATCTTCCGGGTGTGTGGTGGGACCTCCCAGCTGAGGCTTTGGGTCAGTCTTTTGACCTTAGCAGCCAGTCAAGGGTCGAGATAAGAGAGAAGTAGGCGTCGGCTGCACTTTGGTTTGTGAACATTCGTTGGGGTCATTTTTGGCTTCAACATTGCGTCTACACAGAATAATGTCGATGACTGTGGAGTTTTTGTGAAGAAATACATGGAGAGGATTGCATCTAGGGAGGTCATCTGTTGGAGCAAGCACAAGGATTGGCTAATCAAAATGCCGACATTTAGAGCCCAAATAGCATGCGATTTAATCCGATGTTTTCTTGTTGCAGAGAAGGAATGAACACAATGACTGCTGATAAGTTATATTTGTGAACAATAGTATATAAACTAACGCTGTGAATTAATCTGTGAACAATATAATGTGAATTGTGCTTGAACTACAATAGTATATAAACTGACGCTAAGTACTATTAATCTCATTTTTTATTACTGGTTGGAATTGTGCTTGAACTACAATAGTATATAAACTGACAATGGTATATCTGATTTGTTTATTTGGTATATAAACTGATTCGAACTGATGCAATTTGTTATTGCTGAATAGAACTGCTGCTGATTAGGACTGTTAAGTGCTTTTGGGTTTATGGTTTTGGGACTGAATAGAATACTACCTCTCATGTCTACTGTTTTTTTATTAACTGGGACGAGTCTGCTTAAGGACATCGGGAACACAACAAAATTCAAAAGGTAAAGACGTGCATATATCGTCATCCTTAAAATATATTTCCTTCGGTTCGTCAACATAATTTGTCTGCAAATGGTACGAGTCTGCATCACCTTCAAAAGTTGAGCTTCCAAGGAAATTAATTTCCTTCGGTTCTCCCTTGACTACATTCACACACGTTTTGGCCTTCGAATCAAGTTTCCTCTCTGTTGAAAATAAAGTTTAGTTGCAAGCGTAGTAATAAAATGTGCAATGAAGAAGAAAAAATGTTGTAATTATATTACTTTGTCGCTTGGTTGACATTGACTTCTCAAAGTGACCCTTCAATCTAGTGTTTGATAAACCTTTTGGTCGAACCGCTGCTGGATTTTTTACTTCCCCTCTACTTTCATTGTTTTCGGCCACATAATCCTTCTTCGCCCTCTCCTCCTTCTCCACTATTTCGTCAGTTGTACGACCCAACTCACTCATCACATTTACCACGTGCTCCTTGGCAAGATGACAATTCTCCACTCTTTTTGCTAACTCGTATGTGTAGCGCATTAAATGACTTCTAAACAAAATATTGGATTCTAAATCATTCGTGCACAGTGTCTTGGGGAGGTGCAAACCTTGCTTGGCTGTTCGGGTAAATCTCTCTATCAAGTATTTGGGTTGAATGTGCTTCACATTTTTTGTATTGTACACCCTTAGAATATGTTGACATAAAATTCCCTTGGTTTGAAAGCCCTTGCAAGAACACTCGACATCGAAGGTTTTTGAGTCCATTGTAACAATCCATTGTTTATCATTTTCGGCCCCGTCACAGCTTCAAATTTGCGCCCGGGCATAAAATTTGCGCCCTGGTGAAAAATTCGCACACAGACAAAAAAAATATGTCCGGGTAAAAAATTACGCCCGCAAAAAAAATCACGGTTGTTCAAAAAAATCAAGTTGGAATTTTTTTAAGAGATAAGAGTTTTTGTGATGAGTAAGTATTTTTCGAAAAGGTTAAAAATAGGTGGCAAGTGACTTTTCCAAAATATGAGAAAATAGAGTTTTGCGCGGTAGCTTTTCCCACCGGTAGACAATGCAAACGATTTCTTAAGTGTGATAGCGTTTTCCAGAAAACGAAAAGGAGCTAAAAACCCTCATAAACAGACCCTAAGTCGGCCCATATATCTTAATAGGACGACTACAAATCAGGCCCAATTAGGTGGACTCGTTTTTGCATAGTTGGCTGACAAACCCTAAAATGAGTTGTGCGGAAATTAGGGGCCTGTTTGGCTCCGCGGCTCCCCCGCTGAGCCTATTCGTATGATTGCGGCCCCGCCAAACTAGCTGCGGTATGACTAAGGTGGCGTTTGGTTGAGCTTATTAGCTGTGGTGCGGTGGAAACTCAACGCAATTTTGTGAAAAAGCAGCGTTTGGCTCGGCTGATTTTGGAAACCCCGTTTATTAGCTTCCGCGGTTTTATATTATGGCCTAGAAGCGTTTCGTTTTCCCGTTCAGCCGCAATAATCAGCTCTTGACCTAGCGCGATAGCAGCGGCCATTCCCTTCCCCGATCGACGAGGATCCTCGACACGGTGGTGTTTGCTGGATCCAGACGCGATTCACTTCCCTGTGCGCCTCCTCTTCCCGGTGTTTCCTCGATCGTTATCTGCGCCTCTTCTTCCCAGAGCAGTAGCAGTGTAACACCTCTACCTGTCAAGAAGAATATAATAGAGGGTCCGGCCGGGGCCCCACACCATATTCCACAAACAGGCGGAGACGCTATGAACTAATATCATATCCAACGCATCCTAACCACAGAGCATTCTAGCGGAAGTTTCACGGTTGAATATTTGAACTCAAGATACAGAACACTGTCCACTAAAACATAGGAATGTATACAAACATCAAAAGAGTCTGGTCTTAAGGCCTTACAACAATTTCTCTTAACAAGAGTGTGGATTACAGACATCGGCACGCAGGCCGGCCACACATGAACAAAAGAAACAAAACAATGCCTTCGAGGGCAGCAACGCAGCTTTGGGCTTCAGCCCGCTAAGTCCCGCTCGGACCAGCACCTCCAGTACCTGTAAGAACCAATCCACTAAGCGGTGGCAAACAGGGCAACGGTCAGCATTCAGCTGACCAATTATAACGACCCTGCCCCTGGCACGGGGCAGCGGAATTCCATCCCTGCATAGCAATCTTCCAATATGATATATATATATAGCAATTCAAGCAAGACGTGCACGACCGCACAGTCACATATCACAAACGCCGGCACGACGGCCCGACGTCCCGTGCACTCATGGCACTCTCGGGTGCACCGGAAACCCCGAATCTCACCATTGAGCATTTAGTCCGGCACGCAGGCCCAGGACTCTCATTATGCCGCTGACGAAAGCCCAATGCCTTGGCGCTCTCATGTCCAGCCTACATAACGCAGGTACAGATCAGCCACCCCCCCCGTTGCTCAAATCGCCTTGCCCAACCAAGTACATCGTACCTGAGGCCACATTTAAAGGCGCGGGTCGGTTTCACCTTGCCTGTTCGGCACGAAGCCTTTTCATACAGTTGCAGCCCAACGCTCAACCGCACACAAAGTGGCAACTCACGGCCACAAGAGTTGCACCCAACTCTCACAATTTTCTGGACTTCCTCCAGTACTTTATCCATCATGCATCCAAGCAATAATCACGGAGACTTCTCCGATATGCAAATAAGCATCACCAATCCAGACCAATATGTCCAGATGGGCTTCACACAGCATGCCTAGATCCGTACTCCAATTCCGGACTCTAACAAGGGGGACTTCACATATCTACCCCAAGGGACGCCACAACCCACCGCACACTCGCGGGGAAGGGTTTTCCCTATGCAATGCAGGAATTAAGGACTTCACATGTCCAAGCAGGAAATCGTTACCCTAGGAACTCGCTTCGGAGCCATGGAGAGAAATTTGAGACGGATGAAAGCCTTCGCAGCAGCGTTGCCTTCGCAAATCCGAACTCGGCTCGCGATTTGGACCACCGTAGCACCACCGGCAGCCGGATTCCACTTCTTCTTCCTCACCTTGCTCTCACCTCTCTCTTAAAGCTAGAAAGAGAAGATGAAACTCAAAATGAGCTTTTCCTCCTCCTTTCCCGGCCTTATCAGCCCAGGAATGAGCCCCAGCCACAAGATCTTCTTTAAGGAAAAATGAACGGCCACGATCTGCCTGAAAACTAGACTTTTTGGCCGACACGGCCTGTGACACGCCCGTGTCACAGGCCGTGTACCCTTAAGCGGCACACGTACCGACTGAACACTACAAGAACACGGGCATCGACACGCCCGTGTCGAACCTGACACGCCCGTGTCATTCATGTGACACGCCCGTGTCACCCCTGTTACACGGTACTCAACGAGCTCTAAAACCAGTCAGAGCAGTACACGGGTAGGCAGACGCCCTCGGACACGCCCGTGTCAAATCTGACACGGCCGTGTTCAAGGCTTGGTTCCGGGCCGTGTACATTTCTGACTCAAACCGGCGATTTATTGAGTGACACGCCCTGGGACACGCCCGTGTCCCAGGCCGTGTACCCCCGACACGCCCTGGGATACGCCCGTGTCCCAGGCCGTGTCAAGCAGCCTGCACCTCAAATCCAATTTTGAGATTTTTGGGGTGTTACAATCCTCCCCTCCTTAATAAAATTTCGTCCCGAAATTTGACACGGTAAGGAACCAGAAAATACAATGCTATAACTGGATATCTTTGTTATAACAAAAGGTACACGGTCTACAGTTTATACAAACAGCTCGGGAAATTCAGCTCGCATGGTCTGCTCTCGCTCCCATGTTAGCTCTTCACGGCCACAATTGTCCCATCGGACCTTGACCATCCCGATCACTTTGTTCCGTAACTGTTTCTCGGCTCGATCCTCGATCCGAATGGGTCGAACCCTCGTCGTTAGCCCATACTCGACCGGTACCCGATCATTCTCCACTACTTGAGCTGGATCCTTGACAGCCTTACGAAGTACTGAGATGTGAAATACATTATGTAATCCACCCAAGTCTGCTGAAAGTGCTAGTCGATAAGCAGCTTCCCCAACTCGCTCCACCACCTCAAATGGACCAAGATACCTCAGACTTAGCTTTTTCAAACGCCGAATCCTGGACACGCCTTTGAAGGGTTTGATCTTCAAATATACCCAATCACCCACCGCGAACTCCACGTTCCGGTG
The DNA here is from genome assembly GCA_039513925.1 of Platanthera zijinensis. Taxonomy (NCBI): domain Eukaryota; kingdom Viridiplantae; phylum Streptophyta; class Magnoliopsida; order Asparagales; family Orchidaceae; genus Platanthera; species Platanthera zijinensis. The sequence goes on from CM077086.1 coordinate 36,369,116, forward strand.
TTTGGCATTGTAGTACTTTGCTTGACGATCTTGGGCTATCAATAGCCTCTCTCGAATAGAGCGTATAAGTGAGGTAGCTTCTTCGACTTCCTTTTTCCCACTCAGCTTAGATTCGCCTGCTTCTGCCCAAGCTAACGGTGTACGGCATTTACGACCATACAAAGCCTCAAATGGTGCCATACCGATGCTCGCTTGGTAGTTATTATTATAGGCAAATTCTACAAGAAAAATATAATCTTCCCATCTCTTACCAAAGTCTAGGGCGCACATGCGGAGCATGTCCTCCCTCGTCCTGTTGGTTCGTTCAGTCTGGCCATCTGTTTGGGGATGAAAGGCCGTACTAAACGCTAATTTTGTACCCAACATTTGATGAACTAGCCGCCAATCATTCGATGTGAATCGCCCATCACGGTCACTGACGATGCTCCGAGGAACACCGTGCAGTCGAACAATCTGCTCCACATAAAGCTTGGCCAAGGTTTCCACTGAATCGTCTCTTTTGTTTGGAAGGAAGTGCGCCACTTTTGTCAACCGGTCCACAATCACCCAGATTGAATCATGACCGCGTTGAGATCTCAGCAACCCGTGCACGAAATCCATCGAAATGTCATCGAACTTCCACTCCGGAATGGGTAACGACTTCAGGAAACCGCCAGGCTTCTGGCATTCCGCTTTCACCAACGCACAGGTATTGCATTCAGCCACATAACGTGCGACATCTTTCTTGAGTCCGGGCCACCAGAACAGCTTTTTTCAGATCTCTGTACATCTTTGTGCTCCCTGGGTAAACTGAGTACTTTGCAAAGTGAGCTTCGTACATCAACTCTTCCCTCAATTTACCCACACTCGGGACGCACACTCGACCATTTCTTCGTAACAAACCGTTATCCCAAGAGAACTGGTCATCTGGCCCATCTTTAGCATAGCGCTGGAGGCCTTCATCAAGATCCGTTGCTCGCCGAACTCTGTCCGTAAGGTCATATTGAACCTCCGTCCAGTTCAAGCATGCATCAGTCGAAGAATCTCTTTCCACACAAGATATCTCCAAAGCTTCCAACTCCTGGATTAACCGCTCATCATGAATCCGCAACCAATTTGCCCGCACCGGAGTCCGACGACTCAAGGCATCAGCGACCATATTTCCCTTTCCGGGAACATAGTGAATGTCGAAGGTATAATCCCCAAGGAATTCCATCCACCTCCTTTGTCGCATATTCAACTCCTTTTGATCGAGCAGATACTTTAAGCTTTTATGATCTGTATAAATATCCACCTTCACGCCATAAAGATAATGCCGCCACAACTTTAGCGCAAAGATCACCGCTGCCAACTCCAAGTCATGGACAGGGTAATTACGCTCATGCACTTTCAATTGACGTGAGCTATAGGCGATCACCTTGCCAAACTGCAGGAGAACGCAGCCTAAGCCGCTTCCTAACGCATCGCTGTATATCTCAAACCCATCTGTACCACATGGCGACGTCAAAACAGGCGCCGTGGTCAAATGACTCTTCAGCTCCTCAAACTCTCGCCTGCACTCCGATGTCTAAACGAACTTCTGATCCTTTCTCGTCAACGTAGTCAGAGGCAAAGCAATCCAGGAGAAGTTCTCCACGAACCGTCTATAGTAGCCCGCCAGTCCAAGGAAACTCCTGACCTCGGCCACTGAAGACAACACTGGCCAATCACGAATGACACTTATCTTAGCCGGATCCACCGATATGCCCTCTCCACTTACCACATGGCCTAGAAAAGCCACCGACGAGAGCCAGAACTCACACTTAGAGAACTTGACATACAGCTTATTCCTTCGCAAGGTATGCAATACCAACCGCAAGTGGTTTGCATGATCTTCCTCCGATTGTGAATATACAAGGATATCATCAATAAACACAATCACAAACAGATCCAGGTATTCGCAGAACGTTCGATGCATGAGATCCATGAAGACCGAAGGCGCATTACATAAGCCGAACGGCATCACTGTGAACTCATAATGACCATAGCGTGTGCCAAACACTGTCTTGGGAATGTCACCTTCCCTAATCCGCAACTGGTAATACCCGGACTTCAAATCCAACTTCGAATAGACGGTTGAGCCTGCTAGCTGATCGAACAAGTCATCGATCCGTGGAATTGGATACTTGTTTTTCTCCGTCAGCTTGTTCAGTTCGCGGTAATCAATACATAGTCGCAAACCACCGTCTTTCTTTTTCACAAAAAGAACATGCGCGCTCCAAGGTGACATACTTGGGCGTATGAATCCCTGCTCCAATAATTCTTGCAACTGAACTTTCAGTTCGGCCATTTCTTTTGGCGCTACCCGATACGGCGAACGGGCCACAGGTTTCGCACCCGGCACCAGCTCGATAGCGAAGTCGATTTCCCTTTGGGGAGGTAACACCGGAAGGTCCTTTGGAAACACATCAGCATATTCCGACACAATCGGCACTTCATTCACACTGGCCTTCGGCGCCACCGCCTCTATGAGTGTGAAGAACAACTCTGCACCCTTCTGAACTGCCTTAACAACTTGGAGAGAGGATAACAACATCCCACTCATCCCTTGCATACCAATGAACTTGGTCTCTTGTTCGGTATTTTGCCCAAGTGTGACCTCTTTTGAAGTGCAATCAATACAGGCACGCTGCTCTGAAAGCCAGTCCATACCAAAGATTATATCAAACTCTTTAATCGGCAATACTAATGTTTCCACCTTGAACTCCCGACTTCCTATCTTGACCTCAAGACCGCAAGATCGATCCGCGCACATCAAACATCCGTTAGGCAACAACACCTTTACACTGTCTGTCGTGGTCTGGATAGGCACCCCAACGCAAAAGACAAAGTCCTCAGATAGAAACGAATGTGAAGCACATGTGTCAAACAGTGCTCGCGCCGGATACTCTCGTATAAGGACAAACCCTATAACATTATAATTAAAACAAGCACAGCACATCAAAAACAAGAACATTAAAACCTGCACGTACCTGTGACGACATCCGACTGCTTAATGGCCTCCTGTTGTCCAAGGTTGAAGACCCTGGGCTGCGTGTGCGAGGCAGAAGACTCCACCACAGCCTTCCCCTTCTCCGCATAAGACGCTCCCGTCTTCTTATCACCCTTTGGAGGACCAGATCGACATTCACGTGTGAAGTGTCCAACCTTCCCGCACGTATAACAAGCACGAGATCCATACCCAGATGTATCCGTCACAGTCGCAGAAGGAGCTTGTCCAGAAGACTTAGACTTCTTATTCCATCTCTTTCGGTAGCCAAACTTTTCCGGACGCGGCGGCTTAAACTCTGGCTTCGCAACCGCCAAGTTTCCCTTTGCTTGCCCCCGTTTCATGTCCGTCTCCAAAGAACGAGCCGTACAGACTAAGGCTTGGAATACCTGACTCACAGAACTCGAGAGCAAATACCGCAGCTCATCTCGCAGTCCCGCATAAAACCGACTAGTCTTACGCTCTTCTTCGGCGAAGATCGTGCCTGCATATCTTCCCAACCGGGTGAACTCATACAGGTAGTCATCCACACTTCGATCACCCTGTGCTAACCGTTGAAATTCCATTTCCATCGATATCCTTTGCTGCATCGGCAGATGTTGTGCTAAGAACAGTCGAGAAAATTCTTCCATTGTAATCTCTGCCAATTGCCTGCCGGCCAAGTGATGCAGTTCAATCTCATCCCACCACAATCGCGCCTCTCCTTCCAGTAGGAAAGTGGCTAACATGACTTTCTGTTCCTCCTCAACCTTGATAGCTCTCATAATCCTCTTGATCCTTGCAAGCCAATCCTCTGCTTGGGCCGGTGTCCCCGCCCCATGAAACTGCGGAGGGTTAAAGCTCAAGAATTGCTTCCATTGTTGATCTGCTACCCGCGGATCAACTTCGGCTTCTACCGGTTCTTGCCGTACCCCAGCTTGCGTTGGCACCACTGCAGGACGTGCCTGCCTAGCTTGCTGAGCATTCATCACAACAAGTACCGTTTCCGTGATGAGACGGACTGTTTCAGCGGATGGAGGAGTTGTGGGCACCTCGGCTGGTGCCGCACTCTCAACAGAACGTTGTGGTTCGGATTGACCCGCAACACTTCTGGTCACCTATATGTGTAAAATACACAGGTTAACAACCAATGAAACCGACAACCATACAAAAAGAATACACAAGTTCAACAAACAAGTGTATTTGCATTCCTAAGTGGACAATCGTGAGTTCAAGTTAAGTGTTATAACGACGACACTGACACGTGCTCGCCACCCCTCAAAAGAATTCGTCCACGAATACGGAAGAGATCGACCAACAAGCTGATACCAAATTATAACACCTCTACCCGTCAAGAAGAATATAATATAGGGTCCGGCCGGGGCCCCACACCATATTCCACAAATAGGCGGAGACGCTACGAACTAATATCATATCCAACGCATCCTAACCACAGAGCATTCTAGCGGAAGTTTCACGGTTGAATATTTGAACTCAAGATACAGAACACTGTCCACTAAAACATAGGAATGTATACAAACATCAAAAGTGTCTGGCCTTAAGGCCTTACAACAATTTCTCTTAACAAGAGTGTGGATTACAGACATCGGCACGCAGGCCGGCCACACATGAACAAAAGAAACAAAACAATGCCTTCGAGGGAAGCAACGCAGCTTTGGGCTTCAGCCCGCTAAGTCCCGCTCGGACCAGCACCTCCAGTACCTGTAAGAACCAATCCACCAAGCGGTGGCAAACAGGGCAACGGTCAGCATTCAGCTGACCAATTATAACGACCCTGCCCCTGGCACGGGGCAGCGGAATTCCATCCCTGCATAACAATCTTCCAATATGATATATAGCAATTCAAGCAAGACGTGCACGACCGCACAGTCACATATCACAAACGCCGGCACGACGGCCCGACGTCCCGTGCACTCATGGCACTCTCGGGTGCACCGGAAACCCCGGATCTCACCATTGAGCATTTAGTCCGGCACGCAGGCCCAAGACTCTCATTATGCCGCTGACGAAAGCCCAATGCCTTGGCGCTCTCATGTCCAGCCTACATAACACAGGTACAGATCAGCCACCCCCCGTTGCTCAAATCGCCTTGCCCAACCAAGTACATCGTACCTGAGGCCACATTTAAAAGCGCGGGTCGGTTTCACCTTGCCTGTTCGGCACGAAGCCTTTTCATACAGTTGCAGCCCAACGCTCAACCGCACACAAAGTGGCAACTCACGGCCACAAGAGTTGCACCCAACTCTCACAATTTCCTGGACTTCCTCCAGTACTTTATCCATCATGCATCCAAGCAATAATCACGGAGTCTTCTCCGATATGCAAACAAGCATCTCCAATCCAGACCAATATGTCCAGATGGGCTTCACACAGCATGCCTAGATCCGTACTCCAATTCCGGACTCTAACAAGGGGGACTTCACATATCTACCCCAAGGGACGCCACAACCCACCGCACACTCGCGGGGAAGGGTTTTCCCTATGCAATGCAGGAATTAAGGACTTCACATGTCCAAGCAGGAAATCGTTACCCTAGGAACTCGCTTCGGAGCCATGGAGAGAAATTTGAGACGGATGAAAGCCTTCGCAGCAGCGTTGCCTTCGCAAATCCGAACTCGGCTCGCGATTTGGACCACCGTAGCACCACCGGCAGCCGGATTCCACTTCTTCTTCCTCACCTTGCTCTCACCACTCTCTTAAAGCTAGAAAGAGAAGATGAAACTCAAAATGAGATTTTCCTCCTCCTTTCCCGGCCTTATCAGCCCAGGAATGAGCCCCAGCCACAAGATCTTCTTTAAGGAAAAATGAACGGCCACGATCTGCTTGAAAACTAGACTTTTTGGCCGACACGGCCTGTGACACGCCCGTGTCATAGGCCGTGTACCCTTAAGCGGCACACGTACCGACTGAACACTACCAGAACACGGGCATCGACACGCCCGTGTCGAACCTGATACGCCCGTGTCAGTCATGTGACACGCCCGTGTCACCCCTGTTACACGGTACTCAACGAGCTCTAAAACCAGTCAGAGCAGTACACGGGTAGGCACACGCCCTCAGACACGCCCGTGTCAAATCTGACACGGCCGTGTTGAAGGCTTGGTTCCGGGCCGTGTACATTTCTGACTCAAACCGGCGATTTATTGAGTGACACGCCCTGGGACACGCCCGTGTCCCAGGCCGTGTACCCCCGTCACGCCCTGGGACACGCCCGTGTCCCAGGCCGTGTCAAGCAGCCTGCACCTCAAATCCAATTTTGAGTTTTTTTGGGGTGTTACAAGCAGTGGCGTCCCCGATCGACGAGGATCCTCGACGACGGCGAGCAGATTCGCCTCAGACGCGTGCGCCTCTTGCTCGATCCGCGTGTTTTCTGGAGGTTATTGCTGCAGCCGTTGCGCCTCTTCTTCCCGGAGCTGCGCCCCTTCTTCTTCCTCACACAGCTGCCATTATAGAAGGTATCCATGCTCTTCTTTTTCTCCTTATTTTTCTTTAGCTTCAGTACTTGTAATTGCAATTTCTGTTGTAATTATAAAAGGTATCAATAACAAATCTTTTAGATTTTTTCTTGCTCATTACTTGTACATCGATAATTGCAATTTTTGTTAATTGCATTTTCTGTTGTGTTTTTTTGTGCTTTTGTGTGAGTGTGATGTTGTGTGTGTGTATTTTTGTTGTTGGGCGTGTTGTTGTGTGAGTGTATGTGTGTGCTGTGTTGGTGGGTTGTGTTTGTGTGTTTTGTGTGTGCGAGCACATGAGTCATGATCATGGGATGACCTTACAAGGACGACATGAAACATGCACTGACACTGCAGGTGGTGTAGAGGAGATGATCACGCTACGTAATATCATAGCAGAGCAGTTGTATGAAGCTAGAACATAGGACAAAAAGACAGGTGTACAACCCCGTATCTGGTGAGTGGGTCAGCAGGAGCCAGAATGGTCAAATCAGGCAGTCCGAGTCCCTGGACGAGCTCGGCCAGAGGGAAAGCTCGGCAATCGCCGACTCGCCCAGGCGGGGTGAGATACCTTTGGAGGCGAGCTCGCACTCGCCAAGCCTAGTTCGCCAAGCTCAGCTCGCCAAGTTCGGTTCGTTGAGCTCTGGGCTGTTCGTCGAGCTCTGGGCCGTTCGTCGAGCTCTGAGTCGCTCGCCGAATTCAAACCGCTCAACATGCCTACGACGTGCGAGTAGGGCAGGTCGGGCCCGTACTTGCCCAAGGCTGAAGATAGGCGACGAGTGCCTGCTCCATCGAGCACTCGCCGCCCTTGCCGAGTAGGGCCTATTGAGGGCTACTTGCCCAGTGATCTGTGAGATGTTTTAACCATTTTGCCCCCGCTGGCCTGCCTATAGCCAGTTAGAACAGCGGAGTTACATTGTTGGCAGACCCAGTTGGGCTGCACATAGCTATTTGGAACAACGGAGGTTGGATATTTATAGGCCGTTTTCAAAAATCTATAAGTAGGACTCAAGGGGTACCTCAAAAGGCATGCTTACCTGCCTCCCTAGTCTTCTAGTGCTTTCTGAGGTACCTTAGCCCGACATTTGGCTAAGGAGGGGAAGCACTCAGTGATCTTCCGGGTGTGTGGTGGGTCCTCCGCGCCGGGCCCTTGTTCTTTTTCCTTATTTTTTTTTCTTGCATGAGAGAAGTAGGTGCGCGATCACCCCTTCCCCAAGGGTGAACTCCATCGAGACCAAGTTTTCGGTTTCAACATTTTGGTGTGGTGAGCGTGGAGCGTAGTCAGCACAGAAAATCTTCAGCGAGCTTAATGGCAGGAGAAAGGAAAGGATCGGACAGGGGCGACTCACCACCCCCTCCTCCTCTCGCCATAATGGGGATGTTCGAGGACTTCAGGCAGGAAGTACTCGGCTTGGTCAGATTCGCACTCGGCTCGCGTGCCGAGTGCTCGACTCCAGCGGTACCTGTTCTCACGGCTCCAGCCCTTGGCGAGGATACACCCGGCAGGCGAGCTGGGAAGGAGGTCGCCGAGGAAGGGAGAGGCGGCGAGTTTCCCGAGCGGGTGCTCTTCCCCGGCTCGGCGAGCAGCGGCAGGTTCGGCGATATGGGGGGAGCGAGATCCCCCAGCTCGCCCGGTAGGGGGAGGCAGCCCCTTCAGCGAGGCTGTTTCTTCTGCTCCGGTTCCAGAGGGGTTCAGGGAACCCGAGATGTCCTACTATACCGGGAAGGGATGTAACAACCCCATCCATTAAATAACATATAATAGTAGGTCCGTCCAGGGCCCCACATTATATGCCACAAACAGACGGCGAGGTCACAGGTTAATACCAAACTACCATCACACCCTAACCCAGAGCATTCTAGCGGAAGTTTAAAGCTTGCAAGAACTCATCCAATGAATGTCCACTACTAATATATAAACAACTCATTCATATATAGATAACACCAGGAATGTTTACAACTCAAACGCTCACGGCCTTAAGGCCTTACAAGTTGCTCTTTACAAAATAGGGTTTCATACATCGGCACGCAGGCCGGCCACACATGAAATCCAAAGCTTCGCACGACCTTCGAGGGCCTACCAGTAGCAGCATCACAAAGGGCTTCAGCACGCTAAATCCAATCAGCCCGCTCAATCCAATCAGCCCGCAACACCTGCATATGGACATCCACCCCATGGGTGATAAACAAAGCAATGGTCAGCATTCAGCTGACCAATTATAATGACCCTACCCCTTACCCAGGGCAGTGGTTCTTTCCCTGCATGCACAACATATATATATATATCACACACATCACAAACGCCGGCCTCAGAGCCAGACGCTCCGTGCACTCAGGGCACGATTATGGTGTACCGAACTCCTCAAGGTTCCACCACCGATTCGAGGTGTTTAGCTTGTTGGCAGAGGCACTCACCTCGCGACAACTGTAAGCACTATCCATCGACCTACACGTGTAGTGCAACGTGTCGGGAAGGTCCGAAACCCCCCATTTGCAATGCTACCCATCGACTGCTCACCCGATCCTAACACTGAACTTGTTGGGTGGCCCACCCACTCAGAGGTTCTCAACTTGTTGGCTATGGGCATCAGCCGCCAAACCCCTACTAGAGGCCTCTCGCACCCATCCACTCAGAGGTGCTCGCAATCAATCACATATCCATCTCATAAACAAGCACACATTGCCACTTTCCATTCCATCAATACAGCTCGTGCCGAGCATACAACCAAAGGAGCTATACAAAACATCCTTCTCACCATCACAATCGTCCTCACCATCTCCACAGGCTAAACGATAAATACACGGAGTCTTCTCCGGTTCGCAACATCACCAATCTAGACATCCATCCAGATGGGCTTCACACAGCATGCCTATTCTGTACTACACACTTCCGGATCTAAATGCAGACTCGATCACTGGAATCGCTTGTGCTTTCCACCTATTGGTGGAGGATCCCATGCACATGCATAAAGTAGGACTTCACTTGTCCAAGAAGGAGATCGTTACCCTTGATGATCGCTTCGGAGCCATAGAGAAACTAGCCGGATGGTAATCACCGCGACGGACTTGTCTCCACAACGCTGAACTCGGCTCTCGATTTGGACCGCTGAAGCTCAACCGACGGCCGGAAAGCTTCTCCTTTCCTCCTCCAAGCTCTCCTCTCTCTTCTCTTTAGAAAGAGAATGACCAAGGATTGAATAACAACTTCATGCCAATCCCGGAGATAAACCCAGCTGGGAATACCCTGGACCATTAGATCTAGGATGAGGGAAACGAACGGCCACAAATCGCCTGAAAAGTCTAATTTTGCGGTTGACACGGCCTGTGACACGCCCGTATCACAGACCGTGTACTACAAGCGGTATACAAACCGACTCACCCAGACCATAACACGGGCCAAGACACGCCCGTGTCAAATCCCTGACACGCCCGTATCAATAAGTACACACCCGTGTTGAGGGGCGTGTCCTTCACTCAACACAAGACTGCCAACCCGAGCAGAACACGCCTAAGGCACACGCTTATGTCCTTGGCCGTGTGCCAAACACGCCCCTGTGACACGCCCGTGTCATAGGCCGTGTGCCACACTTAATGCCACTCAACGCCTCCCGGTTACTAACCCGAGCAAGACACGCCCTGGGACACGCCCATGTCCCAGGCCGTGTCACCTCTCAACGCCTGTGGACTTCAATTTTTCTGGCTCTCCCGACACAGCCGAGCTTACTCAGAGCTGTACACGCCCTGGGACACGCCCGTGTCCCAGGCCGTGTCACCCAGCCTAAACTCCAAATTGAAATTTGGGGTGTTACAAGGGAGACCCGGTCCAGCACGTTCAGTGGTTTGAGGGCGTGGTCTCGATCCGACAAATTTCGGATGGATTCAAGTGTAGGCTCTTTGTCATCACCCTCAAGGAGAAGCCGAGAGAGTGGTTCCACTAGTTGCCGCCAATTCCATCTACTGCTTCGAGGACCTGCGCCGAGGGTTCATGCTGAGCTTTACCACCTCCAAGAGGAGGAAGAAGGAGTCGGAGTCCCTGTTACATATCAAGCAGGAGGTGAACGAGACCTTGGGGAGCTACGTTGATCGCTTCCAGGAGGAGGTCACCCAAGTCCAAGAGACGTCGGGGCATACCTTGATGATGGCCTTCACCCTGGGGCTGCAGTAGGGTTTCTTTCGAATGGAGTAGAAGAGGGTGCCGCCTCTCTCCTACGAGGAGTTGATGGAGAGGGCGGCAAGAGAAGTCGACGGGGAGGCGTCGAACCCGGAGTTTGCCCAGAAGTTATCCAGGTGGGCTACGGAGGAGGAGAGGCCCAGAGGGGGCAGAGGTCAGGAGGAAAAGAGAGCTGAACCCCGACAGAGGGAGCAGCAGCAGCAGCCCAGGTGGGGGCATCAGGAGCCGAACCATCGGCCAGGTTGGAGGCCGGAGTGGCAAGATCAAGGGCCGAGGAGAGGTCATCATGGTGGGGATAACCGCTAGGGAGGCCAGGGCCAGTTCTATCCTCCAGGTGGGAGGCAAGGACAGAGGCCACCTCTCCCCGACCAGGAGCAGGCTTTGGCAATAGCCATGGGGAAAGGAGGAGAGCAGCGCGGAGGAGAAGAATGGAGGTTAGGGTGGAGCTGTCCTACTGTGAATTCCATCAGGAAGAAGGGCGCACAACGACCACATGCCCGGAGTTCCTCGAGATGAGAGGAAACGGGGAGCAGCAACAATAACGAGACCATCGAGAAGTGTGGATCGAGGAGGTCCTACCTCGGGCAGAGGAGGACAGGTGTGAAGACCGGGCAGATGTGGGGACCCGGGGAGGGATCAGAGTGATCCACGGGGGGGGGGGGGGGGGAGGGAGGGGGTCGAGGCTTCTCGAAAGGTAAGTCTCCACACCATGTACCGCAGGAGCGTTGGCTCCACATCCAAGACCCCATCCCCGGAAGAGAGAATCACCTTCTCAGTCAAGGATATGCCAGGTCATGAGGACCCATTTTGCGATGCGCTGGTCATCCAGATGGCCATCGAAGATTTCACTATCTCCCGGATCCTTGTCGACAACGGGAGCTCGGTCAACGTCATCTTCAAGAAGGCGTTCGACGCAATGAAGGTGGAGGCCAGGAGGGTGCTAGCCTCGGACGAGCCCCTGTTTGGCTTCTTAGGGGAGAGCAGGGAAGTCGAAGGAGGAGTGGGACTCCATGTATCTTTGGGGGGGAAGTCCCGCGCCTACAAGTTCGTCATCGTGGATGCCCCCAACAGCTACAGTGCCATCTTCGGGAGGCCCCTCATGGGCGCCTTCCACTGCGTCCCCTTGTCCTTCCACCAGTACCTGAAGTTCAACGCCAAGGGGGTCCAAATCCGGGTCCGGGGCGACCCCAAGGTAGCAAGGGAGTGCTACATTACGGTGGTGAACTCCATCTCTTGGCAGTATGGGGATGAGGAGATGGGACGGAGGATGGAGGAGGCAGAGCAGGAGGCCGGCGGAGAGGAGATGGAGGTAGAGGAGAGTCGCACCCAGGTGGAGGTGGCAGAAGAAGTACAGGGGTCGGCCGAGGCGATGGTCGTGGAGGATACTAGAGAGGAAGTCCTTGACCCAGGAGGGGGGACGTTGAAGAATGGGGGGAGCAGTCCCGCCTAGAAGCAGCAGATGAGGTGGTGGAGATGGAGGTCCTCACCCTGGGAGGCAGGGTGGAGAAGGTTCGCGTTAGCGGGGGGCTGACCCCGGAGGCCCAAGGCAGGATGTTGGTGAAAGATAGGGTAAGCTCTGAATAACTCTAGAGGGGGGGGGGTGAATAGAGTTTTTGAAAACTTTTCCCTTTTGCTGAAATAAAAGGTAAGTGTACAAGCGCAACAAGTGAACTAGAGAAAAGTGTCTAAGCTACACATCAAACATTATATCACAACACAAGCACAAGAGAAGATCACAGACACACAGACAACACAAGAATTTTATAGTGGTTCCCCATACTTGGGTACATCCACTCTTCTACCACCCTAGGTAGGAATCCACTACAGGTTTTGATCAGGTGACTGCCACCAATGAGCTTTTGATCAGGTGCTCAAAAATCAAACCTCAAGTCTTTTGGTAGGAGACTTGCCAGAATAATTTTGAAGGGAATTAAAACCCTGTACAGAGGTGGGATGAGAGTTTGATGAAAGTCTTCTTTTCTCAAAACACAGTGAGAAGACTATGTGGATTCTGAGTTGTTGATGACAAAGCTCCCCCTGAGATCTTGAATGGTTCAGGAGAGGAAGCTTTGTAAAAGGGTGAGTAGGCCTTCAACTTTTCAGAGATCCTTGACTGATTTGAATGTTGCTGTCACTTGAGATCCCTGAAAACAAAGAGTGAGAGGAAGAAAGACACTTGATGGTGATGGTTGTTCTTTCTTCTTCTCTTGAGAGCAGTCGATTTTCTGAGGGATGTTTTTCACTGCACTTTTTGGGATGTTTTCTTTGCTGTGACTCTAGTTGATGATCAATCTCTGCTCTTGTGTCATGTAGTTTTCTTGGCAGGGAGATTTGTATCAGATAACTGCAACTTCGTCGAATTCAAAAGAAAACTCTGTAATAAATGTTCAGCCGAAATCTTGGGAACAAAAAACGACAAGAATGTTGTCAATTATTCTATTCTATGTCTGTCCCGAGATATAAGTAATTAATTCCATGGAGGATGTTAGCAATCAATGTTGCCAGTAACGGCTCTATTCAGAGAATATAAGTGCATTGATTTACAAGGGAATTAATAGCCTATAATAGATATAAAATGATGAGACAAAAAAAGAAAGAATAAATAACAAAATGTCTTACAGTTTTCGTCGACCTGAGATCAGCTTTCGTCGACCTCTAATCAGCTTTCGTCGAACTGAGATTTTGTCGAGCTCTGATCAGCCTTCGTCGAACTGAGATCAGCTTTCGTCGACCTAAGCTCTGTGAATCAATTGCTGTGCATAAACTGACTAATTCCGCGCTCTATGTTCGTCTACCTAAGACTGTGAAGTTAGTCGACCTAAGAACTTGGTCAATCTGTCGGCATTGAGTGAATATCACATCTGGCGTTGAGTGTTCTTTGTCTCTGAGTCAGCCTTGGCTTTGAGTGAATTATGGCGCTGAGTGTTGAAGAGTTAGTCGATCTGAGAACGGAGTTCGTCGAGCTCAGCTCAGAGATTTTAGCTCTGAGTTAGTCGAGCTGAGCACGACTATCGTCGACCTGAGATCGACGAATGTAGATTTCTTTTTCTAATTCTTGATTTCTCTAAGTCTTGAGTCTTTGGCAGTGTTGTAGGTTGGTCCTTTGATCTGTTGACTCTAAGAACATGGCCTAAACTCTAGAAACACATAAAATTTGACTCTTCTATACAATATGGGTCACAACCTAAGAAGAGAACCTAGCCCAAATCACCTAGGGGTTCTAACAGTTGGAATGCATCAAGAAGAACATGAACATTTTCGCTTGGAGAGCCGCGGAGATGCCAGGGATCGATGCTGATGTGGCATGCCATCGCCTCAACCTAGACCCGGAAGCTCGCCCTGTCCAGCAAAAGAAGAGATCCACGATGGATAGGTTGGTCGAGCCGATCAGGGAGGTGGTAGCTAAGCTTCTCAAGACTGGCTTTGTATCTGAAATCCAATACCCCGGCTGGATCTCCAATGTAGTAATGGTTAAAAAAGGAGACGACCGGTGGTGCATGCGTGTTGATTTTTCTCTTCTTAATAAATCATGCCCCAAGGATTGTTGTCCCTTGCCTCAGATTGACGCACTGGTTGATTCAGCCGTCGGTTTCCCTATAATGAGTTTTCTAGATGCATTTTCAGGTTATCACCAGATCAGGATGCACCCCCCCCTCCGACGTCAAAAATGTCTCTTTTATCACTGGGGATGGGTGCTACTGCTATAAAATGATGCCCTTTGGGCTAAATAACGCAGGTGCAACCTATCAGAAGACGATCGACAGGGTCTTCTGAGAGCAAAGGGGGAGGAACTTGGAAGTGTATGTTGATGACCTCATGATCAAGAGTCGGGACGTTGACTCTCACCTCCAGGATTTGGAGGAAACCTTCGCCACCCTACGCAAGTATAAGATGAGGCTGAACCCCCTGAAGTGTGTCTTCGGGGCGAGCAGGGGGAAGTTCCTAGGCCACCTTCTCACCCCCGTGGGGGTAGAGCCCAATCCTGACAAGGTTCGAGCAATCATGGAGCTGGGTTCACCTCGGAATGCTAAAGAGGTGCAGAGGTTGACAGGGAAGTTGGCAGGGTTGAGCAGGTTCCTCTCCCGGGACGGAGAGAAGTGCTCTCCCTTCTTCAAGGCTTTGAGGGGAGGCCAGAAGTTCGAATGAACTTCGAGATGCGAGGAGGCATTCCAGGCCTTGAAGAAGCAGTTGACTCAGGCCCCCCTGCTCTAGGGGCCAAAGGAGCGGGAAGACCTATCTCTGTATCTAGGGGTCGGAGCAGAGGCACTGAGCTCCATCCTAGTTCGAGAAGAGTGAAAGAAACATCTCCCTATATATTATGTAAGTCGGGTGTTGAGGAAGGCTGAGCTTCGCTATCCTTACTTCCAGGCTCTAGTCATCTCGTCCCGGAGGCTTCGACCTTACTTCCAGGCACACTTGATCTGAGTGGTGACTAACCACCCCCTCCGTAACATCTTCGAGGGGGTAGAGCATTCAGGCAGATTGGCTAAGTGGTCGGTGGAGCTGAGTGAGTTCGGTATCTCCTTCGTCCCCCGCCTATCGATCAAGGCCCAAGCCATGACCGACTTCCTGGCTGACTATGTGGTCGAGGTGGCGGAGGCAGAACTTACTCGCCCCGTTCCTTGGAAGGTGATGGTGGATGGCACTTCTGGGAGGCATTCCTTGGGGGTGAGAGTAATCCTGGAGAACCCTCAAGGGATGAGGATCGAGCAAACAATGGTGGTGCACTTTCCTATCACCAATAACCAGGTCGAGTACGAAGCAGTAATCGCAGGGCTCCGCCTGGCCAGGGAGTTGGGGGTGCATGATGTGGAGGTCTTCACTGACTCCATAGTGGTGGCTTCCCAGATCAACAGAGAATTCGAAGTAAGGGAGCCAACTCTATAACTATACTTGGTAAAGGTGAAGGGGGTCATCAGCACGTTCCAGACTTTCTCCATCCGGCACGTGCCCAGGGAGGAGAATGAGCAAGTAGATCAACTGTCGAAGCATGGTCTCTGGGTAGGGGGTACAATCACCGACCTGTTTCGCCCCTCCCTCGAGGAGGGAGAGCTAATGGAAGTGGAGCAACACCCCTCGTGGATGGACCCATTTACGATTTTCCTTTCCACCGGGGAGTATCCGGAGGGGATGGATAAGAAGAAATTAAAGTACAAGTCGGCATATTACCTCGTAGGAGACGTGCAGCTATACCGAAAGACCCTCTAGGGGATGTTGGCGCGTTGCGTGGCTGAGAGGGAGGTCCCGAGGATCTTAGAAGAAGTGCACTCCGGAGAGTGTGGGAGCCATTCTGGGGGCCGGACCCTGGAAGGAAGAATTATCAGGCAAGGGTACTTCTGGCCGACCCTGAGCCATGACGCCACAGAGTTCGCAAAGAAGTATAGCAAGTATTTGTTGTATGCCCCACTCCATCTGCAGCCAGCTCAACGCCTCAGGAGCATCACGACGCCCTGACCCTTTTGCAATCGCGGGAATGGATCTGGTAGGGCCTTTCCCCCAGGCTAGTGGGCAGAGGAGATTTTTGTTGGTCATGATTGACTATTTTTCCAAGTGGTTAGAAGTCAAGGCGTTGGCCAAGGTGACCTCCCAGGCCATCAGGAACTTTGAGTGGGGGGAAATCATCTGCCAACACGGGCTGCCCCAGGCCATTGTCACGGACAACGGTCCCCAGTTTGCTAGCACCGAATTCATCAACTTTTGTGGGCAACTCGGGATAGATCTCAGATTTGCTTCAGTTCATCACCCAAGGAGCAACGGACAGGTAAAGGCAGCGAACAAGATCATCGTCAACCTTATCAAGAAGAAGGTGGAGAACTTGAGGGGCAGCTGGGTGGAATAACTCCCTTCGGTCCTCTGGGCTCTTAGGACCACACCCAACACAACCACAAGGGAGACTCCCTTTAAACTCTCCCATGGGTGAGAGACAATACTCCCAGTAGAGTTCGAGGTCCGGACGCCTCGGGTGCTCGAGGCCATAGGGAGTAATGGAGAGCCGAGAATGAGGAGGAACTGCGACTCTCCCTTGATATGGTAGAGGAGGTGCATGACCTCTCGACCATCCGCCAGGAGGAAGTGAAAAGAAGAATGGAAAAGTATTTTGACAAACACGTCAGGGTCAAGCAATTCGTAGAAGGGGACTTGGTCCTGAAGAAGGTAGATGTCGCAGGACGATCAGCCGTCGTGGTAAAGCTCAACCCCAATTAGGAGGGTCTGTACATTGTAAAAGAAACATTGAGGTCAGGAGGGTATAGCCTCAAGAATGTGGAGGGCGAGACCCTAGGTCTCACGTGGAGAGGTGATGACTTGAAACATTTTTTCCCTTAGAACATGTAAGTACCATTCCTTTTTTCTAATAAAATTCGAAGTATCATTGCTCTCGTCGCTACCCATGAAGAATGGTTGATGATCGTTTGACAGACCCCGAGCAGATCCTGCTGTCAGGCTCCCACCTAGCTGGCAGGGCTGGATGTCACTCGAGAGAGTTTTCCCTAGACCCCGAGCAGATCCTACTGTCAGGATCCCACCTAGCTGGCAGGGCTGGATGTCACTCGAGGGAGTCTGCCCCAGACCCCGAGCAGATCCCGCTGTCAGGCTCTCACCTAGTTGGCAGGGCTGGATGTCACTCGAGGGAGTCTGCCCCAGACCCCGAGCAAATCCCGCTGTCAGGCTCTCACCTAACTGGAAGGGCTGGATGTCACTCGAGGGAGTCTGACCCAGACCCCGAGCAGATCCCGCTATCAGGCTCTCACATAGCTGGTAGGGCCAGATGTCACTCGAGGGAGTTGAGAGAAGCGAACTAAAACAAGTCGGAAATGGTATAACTGAAATTTTATTATCAGAAAAAGGTATCTATTACAAAGGTATGACCTCCCTTATATAGAATGGAGGAGAGAAGAGAGAATACAAATAAGAGATGTGGGACTAAAACTATACATAAAATCTGGGCGGCTAGAACAACAGATCGGAACAAGCCGCGCGGTTAGACAGAAGGGCTAACCGCTCGGCCACTGCCAGAGAGAGAGACAAGCCGCCATATGAGACCGTTAGACCGCCCAGTTTCCTAGTCGTCAGTAACAGACCGCTAGACCGCCCGGTCAACAACCCGCCAAGCCAGACCGACAGACCGCCCGGTCTCTAACTTCAACACTCCCCCTCAAGCTGGAGCATATATGTCGATCATGCCTAGCTTGTCACATATATGGAGAAACGAGGCGGATACTGGCTTGGTGAAGATGTCAGCCAGCTCTTTTTCAGACATGACGAAGGGAGTGCAAATTTGTTCCTTCAGAATCTCTTCACGAATGAAATGACAGTCGACCTCAATGTGCTTGGTTCTCTCATGGAAGACTGGATTTTTGGAGATGTATATAGCAGCCTTGTTGTCACAGAACATAGTTAGAGGATGGTTGTAGACCTCTCCTAAATCCAACATAAGAGCCCGTAGCCATTTTAGCTCGCAAGTGGTCGATGCCATACTCCGATACTCTGCTTCAGCACTGGACCTGGAGACAACAGATTGCTTCTTGCTCTTCCAGCTTACCAGATTGCCCCCAACAAAGGTACAGAAACCGGAGGTAGACTTGCGGTCCCCTTTGTCATCAGCGTAACTCGCATCTGAGTAAGCTTCAACCCTCAGATGATCATTCTTCTGAAAGAGCAATCCTTTCCCAGGGGCTGCTTTGACATACTCCAAGATCCGCAAGGCGGACTGTAGATGGCACTCCCTGGGAGCTTGCATGAATTGACTCACCTTGCCCACAGCATAGGAAATGTCGGGCCTAGTCACGGTGAGGTATATGAGCTTACCAACTAGACGCCTGTACCGCGAAGCATCTGAAAGAAGAGGCGAACCATCTGTCCAGGTTTTGTCTTCTCCAACAGCCATGGGACATCGGGCAAGTTTGCCCCAGTCAATCCTGCTTCTTTTAAAATATCAAGAGCATACTTACGCTGAGATAGGACTAAAGAGTTGGGCTTTCGAGAGATTTCGATCCCCAAAAAGTACTTCGGAGAACCCATATCTTTCGTGACTAGATGTTGGCGAAGATGCCGCTTTGTCAAGGCTACCCCTTCCTGGTCATCACCAGTGAGAAGAATATCATCAACATATACTGCAAGAACCACCAGTCCCGAAGAGGTTTTGCGAATAAATAGAGAGTGATCAGCAGCGCTGCGAGCAAAACCAACGGCCGCCACGATGCCGCTGAACTTGTCAATCCAAGCTCGAGGGCTCTGCTTGAGGCCATAGATTGCCTTCTGTAGCCGGCATACTCGTGTCTCCCCCTGAGCAACATACCTCGGAGGTTGCTCCATGTAGACGGCCTCCTGAAGATCACCATAAAGGAAGGCATTCTTGATATCCAGCTGGGAAAGTGGCCAGTCTTTGTTGACCGCCACAGAGAGAAGGACCCGTATAGTGCTGAGACGAGCCACGGGAGAGAAGGTGTCAAAGTAATCAACCCCATAGGTTTGAGTAAAGCCCTTAGCCACCAGACGAGCTTTGTAACGGTTCACAGTGCTATCTGGGCCAAATTTGACTACAAAGACCCAGCGACAGCCAACAACATCTGTATCAAAGGGAGGAGGGACAAGAGTCCAGGTACCCCGCTCTGTGAGGGTCGCCATTTCCTCATCCATGGCCAGCTTCCAGTGAGGAATGACAAGGGCCTCCTGGTAGGAACGAGGTGTGGTAGTAGCAGAGATAGCCAGTGCAAAGGCCCTGCGAGAAGGGGTAAGATGATCATATGAAACAACAGCAGCAAGGGGGTGTAGGGTACACGTCCGCACCCCTTTGCGAAGAGCTACAGGAAGATCCAGGTCGGCGGGCTCCTCGGCATCCAGAGCATCCGTGGCAGAGAGAGCTGGCCCGGGAGGAGAGAGCGACGACAACGGAGATGAGGGAGATGGAGGCGGAGAGAGAGGCGGAGGGAGAGGAGTGGGCGGAGACGGAGGAGGAGCGGATATCGCAGTAGGAGACGAGGGAACGAACAGAATGACAGGAGAATCAGAGGTGGGGGGAAGAGAAGAGGAGTCATCCGAGAAGTAGGAGGCATTCTCGAAGAAGGTAACGTCAGCGGAGACGAACTGCTTACGAAGAACAGGATCAAAGCAGCAGTAGCCTTTCTGAGTGGCCGAGTACCCCAGAAAGACACATTTGGTGGAGCGAGGGGAGAGCTTATCACGGGTGGCAGATGGGGCATGCACAAAAGCAGTGCACCCAAAGATTCGGAGAGGGGGAGGAAAAGGCTCCTTGCCTGGATAAAGGATGGAAAAAGGGATTTTTCCCTTGAGAACGGAGGAGGGAATGCGATTGATGAGATAGCAGGCAAGAAGAACAGCATAGCCCCAATATGAGCGAGGGACATGCATTTGAGTCATCAATGTGCGAGCAACATCGAGGAGGTGACGGTTTTTGCGTTCCGCCACCCCATTTTGTTGGGATGTATATACACAACTTGTTTGATGAATAATGCCATGTTGCACACAGAAAGAGGTAAAAGCATGACTTAAGTATTCTTTTGCATTATCAGAGCGAAAAGTTTTAATACCAACACCAAACTGATTTTTGATTAAATGATAATAGGAGGTCTATACATTAAAAAGTTCAGAGCGATCTCGTAAGAGATACACCCAAGTACATCTAGAAAAATCATCGATAAAGGTTACAAAATAAGAACTACCCCGACCAATAGTAAGGTAGGAGCAGGTCCCCAGATATCGGAGTGGACTAGATCAAACGGACGGGTAGAGCCCCGACCTTGCTTCGGCGGGAAGGAGGAACGATGATGCTTGCCAAGTTGACATGCTTTGCAGTAGAGAGGAGTGTTGGAGGGAGGGAGGTGGGGCAGAAGCTGATGTAGAAGCCGTGGTGGAGGATGACCAAGACGGAGATGCCACTGGAGAAGATCCGTACAAGAAGAAGAGAAGGCGGACAAAGCGGAAACGTTGTCGAGGAAGTAGAGGCCGCCGCTCTCAGTCCCAGTAGCAATCGTCCGCTGGGAGCTCGGATCCTGAAAAGAACTAGAAGATGGAGTAAACGTTACAGAACATTGAAGCTGCTTGCACAAAGAAGTAACCGACAACAGATTGCACGAAAACTTGGGCACATAGAGAGTGTCCTCTAGCCGAAGGGACGGAGTAACATGAACCACTCCCGTCCCATGAACCGGGGAGGGAGAACCGTCTGCAATGAGAACCGGGGGCAACCGATCATGCTGTTCGAGGAGAGAGAAGCACTGAGGATTGCCCGTCATATGATTAGTTGCACCAGAGTCGATAAGCCATTTACCTTGAGTGACCACATGGGCACTACCTGATGATGTGACCACGGAAGCAGACGGCTTGGAAGAAGAGGCGGAAGAGTCACCTGAGGGGCGAAGATGGGGATGCTTTGTCCAGCAGCGGTCAAGAGTGTGTCCGGTGCGGCCGCAGTGAGAGCAGAGGTAGCGGGAAGAAGGACGTCCGCCAGACTGATGACTGCGGCTACCAGAGCTACTCCGCTGAGTTTGATGAGCATAGTTATCCGGAGGAGAAGGAGCGGGCAGAAGCGGGCGCTGAAGGAGAGAGGTGACAGCGGCGATGCGAGCAGCGGTGGCATCTAAAGTAGGAGATTCCGCCTCACCCAGAATTTGTTGGCGGATCATGTCATAAGTGTCAGGAAGACGGAGCAGATAACACACAACCAGAAGCTCCTGGAAGTGCTTGTGTTGTTGAGCCAGATCCGCAGAAAAGGGGCGATTCTGAAGAATCTCAGCCCCAAGAGCTTGAACTTGTTGGTAGGCAGCAACAGGAGACAAGGTAGGCCGGGCAAAGAGGTCCGCATACAACGTATATATGCGGGACGTCTGAGCCCCTTTGGAATACAAAGCAGCAAGATGAAGCCAAGCGGTCTTCACCGTCTCATCATGACGGATGACGGGAAGGCACTCATCGGATTGACTGTTAGCGAGCCAAGTACGCACAAGAGCGTCACTCGCATCCCAGTCATCAAATAGAGGTGAAGTGGTAGGAGGAGGGTCATCAACGAGATGGTGGCATTTGCGTTGCGAGCAAAGGAGAAAGGTGAAAGAGACGCTCCAATCCGGGTAGTTGGAGCCGACAAGCTTGGAAATGGTGCCAAGGTTCCCGGAAGGAGTAGGAGGTAGAGGCGGAGCCGGATTGGCTACAGGGGTGGCGGCAGGAGTGGTGGCAGTGGAAGCATCAGAAAGAGCCATAAGAGCAAACAACAGGAAGCCGCGCGGTTAGGAAACAAGCCACGCGGATAGGCAGAAGAGGAACTGCAGCGGTCAGGATGTCAAACACCAGCGGCCAGAAAGACCACGACCAAGCCGCAGTATCAAGCAGAGGGGAAGAAGTCGAGCGGCAAGCAGACAGTCCGCTCGAACAGAAGCACAAGAGAGGGCAAGGCACACGGCGATAGGTCGCGGCGAACTAGGCGACAGATCGCAGCGAACAAGGCAACAGGTCGCGACGACCAGAGCAAGAACAAACAGGAGGAGGCAAGGCACACGGCGATAGGTCGCGGCGAACAAGGCGACAGATCGCTGTGAACAAGGCAACAGGTCGTGCACACAGAGGGCAACGACAAGGAGACCGCGCGGACAGGGCGCAAGCCGGAGAAGCAAGTCGCGCGGACAGAGAGGAGCACAGAATCAGGAGGAAAAGATCGATTCCTCTGATACCATGAGAGAAGCGAACTAAAACAAGCCGGAAATGATATAACTGAAATTTTATTATCAGAAAAAGGTATCTATTACAAAGGTATGGCCTCCCTTATATAGAATGGAGTAGAGAAGAGAGAATACAAATAAGAGATGTGGGACTAAAACTATACATAAAATCTGGGCAGCTAGAACAACAGACCGGAACAAGCCGTCATATGAGACCGTTAGACCGCCCGGTCTCCTAGTCGCCAGTAACAGACCGCTAGACCGCCCGGTCAACAACCCGCCAGGCCAGACCGCCAGACCGCCCGGTCTCTAACTTCAACAGGAGTCTGCCCCAGACCTGAGCAGATCCTGCTGTCAAGCTCTCACCTAGCTGGCAGGGCTGGATGTCACTCGAGGGAGTATGCCCCAGACCCCGAGCAGATCCTGCTGTTAGGCTCTCGCCTAGCTGGCAGGGCTGGATGTCACTCGAGGGAGTCTACCCCAGACCCCGAGCAGATCCCGATGTTAGGATCTCACCTAGCTGACAGGGCTTGATGTCACTCGAGGGAGTTGGCTCCAGACCCCGAGCAGATCCCACTATCAGGCTCTCACCTAGCTGGTAGGGCTGGATGTCAATCGAGGGAGTTTGCCCCAGACCCCGAGCAGATCTCATTGTCAGACTCTCACCAAGCTGGCAGGGCTGGATGTCACTCGAGGGAGTTTGCCCCAGACCCTTAGCAGATCCCGCTGTCAGACACTCACATAGCTGGCAGGGCCGGATATCACTCAAGGGAGTCTTCCCCAGACCCCGAGCAGATCCCGATGTCAGGCTCTCACCTAGCTGACAGGGCTGGATGTCACTCGAGGGAGTCTGCCCCAGATCCCAAGCAGATCCCGCTGTCAGGCTCTCACCTAGCTGGCAGGGCTGGATGTCACTCGAGGGGGTCCCACCCTCTCCTGGAATTATTTAGGAAGATTGCTTTCCTAAGGGTGTAGGTATAGAAGGTCCTTATAGGCGAGCTTGAACTCGCAGGCCCAACTCGACAGAGAGAAGATGAGCCCCGATCGGTCCTCCTGTTGAGGAAGGAGAGCCCCAACAAGGCACTCCACCCCCACCCACCCCCACCTTCAGTTTTACTTGTGAAATATTTGGACAGTTTTGACTCAGCATCAGCAAGAGAAGAGACAACTCGCGCGCGAGCTGGGTGGTTACGGGCCCAGCTCGGCAAGTGGTTCATTCCTGGTTAACCCGGGGAGGGGCGAGCTCTCGGAATTTGCTCGTGAGTACGAATCCTAGACATGCGCTCTAACGGCAAATTCTGTACCAGCGAGATCTAACAAAGGGGAAGACTCGCGGCCGAGTGTATCGCGGAAGGAAAATTCAAAGCAAAGGAGAGAAAAAATGCATTCTTCATTCAGTATAAAATGATTACAAAAGGAGAGCTCGCTTAGGCTAGGTTACAAAAGAGGGGAGAGAAAGTTACAAAAAAAGAGGAGAGAGGGGGGTGAAGGTCAGCTCTCGCCTCCTCCCCTGGATTGGCGATCTCTGTCTGCTCCGCCAGAAGGGTTGTCCTTGAAGTCCTTGCCAAAGAACACGTCGAGGCTGTCTTCCTTCTCGCTCGGCGGCGTGGGCGGGAACAGACTCGGCATGAGGTCTCGGACCGTGACCTCCTCGCAGCCCTCCACCGACACCTGCATATCCTTCATAATTTGCAGGGTGCATTTGGCGGATTCGATTGAGTTGACCTGCAGCCTTTCAACGACCTCAGCCTCGCCGAAGATCCTCAGACTCTTGTATGGGAAGGGGGGCTCGCCACCACCTGGGGGGAGGAAGGCATGTGCCTGACGGGCAATTTCTCCATGAAGCCCCTTATTTTCCTCGCTCAGCTTCGCGTTCCTCCCTTCCAGCTCGGCGGAGCGAGCCTCCAGCTTGGCGGCACGAGTATCCTGCTCGGTGGAGAAAGCACGGAGCTGATTATTCTCTTCCTCCAGCCCGGCAGCGCGAGCCCGCAGCTCCCCGGCAGCCTCGGCATCCTGAGGCAAGTACAGGTTAGTAAAATCAGAAGCTAAAAATCCCAAGTGAAAGGAGGAAGGGGTAACCAGTGCTCACCAGTCCGCCGGCGCCCTTGGGGAGCAAGTCCTTGGCAATGCCAAGCCTCCTCTCCAGGTCCACGACCTTGTCCTGGGCTAGGTCGCGCTTCTGCTCCGCCTTATGCAGGAGATGGCTGAGGTTGAAGCGATGACGAACCACCATGTGGTGGAGCTCCAGTGCCCGCATATGGGCCTACAGGCCCTCCTGGTTGAGTTGGCGCAGGGTCATGCGCTTATAGGCCGCGATATCCTCGCGCCCGCACAGGCTGAAGCCGAGCGCATAAGCTTGACCTGAGGAGGGCTCACGGTCGGCCCAGGAGGATTGGAGGGTGGAGATGGAGACCCGGTGGGCGGACTCGTCCCACTGAACCATGGGCTTGCCGGCCAAGTCCTTCCACCTCCCCCCAAGGCCAAAGAGGGGATGGCCCTTCGGCAGGCCCAACTCACGGGCTTGGGCCTTCTTGACTACAGGGGCAGAGGGCTCGCCTCCCTCCTGCCCTTTTCCCGTTTTCTCCTTCAGTGGGCTCACCGGCGATCCGTCCGGGGTGGTCTCGGGCGAGCTCATGTACTTGGGTTGTTGTCGCTGCACCGCCCGAGAAACCACCACTGCCTTCAACTTCTTCTGCGGTGGATGGCGACGAGGCGATCTAGACCCCGCAGGATCAGCCCCCTTCTTGCTAGAGGGCTTAGATGGCGATGACTCGTCTCACCTTCTCGCGGGCGAGCGGGTCGACGAGTAGTCCTGGATCCGTAAAAGGCTGATTCTCGGGAATCAGTCGCTCCCCTGCAAAAATAACATAATAAAAATCACGATGGATTTGGCGAGATCTAGCAAGGAGGAGAGTTGAAAGATATACCTTTGTCGGGAAGGACAGGGAGGAGCGAGTCGAGGCCCCTTCGGAGGAAGGCGACCTCGAAGTCCTTGTGGAGGAAAAATTTGTGGAGCTCAGCGTTGTTGCCGGAGACGGTGGGGGGTCGGTATACCTCCTCGCCCTTTTGCTGCGGAGAGTAGGGGACGTTGCCGAGATCGCCCTTGAGGAAGACGATCTTGGTCATCCAGTTGTGGTGTTTATTCGTGATCTCGCGAACCTTGATAAAGGAACCCCCGAAGAAGGCGATGACGTCGGGAGTCGCCTTATAAGTGAAGAGTTTCCTAAACACTGTCAAACTTGATTCGCTCCCGGCAGAGGAAATTCGCGAACGCCACCATCATGGCAATGGAGTTCGGGTTCAGCTGCGCGGGCACCACGCCGAGTACTTGAGGATCTGGCGGATCTCCGGCAAGAGAGGAAGGCGCAGCCCCACCTCGGAATGCGAGATGGGGAATGCGAGTTCCTCAGAGTAGAAAGTGTTGATGGCCTCTCCTTCCTTAGGTCAGCGCACCTCGAAGCCAGGGGGCTTGAACTCGGCAGTAAACACGGCGAACTCCTCCTCCGTCGTGTTCCCCTCAAAGAAACTATAGTCAGTGAAGTGTTGAGCGCACTTGGAGCGACCATCAGAGTCAGGGTTGGACTTTCCCATGCTTGCGGGAGGTGTAGAGAGCGAGTGCAGGCGGGAAGGAGGCGAGCAGAGGAGGAAAGTACAGAGTAATAAAAGCGGTAAGTCAGGGTAGGTGAGGGGGCCTATTTATAGGAAAAGGGGTCAAGGGCCGAGCTGACCGATCGGTCCAGCTCACCTAACCCAGCTCGCCTAATCCAGCTCGCCGACTTCCAAGACCTGTCCCATCAGGTGCCAAGCAATATTATATTCGAACAAAGAGCAATAAAATCAGAAAATGTTTTTAAGCTATTACAAGCCCAAGAGGGATATTGTCCAGAGAAATTAAATGCAAACAAAGCAGCAACTTCGGCACGTGCGCGAGCTGAGGGGGAAAGGAAGCGAGTTCCGGTAGGCCCAGCAGGGGGCCGTTCTATACCTACCCTGGCCTCGCGTCTCCTCCCCCGCAGGTCGGCGCTAATTGCGGAGCTCGCGGATCCGCCTCAAGCACCCTCGGGCAGCCAAGAGATTCTCGTCCAGCTCCTCCAGCAGTGGTATAAGGGACGTCGCCTCGCCCGCCGGATTTTCCCTCGCCTCGCCTACTAGCCACACGCACTCCCGCTGCAGTACGTCGTTGTCCTCCAGCAACTGGTGGAGCTCGTGTACCATCTTTTTGAGGACCTCGATTCCTCGCTTCGTCAGCTCGGGGCCCCCCAGCTCGGCATCCAGGAAGGACTCCGAGGTCTTCGGGGAAGGAAGGGGCGAGTAGCGAGCTTGCTCCAAGGATTCGTCGGCCTCCGACTGACTGCCGAAAGCTGCAAGGATAATTGAACAGTAATGAAAAGGGGGAGTACACCCAGGGAACTACGGATGAGAACCAATAAAGGATGACTCGCCTGAAGAGCTTGGCGCCTCGAAGGAGAGGCGAGGTGGGGGCATCTTCAGATTTTTACCGCGTCCTGGAGGCTGTATTCGGGGTGGAATGAGGTGGAAGCCTGGCATTGGAATAATTCTGGCACCATCCCTCGAAGTCTCGGCGAGCTGATAAGAGGGAATGCAGGCCGGCGAGTCCGGTCTTTGCGAACTCAACCCCAGAGTCCCGAAGGGCGGGGATGGGTCCCTGAAAGGAAGGGGATAGATCTTATTTACTATAGTTAAATATATATGTTATATTAAAGAGTAAGCACAGTACAAAAATAAATAAACAGAGCAAGCAATACAGACAATACAAGGATTATAGTGGTTCCCCAACCTGGGTACATCCACTCTTCTACCACCCTGGTAGGAATCCACTAACAGGATTTGATCAGGTGACTGCCACCTTTGAGCTTTTGATCAGGTGCTCAAAAATGAATTTCAAGTCTTTTGGAATGAGACTTGCAACCAAGTTAACTTTTGAAGGGAGTTAAAACCCTGTGCAGCGGGGGGAAATAGCTTGATGGAAGTCTTCTCTTTTCTCAAATCAACTTGAGAAGACTGTGTGGATTTTGATATTGTCAAAGCTCCCCCTGAGATATTGAATGGTTCAGGAAGATGAGAGTTTTTCTTCAGGGTGTAGACCTTCAAACTTGATGTTGCTCTCCAGCAAGCTTCTAGACTGATATTATATTTGTTGTCTCTTGGAAGCCTGAAGCAGATGATGAAGAAATATATGAGAAACCGAGCTATGTTGTTCTTCACTGATTGCTAATAGTTATTGTTTTTCTTTCTTCTCTCTCACTGCTTCATCCCTTTCTACCTTCTGTTCTGTAATAAAATATCTCTAATCTAAATATATTCCTCCGAGCCGTATTCAAACATTTGAATTAACTCTATCTTGAAACGGCTGAAGCATTCCCGAGAGAGAAAGATGCTTGGGGAATTAATCACATTAACTGTTGTTGTTAAACGACTATAAACATTAAGTCTGAGAGATATTAAATGCCTTAATTAATTCCGCCAGCTGTTAAAATCTCTGTCTGTAAGACTGCACAGATTTCGTCGACCTCAGTCTGCTATTCGTCGACTTCAGCTCAGAGATCGTCGACCTGAATAATCTTTGTGTCGAGCTGAGATTTTGTCTTGAGATCAGCGATCGTCGACCGGAGCTCAGAGCTCGGAGATCGTTGAGCTCAACTCAGAGATAGAACTCTGAGTTTCGTCGACCTGAGTTCGACTATCGTCGAGCTGAGTTCGACTATCGTCGAACTGATTTTATGCTCTTGACAAAACTGATTTATGCATGATTTCTTTTCTGCAACATTTCTCTGGAGTTCTTTTGAGGCAGACCTAGAAATGACCCTATGACCCTGACTATACATTTTGGGTCAATCCAAAAACATCCTAATAGTATTCCTTGTCCAAATCCAAACTAGAGTTCCAGCAATCTCCTCCTATTTGGGTGAGGATACTATTTACACAAAAAGGAAAACAAAGCAAGTTTGAAATAGATGCTTTGAAACATAAAATAAACAACAACAAAGTTTTTGAAATATAAATATGAAAAACTTCTGATGAGCTCTGTAGCTTTTCTTTGCTTATCTTTAACTGAGCATATTTTAGATATGTTGCTCCTGCTGTATTCAACAATTTCCTTGATATCATCCCCTTGATTTCTGAATAATTGAAACTGTTGCTGCTATATCCTTAAAAGCAGTCTCCCCCTATACAACTACCCCTGTACTGAAGGGTATTTTCCTGAAATAAGGGGTTAGGAGTTCTGGACCCAGATTATCTTGGGTCTTGGTTCTTTTTCATAATAATTAGATATAAAAGAACAAACAGGTTGATCTTTGTAACCTAGAGGGTGAAATTTCCTATAAGGGATGAACCATTGGGTAAAAGGATTGATAAAGTTTGAGTTTGATTATAATTTTCAAAAGGATAAAAATTTCTGTTTTTAAATTCTGAGTTCGACGAAAAATATTTTTGTCGACCTGAGTTCGACGAAGAGAATCGATTTCGTCGATCTAGGTTCACAGAATGATAATATCTATTTTATGTTTTCCACGATCGTCGACCTTGGTTCGACGAAGCAAATTTTTTTCGTCGATCATAATTTCCAGACAAGTTAAAATCAAAATCTCTGTTCAGAGATCGTCGACCTGAGTTCGACGAAGAGTGTTGTTTTCGTCGAGCTCCGTTCGACGAATTATGTTGAACACAAATTTTCTGAAATTGTTTAATTGTTTTTGGTAAAAATTCAATTATTTTGTCTAATTCAATTATCTTTTCTTTACCTTTAACTTATTTTAATGAAGCTAATTGTTCAGAAACCTTTTTTAAATCTTCTTTAAGATTTTTGTTTTCATTAGATAGATTATACACTTTCTCTTTGAGAAGTTTTTTTTCCTTCTCGGATTGAATTAAATCATTGCATAAAATTTTAAAATCTTCTTTAAAATGTTTTGAGGAAAAATCAAAAGAAGAGATAACTTGATCCTCTTCAGATTCACATTCTGATTCTGATTCTTCATCATAGCTGTTGCAAGATACATTGACTGCCATCAAGCAGAATTCTCTTGTTTCTTCTTCATCTTCAGTTGCACGGGATGAAGCTTCAGAATCACTCCAAGTATCAGCATTATGTTTTCTATTTTTAGGTGATCCAGCAGTCATTGCTGTGAGAGAGTCCTAGATTTCTTTTGCTGAAATACATTCTGCAAACCCCTTCAAAAATGTCATCAAACATTGATTGAGCAAGAATGTCCATTGCTCTTGCATCAGACATCTTTAGCAATTTTTGGGCTTCT
Source organism: Platanthera zijinensis (assembly GCA_039513925.1). NCBI lineage: Eukaryota > Viridiplantae > Streptophyta > Magnoliopsida > Asparagales > Orchidaceae > Platanthera > Platanthera zijinensis. The sequence continues at coordinate 36,398,695 of CM077086.1, forward strand.
AGGTTTGCAGATAGATTAATGGGACCAAACAGAATAGAGTTATAAATGGCTTCATTAATAGAATTCATAAACAGCGTAATCCTTGCCTTCCATAGTGCAAGCTTATCCAGATTGCACTTTGGAGGTCCAGTGCTTGAAAATTCTTCATTTTGTGCCATGAAAAACTCTTAAGAAATATATGATCTATCAGATCATTTTGGTTCAGGTGTTAGCCTATACAACCAAAGAACGACCCTCTGATACCAATTAAAAGGAAGGGGATAGATCTTATTTACTATAGATAAATATATATATTATATTAAAGAGTAAGCACATCACAAAAATAAAGAAACAGAGCAAGCAACACAGACAACACAGGGATTATAGTGGTTCCCCAACCTGGGTACATCCACTCTTCTACCATCCTGGTAGGAATCCACTAACAGGTTTTGATCAGGTGACTGCCACCTTTGAGCTTTTGATCAGGTGCTCAAAAACCAATTTCAAGTCTTTTGGAAAAAGACTTGCAACCAAGCTAACTTTTGAAAGGAGTTAAAGCCTTATACAGTGGGGGGAAAGAGGTTGATGGAAGTCTTCTCTTTTCTCAAATCAACTTGAGAAGACTGTGTGGATTTTGATGTTGTCATAGCTCCCCCTGAGATGTTGAATGGTTCAGGAAGATGAGAGCTTTGCTTCATGGTGTAGGCCTTCAAACTTGATGTTGCTCTCCAGCAAGCTTCTAGACTGATATTGTATTTGTTGTCTCTTGGAAGCCTGAAGCAGATGATGAAGAAATCTGTGAGAAACCGAGCTATGTTGTTCTTCACTGATTGATAATAGTTATTGTTTTTCTTTCTTCTCTCTCACTGCTTCATCCCTTTCTACCTTCTGTTCTGTAATAAAATATCTCTAACCTGAATATATTCCCCCGAGCCGTATTCAAACATTTGAATTAACTCTATCTTGAAACGCCTGATGCATTCCCGAGAGAGAAAGATGCTTGGTGAATTAATCACAATAACTACTGTCGTTAAACGGCTATAAGCATTAAGTCTGAGAGATATTAAATGCCTTAATTAATTCTGTCAGCTGTTAAAATCTCTGTCTATAAGACTGCACAGATTTCATCGACCTCAGTCTGCTATTCGTCGACCTCAGCTCAGAGATCGTCGACCTGAATAATCTTTGGGCCGAGCTGAGATTTTGTCTTGAGATCAGCGATCGTCGACCGGAGCTCAGAGATCGTCGAGCTCAACTCAGAGATAGAACTATGACTTTTGTCGACTTGAGTTTGACTATCGTCAAGCTTAGTTCGACTATCGTCGAATTGATTTTTTGCTCTTGACAAAACTTATTTCTGCATGATTTCTTTTCTGCAACATTTCTCTGGAGTTCTTTTGAGGCAGACCTAGAAATGACCCTATGACCCTGACTATACATTTTGGGTCAATCTAAAAATATCCTAATAGTATTCCTTGCCCAAATCCAAACTAGGGTTCCAACAATCTCCCCCTATTTGGGTGAGGAAACTATTTACACAAAAAGGAAAACAAAGCAAGTTTGAAATAGGTGCTTTGAAACATAAAATAAACAACAATAAAGTTTTTGAAATATAAATATAAAAAACTTCTGATGGGCTCTGTAGTTTTTCTTTGCTTTTCTTTAACTGAGCATATTTCAGATATGTTGCTCCTGCTGTATACAACAATTTCCTTGATATCATCCCCCTGATTTCTGAATAATTAGAACTGTTGTTGCTGTATCCTTAAAAGCACCCTCCCCCTATACAACTACCCCTGTACTGAAGGGTCTTTTCCTGAAATAAGGGGTTAGAAGTCCTGGACCAAGATTATCTTGGGTCTTGGTTCTTTTTCATAATAATTAGATATAAAAGGACATACAGGTTGATCTTTGTAACCTAGAGGGTGAAATTTCCTAGAAGGGATGAGCCATTGGGTGAAAGGATCAATAAAGTTTTGAGTTTGATTATAACTTTCAAAAGGATAAAAATTTCTGTTTTGAAATTCTGAGTTCGACGAAAAATATTTTCGTCGACCTGAGTTCGACGAAGAGAATCGATTTCGTCGATCTCGGTTCACAGAATGATAATATCTATTTTCTGTGTTCCACGATCGTCGACCTCAGTTCGACGAAGCAAATTTCTTTCGTCGATCATAATTTCAAGACAAGTTAAAATCAAAATCTCTATTCAGAGATCGTCGACCTGAGTTCGACGAAGAGTGTTGTTTTCGTCGAGCTCCGTTCAACGAATTATATTGAACACAAATTTTCTGAAATTGTTTAATTGTTTTTGGTAAAAATTCAGTTATTTTGTCTAATTCTATTATCTTTTCTTTGCCTTTAACTAATTCTAATGAAGCTAATTATTCAGAAACTTTTTTTTAAATCTTCTATAAGATTTTTGTTTTCAGAAGATAGATTATACACTTTCTCTCTGAGAAGATTTATTTCCTTCTCGGATTGAATTAAATCATTGCATAAAATTTTAAAATTTTCTTTAAAATATTTTGAGGAAAAAATTAAAGAAGAGATAACATGATCCTCTTCTGATTCACATTCTGATTCTGATTCTTCATTATAGCTTCTGCAAAATGCATTGACTGCCATCAAGCAGAATTCTCTTGCTCTTGTTTCTTCTTAATCTTAAGTTGCACAGGATGAAGCTTCAGAATCACTCCAAGTATCAACATTAGGTTTTCTTTTTTTAGCTGATCCAGCAGCCATTATTGTGAGAGAGTCCCAGATTTCTTTTGCTGAAATACATTCTGCAATTCTTTCAAAAATGTCATCAGACATTGATTGAGTAAGAATGTCCATTGCTCTTGCATCAGCCATCTTTAGCAATTTTTGGGCTTCTGAGTCTGTAGATAGAGTAATGGGACCTGACAGAATAGAGTTGTAAATGGATTCATCAATAGAATTCATAAACAACCTAATCCTTGCCTTCTATAGTGCAAGCTTATCCAGATTGCACTTAGGAGGTCCAGTGCTTGAAAATTCTTCATTTTGTGCCATGAAAAACTCTTAAGAAATATAAGATCTATCAGATCGTTTTGGTTCAGGAGTTAGCCTGTACAACCAAAGAACGACCCTCTGATACCAATTGAAAGCAATGGGATAGATCTTATTTACTATAGTTAAATATATATATTATATTAAAGAGTAAGCACATCACAAAAATAAAGAAACAGAGCAAGCAACACAGACAACACAAGGATTATAGTGGTTCCCCAACCTAGGTACATCCACTCTTCTACCATTCTGGTAGGAATCCACTAACAGTTTTGATCAGCTGACTGCCACCTTTGAGCTTTTGATCAGGTGCTCAAAAACCAATTTCAAGTCTTTTGGAAAAAGACTTGCAACCAAGCTAACTTTTGAAAGGAGTTAAAGCCCTATACAGTGGGGGGAAAGAGGTTGATGGAAGTCTTCTCTTTTCTCAAATCAACTTGAGAAGACTGTGTTGATTTTGATGTTGTCATAGCTCCCCCTGAGATGTTGAATGGTTCAGGAAGATGAGAGCTTTGCTTCATGGTGTAGGCCTTCAAACTTGATGTTGCTCTCCAGCAGGCTTCTAGACTGATATTGTATTTGTTGTCTCTTGGAAGCCTGAAGCAGATGATGAAGAAATCTGTGAGAAACCGAGCTATGTTGTTCTTCACTGATTGATAATAGTTATTGTTTTTCTTTCTTCTCTCTCACTGCTTCATCCCTTTCTACCTTCTGTTCTGTAATAAAATATCTCTAATCTGAATATATTCCCCCGAGCCGTATTCAAACATTTGAATTAACTCTATCTTGAAACGCCTGATGCATTCCCGAGAGAGAAAGATGCTTGAGGAATTAATCACAATAACTACTGTCGTTAAACAGCTATAAGCATTAAGTCTGAGAGATATTAAATGCCTTGATTAATTCTTTCAGCTGTTAAAATCTCTGTCTATAAGACTGCACAGATTTCATCGACCTCAGTCTGCTATTCGCCGACCTCAGCTCAGAGATCGTCGACCTGAATAATCTTTGCGCCGAGCTGAGATTTTGTCTTGAGATCAACGATCGTCGACCGGAGCTCAGAGATCGTCGAGCTCAACTCAGAGATAGAACTACGACTTTCGTCGACTTGAGTTCGACTATCGTCGAGCTGAGTTTGACTATCGTCGAATTGATTTTCTGCTCTTGACAAAACTTATTTCTGCATGATTTCTTTTCTGCAACATTTCTCTGGAGTTCTTTTGAGGCAGACCTAGAAATGACCCTATGACCCTGATTATACATTTTGGGTCAATCTAAAAATATCCTAATAGTATTCCTTTCCTAAATCAAAACTAGTGTTCCAACAATCTCCCCCTATTTGGGTGAGGAAACTATTTACACAAAAAGGAAAACAAAGCAAGTTTGAAATAGGTGCTTTGAAACATAAAATAAACAACAATAAAGTTTTTGAAATATAAATATAAAAAACTTCTGATGGGCTCTGTAGTTTTTCTTTGCTTATCTTTAACTTAGCATATTTCAGATATGTTGCTCCTGCTTTATACAACAATTTCCTTGATATCATCCCCCTGATTTCTGAATAATTAGAACTGTTGTTGATGTATCCTTAAAAGCACTCTCCCCCTATACAACTACCCCTGTACTGAAGGGTCTTTTCCTTAAATAAGGGGTTAGGAGTCCTGGACCAAGATTATCTTGGGTCTTGGTTCTTTTTCATAATAATTAGCTATAAAAGGACATACATGTTGATCTTTGTAACCTAGAGGGTGAAATTTCCTAGAAGGGATGAGCCATTGGGTGAACGGATCAATAAAGTTTTGAGTTTGATTATAACTTTCAAAAGGATAAAAATTTCTGTTTTGAAATTCTGAGTTCGACGAAAAATATTTTCGTCGACCTGAGTTTGATGAAGAGAATCGATTTCGTCGATCTCGGTTCACAGAATGATAATATCTACTTTCTGTGTTCCACGATCGTCGACCTCGGTTTGACGAAGCAAATTTCTTTCGTCGATCATAATTTCAAGACAAGTTAAAATCAAAATCTCTATTCAGAGATCGTCGACCTGAGTTCGACGAAGAGTGTTGTTTTCGTCGAGCTCCGTTCAACGAATTATGTTGAACACAAATTTTCTGAAATTGTTTAATTATTTTTGGTAAAAATTCAGTTATTTTGTCTAATTCTATTATCTTTTCGTTGCCTTTAACTGATTCTAATGAAGCTAATTATTCAGAAACTTTTTTTAAATCTTCTATAAGATTTTTGTTTTCAGAAGATAGATTATACACTTTCTCTCTGAGAAGATTTATTTCCTTCTCGGATTGAATTAAATCATTGCATAAAATTTTAAAATTTTCTTTAAAATGTTTTGAGGAAAAAACAAAAGAAGAGATAACATGATCCTCTTCTGATTCACATTCTGATTCCGATTCTTCATTATAGCTTCTGTAAGATGCATTGACTGCCATCAAGCAGAGTTCTCTTGCTCTTGTTTCTTCTTAATCTTAAGTTGCACAGGATGAAGCTTCAGAATCACTCCAAGTATCAACATTATGTTTTCTTTTTTTAGCTGATCCAGCAGCCATTGTTGTGAGACAGTCCCAGATTTCTTTTGCTGAAATACATTCTGCAATTCTTTCAAAAATGTCATCAGACATTGATTGAGCAAGAATGTCCATTGCTCTTGCATCAGCCATCTTTAGCAATTTTTGGGCTTATGAGTCTGCAGATAGAGTAATGGGACCTGACAGAATAGAGTTGTAAATGGCTTCATCAATAGAATTCATAAACAACTTAATCCTTGTCTTCTATAATGCAAGCTTATCCAGATTGCACTTAGGAGGTCCAATACTTGAAAATTCTTCATTTTGTGCCATGAAAAACTCTTAAGAAATATAAGATCTATCAGATCGTTTTGGTTCAGGTGTTAGCCTGTACAACCAAAGAACGGCCCTCTGATACCAATTGAAAGCAATGGGATAGATCTTATTTACTATAGTTAAATATATATATTATATTAAAAAGTAAGCACATCACAAAAATAAAGAAACAGAGCAAGCAATACAGACAACACAAGGATTATAGTGGTTCCCCAACCTGGGTACATCCACTCTTCTACCATTCTGGTAGGAATCCACTAACAGGTTTTGATCAGGTGACTGCCACCTTTGAGCTTTTGATCAGGTGCTCAAAAACCAATTTCAAGTTTTTTGGAAAAAGACTTGCAACCAAACTAACTTTTGAAAGGAGTTAAAGCCCTATACAGTGGGGGGAAAGAGGTTGATGGAAGTCTTCTCTTTTCTCAAATCAACTTGAGAAGACTGTGTTGATTTTGATGTTGTCATAGCTCCCCCTGAGATGTTGAATGGTTCAGGAAGATGAGAGCTTTGCTTCATGGTGTAGGCCTTCAAACTTGATGTTGCTCTCTAGTAAGCTTCTAGACTGATATTGTATTTGTTGTCTCTTGGAAGCCTGAAGCAGATGATGAAGAAATCTGTGAGAAACTGAGCTATGTTGTTCTTCACTGATTTCTAATAGTTATTGTTTGCTTCATCCCTTCCTACCTTCTGTTCTGTAATAAAATATCTCTAATCTGAATATATCCCCCCGAGCCATATTCAAACATTTGAATTAACTCTATCTTGAAACGGTTGAAGCATTCCCGAGAGAGAAAGATGCTTGGGGAATTAATCACATTAACTGCTACTGTTAAACGACTATAAACATTAAGTTTAAGAGATATTAAATGCCTTAATTAATTCTGCCAGCTGTTAAAATCTCTGTCTGTAAGACTGTACAGATTTCGTCGACCTCAGTCTGGTATTCGTCGACTTCAGCTCAGAGATCGTCGACCTGAATAATCTTTGCGTCGAGCTGAGATTTTGTCTTGAGATCAGCGATCGTCGACCGGAGCTCGGAGATCGTCGAGCTCAACTTAGAGATAGAACTCCGAGTTTCGTCGACCTGAGTTCGACTATCGTCGAGCTGAGTTCGACTGTCGTCGAACTGATTTTCTGCTCTTGACAAAACTAATTTATGCATGATTTCTTTTCTGCAACATTTCTCTGGAGTTCTTTTGAGGCAGACCTAGAAATGACCCTATGACCCTGACTATACATTTTGGGTCAATCCAAAAATATCCTAATAGTATTCCTTGCCCAAATCCAAACTAGGGTTCCAATAATCTCCTCCTATTTGGGTGAGGATACTATTTACACAAAAAGGAAAACAAAGCAAGTTTGAAATAGGCGCTTTGAAACATAAAATAAACAACAACAAAGTTTTTGAAATATAAATATGAAAAACTCCTGATGGGCTCTGTAGCTTTTCTTTGCTTATCTTTAAATGAGCATATTTCAAATATGTTGCTCCTGCTGTTGAGAGTGCTAAGTTGTTAGCCTAAATCACCTAGAGGGGGGGGGGTGAATAGGTGAAATGCGTGTCAAATGCGGAATTAAAAAATGAACACATCACACATCAAGCAATCACAGACGACAAGAGATTTATAGTGGTTCCCCAATCTTGGGTACGTCCACTTTCCTCACCGATCTAGCAAATCACTAGATTTGGCTACTCCACTATCTCGGATTGAAAACAATCCTACACCTTGGAACCACGTTCCTACAAACTCGATCCAACTGGATCTACAGAACTCGGAAGAAAAAGCCTTCCTACAAATCTCGGAGAACAAAGCTCCTACAAAGTAAATTGTTTGAAAGGAAAAATACAAACAACAATATTCTCAGATCTGGATCTTGATAGTCTTCTTCTTTAAGAGCTTTGGCTTGATCAGAGTATGTTGAAGATGACTTGAGAGAGATCCACAAATCTGAAAAACGGAATCACCTCGATCGAGAAAATAGATCTGAAATCTTTGAGGCTCGGCGAGATCGAGTGATTAACTTTCGTCTGGATCGCTGGAGAATAAAAGTCGAAGGCAGCGATTGAAGATCATCGATCCAGAGCTTCTTCCATGAACGTCAATGGCGGCGGCGACGGCGTGAGGAATTAGGGTTCACGGTATTTCCTTCTTCTCTTACTGAAAATAATAATCTTTCAAAGACTTGTTTTTAGTCAAATCTGAGAGGACCTATTTATAGGTGGACTCCAACGGTCAGAAAATTAATTCGGGATGACACGTGGACCAATCAGAAAAGATTGATTTGAAATACACAGAGGAATTGACTTAAAGAAATTTCAGGAAAAGTTTAAACAGATATACTCGAGTCATAAAAGAAACATACTCGAGTATTAGATGGTATATACTCGAGTGGATAAGAAGGAGCATACTCGAGTATATGAAGATAAGCTACTCGAGTGATTCAAAGATCAGCACTCGAGTGAATTTAGAACTACTCGAGTATGAGAGTATATACTCGAGTAAAAATACTTAGAAAAATTTCTCAGATAAGAGGAGGAACTACTCGAGTAGAAGAGTTGGAGATACTCGAGTAAGAGAAGAATGAATTACTCGAGTATCTTGGAAAAGCTACTTGGGTAATCATTGAACTACTCGAGTATGAAAAACATCTACTCGAGTTCAGCGTCACTTACTCGAGTATATAGGGAACTACTCGAGTATGTAGACTTAGAATTATTCTGAGATGAGAAGCACAGATCTAATCGAGTATGAACATACCACTTACTCGAGTAACTAACCAACTACTCGAGTACAAGTTATCATCTACTCGAGTAAAACAGTCTACTCGAGTATGTAATCCAACTTACTCGAGTGCAGACCCACTTACTCGAGTATACAAGAGATGTACTCGAGTATGTGGACTTAGAGAAAATTCTGGATCTAAAAGCAGAAGGATTTACTCGAGTATAAGATATGACCTACTCGAGTGACTGACTATCTACTCGAGTATAAACTTATCTACACGAGTACACAGAGTCTACACGAGTATGTCTAAGGATCTACTCGAGTACTAAGTCACTTACTCGAGTATATGAAGAAACATACTCGAGTATGTGGACTTAGAAAAAATTTCTTCTGAAAAGATAAAGTTCAAAACTTCAGTCCACCAATCCAAGTACTTGTATAGGAAGTGTATCCCAATAGAGAGGCTATACATGGGCCAACACTTTGGATCACACAATGAGGGATTACATTGTATGGTCCTGTGTTTGGTGACCCATTATAGACTGACATTGGTCTACACTTAGCAATAAAAACCTGCACACATACAACTTGAACACAATATCAAATACACCTTAATTCATCTTAGTTCAAGGTCTGACCTCCTACAAATCTGAGGTATTGTGGAGACAAGTCCCAACAATCTCCCCCTATTTGTAGATGTCAGCACCCTCTACACTAAGGTGAATTACTTTAAGAGTAAAAAGAACAATACACATATACCAAAAAAAATAAAGTAAGCTAAAGCAGGGTAAATAAAAGATAGCCAAAACCAGAATCAAATATATATATAGAAATGTTTTTAACAGATCAAAATATCCATTTCCACATTCTCATAGACTCAAGCAGGGGCTTCTTTATGCATCCTTTCTCTCTTCAGCTCTTGCCTCTCTAGGTAACTGAATGGCTTAGGAAAATAAGTTCTGGGCCTAGGAGGAGCAGCTGGGTTGTTGTGTCCCCAATTCCTGTCATGAAGTCTGATTTTGATTTAGGACACTTCATAGGCTTTCCATTCTGAATGACTGTAAAACTGATCTCTGTTCTCACCAAGATCTGTCACTAGCTTCAAGGTATCCAGGATTAGGGATTTGGAGGTTGGACTCCAAAACTCAGAATGAACAATTGGTGGTCTACCTTCAGAAGCTAGGGCAGGATTTTTTCTGGGTGCAGAACGACTGGCAGAAGCACCTTCACCATATTTTCTCTTCTTCCTTGGGGCTGGAATTTCATCTTGCCACATATCATCATAGGAGAGAGGGGGCTCAGTCACATCACCATCAGGTCTAGGTGAGAAGACTGGCACACCTTCTGGAATGGTTGCCTGGGCTGGAGCATCTGCTAGAGGTTGTTCTACAAGAGGATTTAAGAAGTGTGGAATGATGGTAGGGTTGAGCTGGGCATTAGGGAAATTTAGGTTGTGCAGCCAAACAGCAGTGTCATAAGTATAAAACTTCACAGACTGGAGCTGGGATAGAATATCTGCTTTCATGTCTTTTACAAGACCATCCACAGCTGCTTGAGCTTGTTTAGATAGGATTTCAACTTGTTCTTTTACAGCTGCTTGAGCTTGTTCAGATAGTTTTTCCACTTGTTCTTTTACTACCTTCTCCCCCTTGGTGATATCTATAGATAGCTGAGCAATAGCTTCATCTCTGAAGGTGCCAACTTCTTCACATACTTTCATCACATTTGCTTCAGCATTCTTGTCCATTACTATCTGATTATGTGCAACAGTTTCTTGTTGATTTCTTAGTTCACCTATGCTTGTGATAGTGTGATCTAGTGCTTTTCCACCTAACTGAAACAATCTTTTAAGCTCATCAGTATTGGCTTGGATTTCAGCAAAGCCTCTACTCATCTCTTGTTCAAGAGTAGTGACTTTGTTATTTACTGATGCTAGAGATTCATCAAAGTACTTTCTCTGTTCAATAAGCAATTGTTCAATTTACTGATCATATCTGAAGAAGAAGAAGGGGCTGAGGTTGGTGCAGGAACTGAAGGAGCAGGAGCAGGAGCAAACCATGGAGGGATTTCTGTAATGACTACTGAGCTGACAGCTCTTTTGAAGGGTTCTATCTCAACAGAGTCTTCTGTGTTGATGAAGGAAGGAAGGGTGAAGTCCAGTGTCCTCAGAGGGGCATCCACTGGTTCTGGAGATACTTCCTCATCATCAGACAACAGAATCTGTTCAGACTGGCTGGACTCTTTAGCTGAGGACTGGGTAGGAGATTGTACAGGAGTCTGAACTGGGTCCTGAGCAGGAGATTGAGCTGGAATCTGAACTGGAGACTGAATTGGAGACTTGGCAGGAGACTTTGCAGCTGATTCATTTTGGAATAGAGGAGCATCTGAGCTTAGCTCATCAATGAATTTATTTATATCTTCTACTGTAGACAGTAGGTCTGTTGTATCTAGAATCTCTGATTTAGGAATTTCTGAGTGAAGATCTGCTGGAGGAGGAGAAACTGGAGGAGTAGAAACTCTTACTTCTGCTAGTTCTGAAAGATCTGAAGAAGCTGGGTACTTAGGATGAGAAGAGGCAGGCTCCCCCTCAACTATTGCACCAGAGGTAGCAGCAGTTTGATTTAGAGGAGGAGATGGAATCCTGTCTTCAGATACACTGTGTTCTTGTGACTTTTCTGAAGGAATAGCAGATTTGGAGGCTTGGGCAGAATTCAGAATCTTAATATCATATCTCTGGATGGAGGAGATGGAAACTTTCTTCATGTGATGTAGGGGAGTTCCTTTGGATAGGTTAAATACTGATGGGTTAACTTCATGAAGCAGGAGGGAGATGATTCTGGCAAAGCTGGGATGCTTTATACTGTCTCTGATTTTGTCTAGGAGTAACAGTCCAAACTGAAACTGCTTGCGGCAGACAATAGCTTGCATTATGTCAAACATTTCCATAGAGATTTCTCGAATAGAATACGTCTTGCACAACAAAACTTTTGCAATCACATCTACCAGGAATTTTCCTTCTGAGTTAAAGTCAGCCCTGCTAAAAGAATGTGCTTGAGGGTTAGCTCCACAGAACAAGCTAGTTCTTAAGGAATCTTCTTCAGTCATATCGGTATCTTCATCAACTACTGGGAGCTTCAACAGAGTTGCAAGAGAAACTATATCTAGTCGAATTTTTATTCCTCTGACCTTGGATTTCAGGAGCTTGCCATTACGCTTTATCTTCAGATTCTGATAGAACTCTTCAACTGCTGGAAAAATAACTCTGCACGGCGACTCGAGAACGAACGATAATCCGGCGGTGTCGAACAAAATCAGAAGATTTCTGAAATCATCTGAGAGATCGGCGATACCCGCGGGGGCAAGTTCAGAGCCGATTCCGATTTTAGAGGAAGGGGCCATCTGCGATTCTGGAAGATGAGAGAAGCGAAGAAGACGATGCTCTGCGATTTCTGGAAGATGAGGAGTCGGCGGCTACTCGAGTAAATGAGAAGTGGAAAGGGTTTTCCCGATTTTTCTATATATATATATAATCCTAATTAGGTTTTAGGAAAAAATAAATATAATTTCATACCTGAATGAAGCGGCAAATAGCTCGGTGCGAATAGAGAATGTAGAATTTCAAAGTAGAGAAGTCCGTATACTCGAGTAGGTCAGGTTCATACTCGAGTAGAGACGGAGCATACTCGAGTATGTAAAGTTCATACACGAGTAGTAACGAAGCATACTCGAGTGTGTAAAATTCATACACGAGTATGTGAAACTCTTTACTCGAGTATTTCCCGTTTACTCGAGTATGTCTTTGATATACTCGAGTATCTTACTCTGAAGGACAATTTTCCTTGGAGATATTTACTGACATAGATCTCTTCAACTTTGAGAGTCCATTACTAGTCTTCTTTGTTGAGCAGCCCGAGTTCTGTTTTGAAGAACGAAAACTTGGACTCGTCCAGCGGCTTGGTGAATATATCTGCAACTTGCCTGTCTGTGGAGACATATTGTAGATCAATGTCTCCATTTTCCACATGCTCCCGGATAAAATGATAGCGAAGCTCTATATGTTTGGTCCGGCTGTGGGAGACTGGATTGTTGGCAATTGCTATGGCACTGGATGAGTCGCAAAACAAAGGAATGTTCTGGAACTTCATATTGTAGTCTTCAAATTGATTCTTGATCCATAAAAGCTGTGCACAACAGCTGCCTGCAGAGATGTACTCTGATTCAGCCATTGAGATGGCTACACAGTTCTGCTTCTTACTGCTCCAGGAAATAAGTCTCCTTCCGAGAAATTGGCAAGTCCCGGAGGTGCTTTTCCTGTCATCTTTGCTACCTGCAAAATCTGCATCTGAAAATCCAATTAGTTCACTATCATTACTTCTTGGATACCATAAGCCAAGATTTGGTGTACCTTTGAGGTATCTCAGGATTCGCTTTGCAGCGATGTAGTGAGATTCCTTAGAGTTCACCTGAAATCTAGCACATACACATGTTGAGAACATTATATCTGGTCTACTTGCAGTAAGGTAGAGCAAGGACCCAATTATGCTTCTGTACTTGGTTTCATCAAAAGGTTTCCCTTTCTCATCCTTGTCCAGAGACATAGCTGAGGCCATTGGAGTCCTCATAGAGGTTGCATTCTCCATTCCGAATTTCTTAAGTAGCTCTTTGGTGAACTTGGTCTGTGAGATGAAAATTCCATCCTCAGATTGTTTCACTTGAAGCCCTAAGAAATACTTCAGCTCTCCCATACTGCTCATTTCAAACTTCCCTTGCATAAGTTTGGAAAACTTCTTGTAGAGGTTGTTATCCGTAGAGCCAAAAATGATGTCGTCGACATAGATTTGCACTAGCAAAATCTTGCCTTTTATTTCCCTAAGAAATAATGTCTTGTCTATCTTTCCTCTTGTGAACTTGTTCTCAAGAAGAAAGGTAGACAACGTCTCATACCAAGCTCGAGGAGCTTGCTTAAGACCATATAAAGCTTTTTGCAGTAAATAAACATAATTAGGAAAGGTTGAATCAACAAAACCTGGCGGTTGCTCTACATACACTTCTTCCTTTATGTCACCATTTAGGAAGGCGGACTTAACGTCCATTTGATAGACGGTAAAGCCCTTAAGTGCAGCGTAGGCAAGAAATAACCTGATCACCTCCAGTCTTGCCACTGAAGCATATGTCTGGTCAAAGTCGATTCCTTCTTCTTGACGATAGCCCTTGGCGACAAGTCTGGCTTTATTTTTTATAATTGTTCCATCTTCGTCCATCTTGTTCCGGTAGACCCATTTTGTCCCAATGACATTCTTACTCTTGGGTCTAGGAACAAGTGTCCAAACTTTGCATCATTTGAACTGATTTAGCTCTTCTTCCATGGCTAGAATACAGGATGCGCCGGAGTTGGCTTCCTCAAACTTCTTTGGTTCAACCTGTGAAAGAAAACTTAAGTATAAATTCTCGTTAGTTGTACCTCGACGAGTTTTGACGCCATCCCGAGGATCTCCTATGATTTGATCAACGGGGTGATCCTTCAGGTGTCTGAACTCTAAAGTCCTTGCATCTGGGATCTCTTCAGCCACTGGAGTTGCATCTTCAGCTGAGATGTGTTCCTCATCTTGATCATCTACCTCTTCAATAGGGGTTGTAGAGGTGATCTTGATGAACGTCTCATCTCTATCTTTGGTAGTTTCATCCAAGCTAATTTCTTTCAACTTTGTACCTGTATCTGCAATAGGCACACTAGACAAGTTGCTTTGCAGCAGACTCGTCTCATCAAATACAAGATGTATTGACTCTTCTACCACCAGAGTTTTTCTATTGAAAACTCTATAGGCCTTACTGTGGCTACTATAACCTATAAAAATACCTTCAAAGCCTTTCTCGCTAAACTTGGTGCTGTGATACTTGCCATTGTTAAGTACGAAGCACTTACAGCCAAAGATTCTAAAGTATGAGATGGTTGGTTGCCTGCCTTTTAGAAGTTCGTAAGGGGTCTTATCATGATTTTTGTTGATGAGTGCTCGATTTTGCACGTGACAAGCGGTGTTGACGGCTTCAGCCCAGAAATACTCTGGAAGTGAAGCATCACTCAACATGGTCCGGCAAGCCTCTATGAGTGTTCTGTTTCTTCTCTCAGCTACTCCATTTTGTTGTGGGGTTCGAGGAGAGGAAAACTCATGAAAGATACCTTGACTTTCACAGAATTCTGTCATGGCCCCAGACTTGAATTCCGTTCCATTGTCACTTCTGATTTTGACTATGGAACAGTTGTATTCATTCTGGATCTGCCTAACGAAATTAGTGAAAATACCGAAGGTATCTGACTTGTGTTTCAGAAAGAACACCCACGCAAAGCGCGAGTAATCATCCACAATAACCAACGTATATTCCTTACCTCCCAAACTTCTAACCTACAGTGGACCAAACAAGTCCATATGGAGAAGCTGTAAGCTTCTATTGGAATCCTTGCCTATTATGCTTTTAAACGAACTTCTTGTTTGCTTGCCTTTGATACAAGCGTGACAAGGGCTGTCCGTAACGCACTTGGCATTAGGTGCATCACGTACTAAGTTTTGAGAGAACAATTTATTAATAGTTTTGAAATTAATATGTGCTAGTCTTTTGTGCCACTGATCAGCAAGAGATGCACTACTTTTTGCCAAAAGACACACTGGTGTCGAAGAGTCTATACAAATGAAATTTAAACAGAAAATATTTCTGCTTCGAGTGCCTGATAAAATAGTTTCCATGTTGTTAACCGATTTTATCAAACACTTGTCAGCATGAAATTCAACTACGTATCCTTTGTCGCATAGTTGGCTTATGCTGATGAGATTATGTTCCAATCCTTCAACATAGGCTACATCCGAAAAGGATACGCTACCGTTAGAGATCATACCATAGCCTTTAGTTATTCCTCGATCTGAACCTCCAAAGATGACCTTTGGTCCGTTGCAGACTGAGGTATAATTCTGGAGTAGGCTCCTTGTCCCGGTCATATGCCGAGAACAT
This sequence comes from Platanthera zijinensis, assembly GCA_039513925.1. Lineage (NCBI taxonomy): Eukaryota > Viridiplantae > Streptophyta > Magnoliopsida > Asparagales > Orchidaceae > Platanthera > Platanthera zijinensis. Next base: position 36,414,296 of record CM077086.1, read on the forward strand.
CCACTGTCCAAGTACCAGATTGGCATTTTGGTGGCCTTTGGACATGCCTGCAATCACAATCATTTAGCCTTAGGAACCCAAACAAGTTTGGGTCCTTGGTCTCGAGTTAGAATACTCCCCCTACGAGTATTAGCCTCATGAGTGGTCACTCTCACGTTGCTAACTTTAGGGGTTGCAACATTTTTAGGATTGAACCAACAATCACTGGCAAAATGACCAATTCTGCCACAACACCAACAGTCGAACCTGTTGTATCTTTGCCTTGTGTAGTCCTGTTTGACTTTCTGGAATGAAGGTCTATCAGGAGCTTTGCCCTTGGAGGAAGAGGCTTCATGATGATGGCAATTACATGAAGTCTTCTCCTTCATAGGCTTTTCTACAATGGGTTTTACATTTGGTGTCTTTTTGATATTATGACCATGAGCATACGGTCCATAGCTTTGAAGTTGAATCTCTTCATAAGGTGCTTTGAAGGCACTCTCGCCAAAGTTACGGGGACGAGTCCAACCTTGGTATCTTGACTTAGGCTTCTCAGGGATCGGCCTAGAAAAGTGTCCATAGGTAGACTCATAGTCGAGCTCGTTCGTAGGAACGATAACTTTCTTGAACAGAACAGGTTCCAAGGGAGCTTTCCCTTTTTCTTCAGCTAGAGCCTTCCGGGCAGCCTTATTCTTTCTCTTGGCCTTGTTTCTCCTAGAGGATTTACTGGAAGAGCCAATGTGGCCTAAACCAGCACCCTTGGCCTTAGCAGAGAACTCAGCAACGATTGGAAGAACTGTCTTAGGCTTAGAGAAACTCTCAACAAGTTTCTTTTCCGCCTCGAGTTGTTGTTCCAATTCTTTGATGATTTCCTCTTTAAGGTCGAGGTGCTTGAGAGCTTGATTGTATTCATCCATAGCACGGTTTAAGATCTCTTGAAGAGAGTTAGTCTTATTGACTTCTTCTCTCAAGCTGCTCTCACTAGCCTGTAGAGATTTTATCTCTTTGGCTTGAGTTTTCACTACTCTACGACATTTCTCGTAGGTCATGAGCAACTCTTGGTACTGGGCCATGAGTTCAGATTCATCTTCAGAGGAATAGCCCTCTTGCTCATTATCATCATCAGAATCAGAGAGAGGAGTGTGAGATTTTACCTCCCCAGTGAACTGGGGGACTTGTTCATCATCTGAGTGAGCCATGAGCCCAAAGTAAGCTTCCACTTCTTCACTCGACTCAGATGAGTCGGAGTCGCTGAGAGTTTTGCTCTTCTTGGCTACTAGACTCTTCTCTGTCCTCTTCTTATGGTGTGAGGATTTCTTTTCCTCTCTTCTTCCACCTTCTTTCTTTTTGTGAGGGCAGTCGGCGATGACGTGACCTAGCTTATTGTAACAATAACAAACGATGTCAGTCGAAATCTGTTTGTTCTGTTTAGAGTTATACCTGTCATGGCTACTTGACCCTTTCTTTCTCTGATCACCATCACGTCGTGATCTTCTGAATGAGGCATCTTTGCCTCTCCATTGCTTCTTCTTATTTAAGAATTTCTTGAATTGCCGGGAGAGCAATGAGAACTCTCCTTCAGATAGTTCTGAGCCAGATGAGCTTGGATCAGATGATTCTTCTTCATCAGCTTCAGGAACTGGGGCAGGAGAGCTAGCCTTTGTCTTCCTTGAGCTATCTGCCTTTAGATCGACAGACTTCTCCTTGGATGCAGACCTGCTGATCTCTTCTTCAGCTTTTCTTGAGTTGATTTGCAGCTCGTAAGACATAAGCTTTCCGAACAGATTCTGCGGGTCTGTCTCAGCTAACCTTCCAAACTCCCGAATGGCACATACCTTATTGTCCCATTCCTTGGTTAGGGATCTTAAGAATTTGTCATTGAGTTCCCCATTGGTGAAGACACGTCCATAAACTCTGAGGCCATTTACTATCTTGAAGAAGTTCTCAAAAGTGTCAGCTATGGCTTCCTTATGACCCTGCCTGAAGGCTTCATACTTCTGGTTCAGTAGGGACCTTCGATCATCCCTTACTTCTTCAGTACCTTCCATTAGAGTCACTAGGGATTGCCACATCTCCTTGGCAGATGGGCAATGAATCAGATTCTGCAGCATTGAGTCATCGACTGCACTTGCTATAATGTTTTTAGCTTTCTTGTCCAGAGAGACAAGTGCAATCTCATCCTTATCTAGATCCATCAATTTCTTGGGAACTTGTTTGGTGGGATCTATGGTGGAAGTAGTCATAGGAATGTGGGGACCTTCTTCAACAATCATGAAGATCCGGGGATCTACTGCTTCCATGAAGAACTTTACTCTTTCCTTCCACATAGGAAAATTGTTCTTGGTGCAGGTAGGGAGTTTAGCAAAATCCTTGGTCTTACTAATGCTTGATACTATTCAAGAAAAAACTTAGAAGGATAAGATCAAGGTGTTAACCTTTTAACGATCAACCACCCTCTGATACCAATTGAGAGTGCTAAGTTGTTAGCCTAAATCACCTAGAGGGGGGGGGGGGTGAATAGGTGAAATGCGTGTCAAATGCGGAATTAAAAAATGAACACAGCACACATCAAGCAATCACAGACGACAAGAGATTTATAGTGGTTCCCCAATCTTGGGTACGTCCACTTTCCTCACCGATCTAGCAAATCACTAGACTCGGCTACTCCACTATCTCGGATTGAAAACAATCCTACACCTCGGAACCACGTTCCTATAAACTCAATCCAACTGGATCTACAGAATTCGGAAGAAAAAGCCTTCCTACAAATCTCGGAGAACAAAGCTCCTACAAAGTAAATTGTTTGAAAGGAAAAATACAAACAACAATATTCTCAGATCTGGATCTTGACAGTCTTCTTCTTTAAGAGCTTTGGCTTGATCAGAGTATGTTGAAGATGACTTGAGAGAGATCCACAAATCTGAAAAAAGGAATCACCTCGATCGAGAAAATAGATCTGAAATCTTTGAGGCTCGGCGAGATCGAGTGATTAACTTTCGTCTGGATCGCTGGAGAATAAAAGTCGAAGGCAGCGATTGAAGATCGTCGATCCAGAGCTTCTTCCGTGAACGTCAATGGCGGCGGCGGCGTGAGGAATTAGGGTTCACGGGATTTCCTTTTTCTCTTACTGAAAATAATAATCTTTCAAAGACTTGTTTTTAATCAAATCTGAGAGGACCTATTTATAGGTGGACTCCAACTGTCAGAAAATTAATTCGGGATGACACGTGGACCAATCAGAAATGATTGATTTGAAATACACAGAGGAATTGACTTAAAGAAATTTCAGGAAAAGTTTAAACAGATATACTCGAGTCATAAAAGAAACATACTCGAGTATTAGATGGTATATACTCGAGTGTAAGAAGGAGCATACTCGAGTATATGAAGATAAGCTACTCGAGTGATTCAAAGATCAGCACTCGAGTGAATTTAGAACTACTCGAGTATGAGAGTATATACTCGAGTAAAAATACTTAGAAAAATTTCTCAGATAAGAGGAGGAACTACTCGAGTAAAAGAGTTGGAGATACTCGAGTAAGAGAAGAATGAATTACTCGAGTATCTTGGAAAAGCTACTCGGGTAATCATTGAACTACTCGAGTATGAAAAACATCTACTCGAGTTCAGCGTCACTTACTCGAGTATATAGGGAACTACTCGAGTATGTAGACTTAGAATTATTCTGAGATGAGAAGCACAGATCTACTCGAGTATGAACATACCACTTACTCGAGTAACTAACCAACTACTCGAGTACAAGTTATCATCTACTCGAGTAAAACAGTCTACTCGAGTATGTAATCCAACTTACTCGAGTGCAGACCCACTTACTCGAGTATACAAGAGATGTACTCGAGTATGTGGACTTAGAGAAAATTCTTGATCTAAAAGCAGAAGGATTTACTCGAGTATAAGATATGACCTACTCGAGTGACTGACTATCTACTCGAGTATAAACTTATCTACACGAGTACACAGAGTCTATACGAGTATGTCTAAGGATCTACTCGAGTACTAAGTCACTTACTCGAGTATATGAAGAAACATACTCGAGTATGTGGACTTAGAAAAAATTTCTTCTGAAAAGATAAAGTTCAAAACTTCAGTCCACCAATCCAAGTGCTTGTATAGGAAGTGTATCCCAATAGAGAGGCTATACATGGGCCAACACTTTGGATCACACAATGAGAGATTACATTGTATGGTCCTGTGTTTGGTGACCCATTATAGACTGACATTGTTCTACACTTAGCAATAAAAACCTGCACACATATAACTTGAACACAATATCAAATACACCTTAATTCATCTTAGTTCAAGGTCTGACCTCCTACAAATCTGAGGTATTGTGGAGACAAGTCCCAACAGCTGTATTCAACAATTTCCTTAATATCATCCCCCTGATTTCTGAATAATTGGAACTGTTGTTGTTGTATCCTTAAAAGCAGTCTCCCCCTATACAACTACCCCTGTACTGAAGGGTCTTTTCCTGAAATAAGGGGTTAGGAGTTTTGGACCCAGATTATCTTGGGTCTTGGTTCTTTTTTATAATAATTAGATATAAAAGAACATACAGGTTGATCTTTGTAACCTAGATGGTGAAATTTCCTAGAAGGGATGCGCCATTGGGTGAAAGGATTGATAAAGTTTTGAGTTTGATTATAATTTTCAAAAGGATAAAAAATTTCTGTTTTGAAATTCTGAGTTCGACGAAGAGAATCAATTTTGTCGATCTCGGGTCACAGAATGATAATATCTATTTTCTGTGTTCCACGATCGTCGACCTCGGTTCGATGAAGCAAATTTCTTTCATCGATCATAATTTCAAGACAAGTTAAAATCAAAATCTCTGTTCAGAGATTGTCGACCTGAGTTCGACGAAGAGTGTTGTTTTCGTCGAGCTCCGTTCGACGAATTATGTTGAACACAAATTTTCTGAAATTGTTTAATTATTTTTGGTAAAAATTCAGTTATTTTGTCTAATTCTATTATCTTTTCTTTGCCTTTAACTGATTCTAATGAAGCTAATTGTTCAGAAACCTTTTTTAAATCTTCTTTAAGATTTTTGTTTTCAGAAGATAGATTATACACTTTCTCTCTGAGAAGTTTTATTTCCTTCTCAGATTGAATTAAATCATTGCATAAAATTTTAAAATCTTCTTTAAAATGTTTTGGGAAAAAATCAAAAGAAGAGATAACCTGATCCTCTTCTGATTCACATTCTGATTCTTATTCTTCATTATAGCTGCTGCAAGATGCATTGATTGTCATTAAGCAGAATTCTCTTGCTCTTGTTTCTTCTTCATCTTCAGTTGCATAGGATGAAGCTTCAGAATCACTTCAAGTATCAGCATTATGTTTTCTTTTTTAGCTGATCCAGTAGCCATTGTTGTGAGAGAGTCCCAGATTTCTTTTGCTGAAATACATTCTGCAACTCTTTCAAAAATGTCATCAGACATTAATTGAGCAAGAATGTTCATTGCTCTTGCATCAGTCATATTTTGCAATTTTTGGGCTTCTGAGTCTGCATATAGAGTAATAGGACTTGATAAAATAGAGTTGTAAATGACTTAATCAATAGAATTCATAAATAGTCTAATCCTTGCCTTCCATAGTGCAAGCTTATCCAGATTGCACTTAGGAGGTCCAGTGCTTGAAAATTCTTCATTTTGTGCCATGAAAAACTCTTAAGAAATATAAGATCTATCAGATCGTTTTGGTTCAGGTGTTAGCCTGTACAACCAAAGAACGACCCTCTGATACCAATTGAAAGGAAGAGGATAGATCTTATTTACTATAGTTAAATATATATGTTATATTAAAGAGTAAGCACAACACAAAAATAAAGAAACAGAGCAAGCAACATAGACAACACAAGGATTATAGTGGTTCCCCAACCTGGGTACATCCACTCTTCTACCACCCTGGTAGGAATCCACTAACAGGTTTTGATCAGGTGTCTTTTGATCAGGTGCTCAAAAACCAATTTCAGGTCTTTTGGAATGAGACTTGCAACCAAGCTAACTTTTGAAGGGAGTTAAAACCCTGTACAGTGGGGGGAAAGAGGTTGATGGAAGTCTTTTCTTTTATCAAATCAACTTGAGAAGACTGTGTGGATTTTGATGTTGTCAAAGCTCCCCCTGAGATGTTGAATAGTTCAGGAAGATGAGAGCTTTGCTTCAGGATGTAGACCTTCAAACTTGATGTTGCTCTCCAGCAAGCTTCTAGACTGATATTATATTTGTTGTTTCTTGGAAGCCTGAAGCAGATGATGAAGAAATCTGTGAGAAACCGAGTTATGTTGTTCTTCACTGATTGCTAATAGTTATTGTTTTTCTTTCTTCTTTCTCACTGCTTCATCCCTTTCTGCCTTCTATTCTGTAATAAAATATCTCTAATCTGAATATATTCCCCCGAGCCATATTCAAACATTTGAATTAACTCTATCTTGAAATGGCTGAAGCATTCCCGAGAGAGAAAGATGCTTAGGGAATTAATCACATTAACTGCTGCTGTTAAACGACTATAAGCATTAAGTCTGAGAGATATTAAATTCCTTAATAAATTCTGCCAGCTGTTAAAATCTCTGTCTATAAGACTGCACAGATTTCGTCGACCTCAATCTGTTATTCGTCGACCTCAGCTCAGAGATCGACGATCTGAATAATCTTTGCGTCGAGCTGAGATTTTGTCTTGAGATCAGCAATCGTCGACCGAAGCTCGGAGATCGTCAAGCTCAACTCAGAGATAGAACTCTGAGTTTCGTCGACCTGAGTTTGACTATCATCGAGCTGAGTTCGACTATCGTCGAGCTGAGTTCGACTATCGTCGAACTGATTTTCTACTCTTGACAAAACTGATTTCTGCATGATTTCTTTTCTGCAACATTTCTCTGGAGTTCTTTTGAGGTAGACCTAGAAATGACCCTATGACCATGACTGTACATTTTGGGTAAATTTAAACATATCCTAATAGTATTCCTTGCCCAAATCCAAACTAGGGTTCCAATAGTTCCGTTGGCGAGTTTCCGGAGCCATGAACCGCGGGTTGGCGAGAAGAGTATCGGCCCGTGGAGAGGTGACCTCGCCGCCCCCATCCCGACAGTCCTGGTTGGCGCAGACGTCAATTAAATTCCCATCCTTCCTAGGGGCAGGCAGGGTAGAGGAGCCTGTCTCAGGCTCCGGGGTCTTTTTTAAGTCTTGGTAGGCGCGTTCGGACGCCTCTGTATTTGGCTTCGCCCTCTTGGCTGAGTTGGACTCGGCCGGGACGCCCCGCGAGATGTTAAGGGGAATGGAGGTTAGGCTGGCGACGCGGGCAGAGGAGACCTCGCGAGCCTTCGCAAGCCTCTCTTGGAGCTCCTTAGGGAAATGCATCTCGGCAAATTCAAAGCAAGGGGAGTGACAAAGGTCACCCAGGTACGTAGACGCATATTTATAGCCACTGGTGGACCCTGTCGAAAGATTCCCTGGCTCTTGCCGCACTCGCCGAATCCCGTGGGGTTGGATGTTTCTTTCTGATTTTGTGCCAACCTCGCAAAGAGCGTGGATTGTATACAACCCCGTATCCGGCGAGTGGGTCAGCAGGAGCCAGAATGGTCAAATCAGGTAGTCCGAGTCCCTAACCGAGCTCGGCCAGAGAGATAGCTCGGCAGTCGCTGACTCGCCCAGGCGGGGTGAGATACCTTTGGAGGCGAGCTCGCACTCGCCAAGCCCAGTTCGCCAAACTCAGCTCGCCAAGTCCAGTTCGTTGAGCTCTGGGCTGTTCGTCGACCTCTGGACCATTCGTCGAGCTCTGAGTCGCTCGCCGAATTCGAACCGCTAAACAGGCCTACAACGTGTGAGTAGGGCAAGTCGGGCCCGTACTCGCCCAAGGCCGAAGATAGACAGCGAGTGTCTGCTCCATCGAGCACTCGCCGCCCTTGTCGAGTAGGGCCTGTTGAGGGCTACTCGCCCAGTGATCTGTGAGATGTTTTTACCATTTTGCCCCCGCTCGTCTGCCCATAGCCAGTTAAAACAGCGGAGTTACGATGTTGGCAGACCCAGTTGGGCTGCACATAACTATTTGGAACAGCGGAGGTTGGTTATTTGCAGACTGTTTTCAGAAATCTATAAATAGGACCCAAGGGATATCTCAGAAGGCATGCTTACCTGCCCCCAGTCTTCTACTGCTTTTTGAGGTACCTTAGCCCGACATTTGACTAAGGAGGGGAAGCACTCAGTAATCTTCTAGGTGTGTGGTGGGTCCTCCGCGTCAGCCCTTGGTCCAGTCCCTTGTTCTTTTTCCTTGTTGTTTTTTCTTGCAGGAGAGAAGTAGGTGCGCGATCACCCCTTCCCCAAGGGTGAACTCCATCAAGACCGAGTTTTCGGTTTTAACAACAGGTGTTGGTACTATAAAATATCTATATCGAACATTTTTTGAGTGCTGATGTTATTTTATTAAAAAATATGTTTATTCCAAAAAATAAATTGTTCGTAATTAAAAAATAGGAAAAAAAATTTCGCTCAAAAGTCTGTTTTGTTTCCAAACAACTTTTTGAAAACTCCGTTTTGCAAACTTCATTTCACCCAAACAGTTTTTTAACAAAACTCCATTTTCCGGAATCGGCACTTTTTCTATCAGCAGCTTACCATCAACAGCTTATCATCAGCAACAGTCCAACCAAACAGAGCCTAAATGAGTTATTTGCTTGCATCACGTCATACTGAGGGGTTGTTTGGCAGAAATTCGGCTGAGACGATCGTGGTCACGATCTGATTTTTACGGAAATCCGCTTGTGCGGGGATCTCTATTGTGCATCGGCAGTCATAACTGAGCAGATCAAAACCCCTCCCTTGGCGGATTCGCGCGCCCAAACGCGGCCTAAATATTTGGAAAGTCTTAATTAAATATATGGTCATTAACATCAGGGGCGGATCTAGAGGGGGCTCGAGGGACACTGGCATCCCATTATTTTTCAAAATGATTAGTGTATTTGGATTCCTCTCGTTGAGACAATGAATTTTGACTACTTATACGTCAAAAACGGTTGTCAAATGAGGGAGAAACAACTCCGATAAGATTGAAACGTTTAAATTTTTTTTGAAGAAAGTTGATGTCTGGCCGCCCATGATATAATTTTAAGAACCTAGTGACGCATTCAAAAAAAAATTTGTGTGAATCCCCATTATCAATTTGTGCACCCACATTATTAATTTTCTGGATACGCCACTGATTAACATGTTGTCATGATTATTTGCACAAAAAATTTACTGTATATACGAATAAAAACTTGTCATCTTGGCGTAATGTTGGTTGCCCATCTATTTATTATGTGCCATCAATTTTAAATCAAACTAAGTATCCGTTTGACGAGTAATAATTACATACGTCTAGCGTTTCATAAAGTGAGAGCGGGTGAAATCCAGTTCTTTTACTTTTTTGATTGAACGGTCGCTAAAAATCAAAGGAAAAAATAAGAAAAAACCAATGCAATGCACAATTTACAAAGCTGCATCGAACGGCTCCTGCGCTACCTGCGCTCCTTCCTCTGGGAGCGCATAGCGCAGGAAAAAATATTACCGTTAGACACAGTGGTGGCGGTCGCATGGGTTAATCCGTCATTCGTTAAGGATCATCCAACAAACATCATCTCTTTGAACATAAAAGTGAATGAAGTTTCCTAGGCGAACGCTAATAAATGATAATTTAACTCTCATGCTCATCCGTTTGGAATATTTGTGACATTTTAAAGAAGTGGAGTTTGAAAGGGAGGTGATAGACATTATTTTCAAAATTGAGAAAATTGTTTGGATAATCTTTATTTTAAACGACTAAAAATTAACATTACAATATTATTTAAGAAATCTAAGAATGGGGATAATATTACAGTAAAAAAATACAAAAATGAAATCGAATTTGCAATCCCTTGATCTGAATCATTAACAAAATGAAATAGAATTTGCCTCATGTGTTTATCCATCTCAAGTGAACTTTGGTTTCAATCTAACATGAATCATAAAAAAAATGAAATAGAATTTGCCTCATATGTTTATATTAATTATTAATCTATCTATTAATAATGTTACATCTAACACTTATCCTTTATCTTTGTTTGAGAGTATTTTCAACGAGAATCTCCATATTAAAAGATTCTCATTAACCTAGGTGTTTAGGTTCTTCAAATATAGAGAATTTGGTTGTTCAACTCCAATTACATTCTTTATGTTCTGATGAGTTACACCGTCATTTATAGGAAAAATTTCCCCATAATCTCCTCCCAAAATGGGAGATCATGGGGTTGACTAGTCAACCACCTCCCATGAACTCCCCATAATGAGGGGAAACATGGGGGGTGGGGCCCACTCCCTCTCCCCACTTAGGAAAACCACCCACTTTGGGAGGAAACCGTCGGCCAGGCGGCGGTCGCCGGCCAGACCGCAGCCCGCCACCGGCAAGGTCGCGGCCACCGGCCAGGCCGTCGTCGAGCTGCCGCCGGCCAGGCCGCAGCCGCCAGCCAGACCGACGCCGGCCAGGCCGCCGCCGGCCAGGCCGAGGCCGGCCAGGCCGCGGCCGGCCAGGCCGCGGCCGCCGGCCAGGCCGCGGCCGTCGGCAGGCCTAGCTGCGGCCGCCGGCCTGGCCGCAGTCCAGGCTGCCGCCTGGCTGGCCGCCGCCGATGCACGGCCGCCCCACCGCCGTCGACGACTTGCCCGCCGTCTGATCGTGGTGGGCTCTCCTCGCCGTCCGATCCGGTGGGTAACCACCCACTAGCCCACTACGTTAGTGGTGGATGCCGCCATGATCCTCTCCAGGAGGCTATAAAAGGACCCCAAGGTCTCCTTATAGTTTACTTTTTTTGCTCTCGATCATCTTCTTCCTCAGGCGATAGCTCTGCCGGACTCCTCCCTCGGATCATCCTTCAGCCACCTCGAGCCACCAGTGTGCCACCAGTCGGAAAACGCCTAAGTCCGAGAGCGAGCGGAAGGAGGAAGACGATGCCTGTAATCAGACGAGCGTCGAGGCCGCGCTCAAAACTTCAAAGCACCAGAGCCACACCTCGGATTCCAGTGTCCATGTCGCTCCCGTGGGGCAGTCTGTTGCCCGCTGGGAGCTGAAGTCTCTCACTCCCCCAAGCTGTAACGGGGAGCGTCCTATCGCCCCCGATTCTCTGAACACATTGTAATCACAAGCAGTTAGTGGACTTTGACCGGAACAGATCCGGTCACGTGGTTTTTTACCGAGTTGAGGGGTTTTTCCACGTCATCACATCTTGAGTCAACCTTTCATTTTCTATGACTATGTGCGCGCTCGATCGCTCTGCAAGCTAAGATAGTCCAATTGAATATGGTCCGATCGGGGCATCGAGTTAGCCCGCAACAGTTTGGCGCCGTCTATTGGAACACAATTCCCAACATCCTTCAAAAAACCAGATCACCTGCCTTGTCGCTTCCAAGTTCTGCTTCAATGGCAAAAATAAGTGTCTTCACCGCTGAAGGATCCGCCCTCGGCGGACACGACGAGCCTACACGCTCCCACTCTTTAGTGAACGTGCCACTAATGTCTGAAGTAGCTTTCGCCCCGTCACTGCCCTAGAGTAGCGTGTTTGCCAGATGGAAGAGCAACAAACTGAAATGCTCACACTGCTCCGAAATATGGGAGCACCTCCTGCTCCCCCGCTGCCGCCAGCGCCAGCTAACCTTCTGCCACAACCGAATAAGCACAGGGCCCAAGAAGTTCCTTCAAGACAGGAAGGACCCGAAGAATATTCTGAAGCCGCCAATTCTGCTCACCCGGCCCAGAGGGGGGTGAGAGCAGACCATTTTCATCACAACCCCGTCAATGACGCCCGCCTTCCTCCGCTTGAAAGATTTACTCGGGAGGAAATTTGAGAGGTGATCGCTGAAGAATGTCGCTTGGCGGGAAGAAGAGATGTTCATGCCTGCCGACCGCTCTGCCAAGGATCCCTTTTGGCACCACAAATTCTCGACCATCCAATCTCATACGGATTCAAGCTCCCGAACATTGAGACGTTTGACGGGACAGACGATCCGCTAGAGCATGTTAACCACATCACCATCATTATGAGGATCTACAATGCACCAGACCAGTTGCTCTGCCAAGTGTTTCCAGCCACTCTCAAAGGTCAGGACCAAACATGGTTCCATTCGTTAAGGGCCGAAAACATCGCCAACTTCACAGAGCTGACGAGGCAGTTTGTCAATCAGTTCATCGCCAATCGCAGGATCGTCCGCGACCCCTCCCACTTGTCGGGAATCTGCCAGAACGAAGGAGAAACCTAGAAGGACTTCTTCCGACGTTTTACTATAGAAGCCCGTAAAATTCCAGGATTCGACCCCGAGTTATTGCGGGGAGTGTTCATTAGAGGCCTCCGCCCTAGCAGCTTCTACTCAACACTAATGAGAGAAACTGCCCCCAACTATCCCGACCTCATGCATCGGGTAGAGGCGCAGATAGTCGCCGACGAAGATATCGAAGCCTATCTCCAGCAGTTTGATGGGGCCCAGAAGCGGAAGAGAGAAAAGGATTCGGCCCCTCAGCATCAAGAAGGAAGATTCCGGGAAGAGCGCCATAATGGGCAGCGCCGACGAGACCATCAGAGAGATCAACCACCTAGGGATTATACTCCCCTCAACACCACGCGCACCAATGTACTCCATGTCATTCAAAATGAGCTAGCATTATATTGGCCCAAACAACCGGCCCATAACCCCAGAAACGATCAGTCCAAATATTGCGAGTTCCATCGAACTAAGGGACACACTACGGTGGACTGTGCCCGCCTGAAGGAAGAAATCGAGCGTCTTGTTTGCCTAGGACTTCTCAGAAGGTTTTTATAAGGACACATACAGGACCAGCAAGACCCGCCTAGGCCACCTAGAGATCAACATAAATTCCCGCCGGGAGGAGCAAGTGGTAGGCAGATGGTTGGAAATATTGAAATCATTGCTGGATCACCCATTCTTTCAGCTCAAATCCTCTCAATAGGCGCGCAAGGAGGCTTCCATGAAGACAAGAAGTGCAAACAATACACAACCATAACCTTCGGAGATGAAGACCTCATCGGGCTCCAAACACCTCACCAAGATCCTCTCATGATCAGCGCAGGGGTCGGGGATTCCTGTTATAATGTCAAGCGAATCCTCCTCGACAACGGAAGCTCGGTCGATGTATTATTCTACTCAACCCTTCAAAGCATGAATCTCTCCAAGCAACATCTGACACCGGCGGACGGACCAGTGTACGGATTCGACAACCATCCAGTCCAGGTTCTGGGCATGATTACCTTCCCAGTTACCAGGATGAAATTTCTAAGGCAAGTGACACACGAAGTCCAGTTCGTTGTGCTAGATTCAAGCTCCGCCTACAACGCCATTTTTGGGAGGCCAGTCCAGTCCATATTCAAGGCTATCCCCTCGATTCCTCACCTAGCCATGAACTTCCCCACTCTGGGAGGAGTCGGAGTCATGCGCGACAATCAAGAGGCCGCCATGAATTGCTATTCTAAGCAAGCGCAACCAACCAAGGCCACCACATTAAACATCGACGACTTCGATCTGTGCGACGAGGCGATATTACAGCGGGGAATGCCTATGGAAGGGTTAATCGAAGTCCCCCTTTCTCCAATAAACCTAGCTCACACATCCAGCTCGGGACGCTCTTGCCAGCGCAAGATAAAGAGGAATTGACAGCCTATCTCTAGAAGAACAAAGATATCTTTGCCTGGGCTCCGGAAGATATGTCTGGCATAGATAATCGCATCATTCAGCACTCTCTCAACATCAACCCGACATGCAAACCTGTCATTCAGAAAAAGAGAAACTTTGCTCCAGAACATCTCCAAGAAATTGAAGAAGAAGTATAGAAGCTTCTCAACGCCCATTTCGTCCGAGAAGTAAAATACCCTACCTGGGTAGCTAATATTGTCCTAGTAAAGAAGTCTTCAGGAAAATGGAGGATGTGCGTGGATTACACCAACCTCAATCAAGCCTGCCCCAAAGACAGCTTCCCGCTCCCTAGAATTGATCAGTTAGTTGATTCGACCGCTGGGCACCAACTCCTCAGCTTCATGGATGCATACTCCGGGTACTACCTGTTGGGTATTGCATCCACAATAACCCAGATTTGCTTGAAGTCACCCTTGAACTAAGATGAATTAAGTTGTATTTGATATCCCTGTTTAGCTGTGTGTTTGCAGATTAACATTGCTAAGTGTAGACCAATGTCAGTCTACAGTGAGTCATGAACACAGGACCATACAGTATAATCCCTCACTGTGTGATCCAAGGTGTTGACTCATGTGTAGCCTCTCCATTGGGATACATTTCATATTCAAACCTTGGATAATGAAATGAAGATTGGACTCTTGAAGAGAAGAGAAAGATTTTTTCTAAAGTTAAGAAAATTCTCTAAGTCCACTTCTCGAGAAGTGCCTCTTAGTTCTCGAGAAGTCCTTAGAATTCTCGAGAAGCTTTGCTTCAAACTTCTCAAGAAGTGCTTAGAGTTCTCAAGAAGCTTAGCTTCAAAGTTCTCAAGAAGTCCCAGGTCTTAGTTCTCGAGAAGTCCAACTTGTTCTCGATAAGCTTGGCTTAAGTTCTCGAGAACTGTCAGCCCTATTTCTCGAATAATCAAAAGTTGCCTCAGAAATCTCTCTCAAGTGTTAGTTCTCGAGAAGTCTCCATAGTTCTCGAGAAGTCAGTTAGTTCTCGAGAACACAGCCTTTTGTTCTCGAGAAGTCCAGATATCTTCTAAGTAGCATAGTTCTCGAGAAGTCCTGATAGCTCTCGAGAACTCAGTTTCTAGTTCTCGGGAACTAAAGTTACTTCTCGAGAACTGAAAGTCAAATTTTTCAGAAAATTATTTTAAGTCCAGATCGGCCGAAATTTTCAAAGGACTTGATGTGATTGGTCCACGTGTCGTCATTAATGTCTTTTCTAGCCGTTAAGGGTAATCCTATATAAAGTCTTTTCATTAAGACCAAACCCTAAGAAGAAAAAAAAACAATTACAGAAGCAGATTTCTTCTCTCTGAAATTTTTCTGGATCGGCCGACTGTTTCTAAAAGACATTTCTCTGAAGCCGCCGCCGCCGCTCACAAATAGATCGACTTTTCTGTTTTCGATCAAGGAAGACTTGCTGTTCAAGGGATCCTCATCCTCTCCTTGATCGAGTAGGTCAAAGTTTTCTCAGGTCAGATCAACCAGTCTTCTTCGACCTTTTCTGAAAGAGCCGCAAAGTTCAAGAAGAAGACTCAAAGACTTATTTTTCCAGATCTGAGAAATTTTTGTTTGTATTTTCAAACCTCTTTGTAAATCTTGTAGGAGATTATTCTCCGAGTGTAGGAGCGTTGTTCTCCGAGTTGTAGGAAGTTTTCATCTTCCAAGTGTAGATCCATTTTGATCGATTTTGTAGGAACTTGGTTCCGAGGCGTAACAATCCGAGATAGTCGAGTAGTCGAGTCTAGTGATTTACTAGATCGGTGAGGTAAAGTGGACGTACCCAAGATTGGAGAACCACTATAAATCTTCTTATCTTTCTGTGATTGCTTGATTACGTGTGCAAGTTCGTTAAAATTTTTATTCCGCAAATAGACGCACGATTCACCTATTCACCCCCTCTAGGTGATTTAGGTTGACAACTTTATACTTTCAATTGGTATCAGAGGGAGGTTGGTCGTTAAAAGGTTAACACCTTGATCGATTTCCTCTCGAAAGTTGTCATTTGGTTATTCAAGCAATGGATAAGGCCAAAGATTTTGCCAAGCTTCCCCTGTGCACAAAGAATAACTTTCTCATGTGGAAAGAGAGAATCAAATTTTTTATAGAAGCTGTGGACCCCCGGATCTTCATGATTGTTGAAGAAGGTCCTTACGTCCCCATGACTACCTCCACTATAGATCCAACCAAGATGGTTCCTAAGAAATTATGGATCTAGATAAGGAAGAGATTGCACTTGTCTCTTTGGACAAGAAAGCTAAAAATATCATAGCAAGTGCAGTCGATGACTCGATGCTGCAGAATCTGATTCACTGCCAATATGCTAAGGAGATGTGGTAGTCTCTAGTAACTCTGATGGAAGGTACTGAAGAATTGAGGGATGATAGAAGATCCATACTAAACCAGAAATATGAAGCCTTCAGGCAAGGGACAAAGGAGACCATTGCAGATACTTTTGAGAATTTCTTCAAGATAGTAAATGGCCTAAAAGTGTATGGCCGAGTCTTCACCAATAGGGAGCTGAATGATTAGTTTCTGAGGTCTCTCACAAAGGAATGGGACAACAAAGTCTGTGTCATCCAGGAGTTTGGCAAACTAGCTGAAACAGACCCACAAAATCTATTTGGCAAGCTGATGTCCTATGAACTATAGATCAATTCCAGAAAAGCTGAAGAAGAGAAAAGTCGCTTCTCCTCAAAAGAGAAGTCGGTTGTATTAAAGGCTGACAGTTTAAGGAAGGGCAAAGCTGCCTCACCAACACCTGCTCAAGAAGTGAGTGAAGAAGAAAACTCTGAGCCAAGCACCTCAGGCTTAAAACTATCTGAAGGAGAGTTCTCGTTGCTCTCACGTCAGTTCAAGAAATTTTTAAACAAGAAGAAGCAGTGGAGAGGCGAGGATGCCTCATACAGAAGATCACGACATGACGGTGATCAGCGAAAGAAAGGCTCAAGTAGCCATGACAGGTATACCTCTAAACAGAACAAACAGATTTCTACTGACATTGTTTGCTACTGCTGTAACAAACTAGGTCTCGTCATAGCTGACTGCCCCCATAAGAATAAGGAGGGTGGCAAAAGAGAGGAAAAGAAGTCCTTATATCACAAAAAGAGGACAGAGAAGAGCCTGTTGGCCAAGAAGGGCAAGACTCTCAGCGACTCCGACTCATCTGAGTCGAGTGAATAAGAAGAAGCCTACTTTGGGCTCATGGCTCAATCAGATGACGAACAAGAGCCCAAGTTTACTGGGGAGGTAAAATCTCACACTCCTCTCTCTGAATCTGAAAGTTCTGAGCATGAACATGAGGACAGCTCTTCTGACGATGAGTCGAAACTTATGGCCCAGTACAAGGAGTTGATCATGACTTACGACAAATGTCGCCGAGTCATGAAAACTTAGGCTAAAGAGATTTAGTATCTAAAGGTTATTGAGAGCAGCTTGAGAGAAGAAGTCGCCAAGACTGACTCTCTTCAAGAGAACTTCAATCTTGCTATTGAAGAATACAATCAAGCTCATAAGCACCTCGACCTTAAAGAGGAAATCATCAAAGAGTTGAAAGAACAACTCGAGGCTGAGAAGAAACTCGTTGAAAGTTTCTCTAAGCCTAAGATAGTTCTTCCACTCGTTGCTGAATTCTCAGCTAAGGCCCAAGGAGCTGGACTAGGCCATGTTGACGCTCCTAGTAAATCTTCTAGGAGAAACAAGGCTCAACGGAAGAATAAGTCCGCTAAGAAGGCCTTGGCCAAAGAAAAAGGGAAAGCCTACACCCATGGTCACTTAATAACGTTCTGAGAAATGTTTACTGCCTCAGCCCAGAAATATTCTAGAATAAATGTGTCACTTAATAATGTTCTACCAACCTCTATGAGAGTTCTGTTTTTTCCTCTCAGCAATCCCATTTTGCTGGGGTGTTCTAGGAGAGGAGAACTCTTGATGAATCCCAAGATCTTCACAGAATCTTGTCATGCATTCATACTTAAACTCAGTCTCATGGTCACTTCTGATTTTGACCACAGTACTATTAAGTTTATTCTTAATTTTCCTAACAAATGTCTGGAAGACATCAGGGGTTTCAAATTTCTTCCTTAGAAAGAACACCCAGGCAAATATTGAAAAGTCATCAACACCACAAGGGTGTAGACTTTCCTACCTAGACTATGAATTGGCTTTACTTTAGGTGCTTTCTTTAAGAAAGTTATCTTTCTAACAAATAAGTTTGATCTGGACTCGTCCTATGGTCACTTGACCAGGTCTACTTATGTAGAGCCAAAGTCTCGGTACCAAGGATGGACTCGCCCTCAGAACTTTGGTGAGAGTGTCTTTAAGGCACCTTATGAAGAAGTGATTCTTCAGGGCTATGGTCCTCATAATCATGACCACAACTTCAAGAAAGCACCTAAGGTAAAGCCCATTGGGGAAAGGCCTTCCGAAGGAGAAGAAATCATGTGACTGCCATCACCATGAAGCTTCCTCCTCCAAGAATGCTACCCATGCTAGACCACCATCTCAAAAGGTCCTGCAGGAGTACATAAGGCAAAGATACAACAGGTTTGACTGTTGGTGTTGTGGCAAAATTGGTCATTTTGCCATAGATTGTTGGTTTAATATCAGGAAGGTTGCTACTCCTCAGGTTAGCAACATGAGATTGACCACTCAGAATGCTAATCTTCATAGGGGGAGCATTCTAACCCGAGACCAAGAACCCAAACATGTTTGGGTTCCTAAGGCAAAGTGATTATGATTGCAGGTATGTCCAAAGACCACCAAAATGCCAATCTGGTACTTGGACAGTGGATGCTCTCGGCACATGACCGGGACAAGAAGCCTACTCCAAAATTTCACTTCAGTCTGCAACGGACCAAAAGTCATCTTTGGAGGTTCAGACCAAGGGATAACTAAAGGCTACAGTATGATCACTAACGGTAGTGTATCTTTTTCGGATGTAGCTTATGTGGAGGGATTTGAACACATCTCATAAGCATAAGTCAACTATGCGACAAAGGATAT
Organism: Platanthera zijinensis; assembly: GCA_039513925.1. NCBI lineage: Eukaryota > Viridiplantae > Streptophyta > Magnoliopsida > Asparagales > Orchidaceae > Platanthera > Platanthera zijinensis. The sequence goes on from CM077086.1 coordinate 36,432,990, forward strand.
ATAGTTGAGTTTCACGCTGACAAGTGCTTGATAAAGTCGGTTGACAATATGGAAATAATTCTATCAGGCACTCGAAGCAGGAACATATTTTGCTTAAATTTCATTTGTATAGACTCTTCTACACCAGTGTGTCTTTTAGCAAAAGATAGTGCGTCTCTTGGTGACCAATGACACAAGAGACTAGCACATATTAATTTTAAAACTATTAATAAATTATTCTCCCAGAACTTAGTACGTGATGCCCCAAATGTCAAGCACGTCAAAGAGTGACCTTGTCATGCATGCGTAAAAGGCAAGCAAACAAGGGCTACCTGTAAAAGCATCGTAAGCAAAAACTCTAATAGGTGTTTACACCTACTTCATATTGACTTGTTCGGTCCACTACAAATTAGAAGCTTAGGAGGTAAGAATTATACGTCGGTAATTATTGATGACTACTCGCACTTTGCGTGGGTGTTCTTTCTGAAACACAAGTCAGATACCTTCGATATCTTTACAAACTTTATTAGGCAGATCCAGAATGAATACAACAGCTCCATAGTTAAAATCAGAAGTGACAATGAAACTGAATTCAAATCTGGGGCCATGATAGAATTTTGTGAAAGCCTAGGTATCTTTCATGAGTTTTCCTCTCCTCGTACTCCACAGCAAAATGGAGTAGCTGAGAGAAAGAATAGAACACTCATAGAGGCCTGCAGAACTATGTTGAGTGATGCTTCACTACCGGAGTACTTCTGGGCTGAAGCCGTCACCACTGCATGCCACGTGCAAAATTGAGCCCTCATAAACAAGAATCATGATAAGACACCTTATGAACTTCTAAAAGGTAGGAAACCAACAGTTTCATATTTTAAAATTTTTGGCTGTAAATGCTTCGTGCTTAACAATGGTAAGTATCATACTACTAAGTTTAGTGAGAAAAGTTTTGAAGGTATTTTTGTAGGATATAGTAGCCATAGTAAGACATACAAGATTTTCAATATAAAAACTCTGGTTGTAGAGGAATCCATACATGTTGTATTTGATGAGACGAGCTTGCTGCAAAGCAAATCGTCTAGTATGCTTGTTGGAGATGCATGTACAAGGATTAAAGAGATCAGCTAGGATGAATCGACTGAAGGTAAAGATGAAAAGTTCATCAAGATCACCTCTCCAACCCCTATTGGAGAGGTAGATGATCAAGATGAAAATATTGTCCAAGTTGATGAAGTCACTCCAATGGTTGAAGAAGACCCAGATGCCAGAAATCTAGAGCTCAGACATCTAAAGGATCACCCAATGGACCAAATCATAGGAGATCCCCGGGATGGTGTCAGAACTCGTTGAGGTACAGCTAACGAGAATCTCTATTTAAGTTTTCTCTCGCAGGTTGAACCAAAGAAGTTTGAGGAAGCAAACTTAGACGCATCGTGGATCTTGGCCATAAAAGAAGAACTAAATCAGTTCAAGCGCTGCAAAGTGTGGACACTTGTTCCAAGACCCAAAGGTAAGAATGTCATTGGAACTAAGTGGGTCTATAGGAATAAGATGGACGAGGATGGGACGATCATAAAGAACAAGGCCAGACTCGTTGCCAAAGGATATCGTCAAGAATAAGGGATCTACTTCGACCAGACATATGCTCTAGTAGCAAGACTGGAGGCCATCAGACTGTCCCTAACTTATGCTGCACTGAAGGGGTTCACTGTCTATCAAATGGACGTGAAGTCCGCCTTCCTAAATGGTGACATAAAGGAATAGGTGTACGTGGAACAGCCCCCAGGTTTCGTTGATCCTAATTTTCCTGAGTATGTTTATTTATTATCAAAAGCGATGTACGGTTTAAAACAAACTACTCGAGCTTGGTACGAAACGCTATCTACCTTTCTCCTAGAGAACAAGTTCACAAGGGGAAAGATAGATAAGACATTATTTCTTAGGGAAATTAAAGACAAGATTTTGCTAGTGCAAATCTATGTCGACGACATTATTTTTGGCTCTACAGACGACAACCTATGCAAAAAGTTCTCTAAACTTATGCCAGGAAAGTTTGAAATGAGTAGTATGGGAGGGCTGAAGTATTTCTTAGGACTTCAGGTGAAACAATCTGAAGATGGAATTTTCATCTCACAGACGAAGTTCACCAAGGAGTTAATTAAGAAATTTGGAATGGAGAGTGCAACCTCTACGAGGACTCCAATGTCCTCAGCTATGTCTTTGGACAAGGATGAGAAAGGGAAACCTTTTGATGAAACCAAGTACAGAAGCATAGTTGGATCCTTGCTCTACCTTACTTCCAGTAGACAAGACATAATGTTCTCTACATGTGTCTGTGCTAGATTCCAAGTGAACTGTAAGGAATCTCACTATGCTACTGCAAAGTGGATTTTGAGATACCTTAAAGGTACACCGAATCTTGGCTTATGGTACCCAAGAAGTAATGACAGCGAACTAATTGGTTTTTCAGATGCAGATTTTGCAGGTAGCTAGCAAAGATGACAGGAAAAGGACTTCCGGGACGTGTCAGTTCCTGGGAAGAAGGCTTATATCATGGAGCAGCAAAAAGCAAAATTGTGTCGCAATCTCAACGGCCGAGTCAGAATACATTTCTGCCGGCAACTGTGGTGCACAGTTACTTTGGCTCAAGAATCAGCTAGAAGATTATAATATGAAGGCCAAAGACATTCCATTGTTCTGCGACTCATCCAACGCGATCTCAATCGCAAACAACCCAGTCTCGCACAACCGAACAAAGCACATCGAGCTCAGATATCATTTCATCCGGGAACATGTGGAGCAAAGGGATGTGGATCTACAGTATGTGCAAACAGATCGACAAGTTGCAGATATTTACACGAAGCCGCTGGACGAGACCAAGCTCAATTTCTTCAAAACTGAACTTGGGCTGCTGAACAAAGAAGAATAGACCAAAGTGGATCAGTTCAAGGCTCAAGAATCTAGGACTCTTCAAAAAGGTCAGAAATTTCTCAAGAGGAAGCTAGTTCTCGAAAACTTACTCAACTTCTCGAGAACAAAAGTCTGTCTCTCGAGAAGTCCCTTAAGTTCTCGAGAACTAATAACTCTAGCTCTCGAGAAGTACTCTGAAAGCTCTCGAGAACTTATTTCCTTACTTCTCAAGAACTATACGACACTTCTCGAAAACTAACCCTACCTCTCGAGAAATGCCCCGTCTTTTCCAATTCTGTCTTTGCGCAAACCGACTTATTTTTCAAATTATTAAAATGCTTATATTAGATTAATTAAACATTTAATTATCAAAATTAGAATTATATATATATATATATATATATATATATATATAAAGTTTTAGAAATCAATAATCAACCGACATTTCAAATTTCCTTCTCTCGAAAACCTTTCGACTTCCTCCAACTCAGAGCCTCGACACCTCCATTCTCTCGCACTCCTATCATTGTCTTATTCAGGATAAATGGATTAACTATCAAAGATAGGAGTTGGAAGTGTGTTGCTTACGACAGGGATTGCCGAAATTTCAGATGACTTCAAGAACCTTCTTCTTCTCCTCTAAGACGTCGATTTGAACTTTGTTCTTCAAGAACACTGTAACATCCTCTTCCCAGAAGTTGAAGAATTTTATAAGAATGTCAAAATCAGGAGGAATAATACAGTTATTAAATCCAAGGTAAAGGGAGTCAAGATTAATCTGAGCTCAAACATTGTGTCAAAACTTCTTAGACTGCCAACTAGAAATGATGAAGATGAAAATCTGTGAGGAAGTAGGAACTTTCAAAGAAGACACCATAGAAAAGCTTTGTGTAGAAATCAGAAAGGGGAAGAGTTTAGTGAAAGAATAGCTTTGAGAATTTGGATGAAATGGTTGTTGAATAGAAATCTAAAACATTACATATATACAATTCCTAATTTTGCTTAATTGTGTGTTCAATTAATCTCTTATTGCATTTAGATTAAATTATTCATTTCAATTTCTTCCTTAATCGTCATAATTCACCTTAGTGTTGAGGGTTCTGACTTCTACAAATATGGGGAGATTATTGGGTATTGCATCCACAATAACCCAGATTTGCTTGAAGTCACCCTTGAACTAAGATGAATTAAGTTGTATTTGATATCCTTGTTTAGCTGTGTGTTTGCATATTACCATTGCTAAGTGTAGACCAATGTCAGTCTACAGTGGGTCATGAACACAGGACCATACAGTGTAATCCCTCACTGTGTAATCCAAGGTATTGACTCATGTATAGCCTCTCCATTGGGATACACTTCATATTCAAACCTTGGATCATGGAATGAAGATTGGACTCTTGAAGAGAAGAGAAAGATTTTTTCTAAAGTTCAGAAAATTATCTAAGTCCACTTCTCGAGAAGTGCCTCTTAGTTCTCGAGAAGTCCTTAGAATTCTCGAGAAGCTTTGCTTCAAAGTTATCGAGAAGTGCTTAGAGTTCTCGAGAAGCTTAGTTTCAAAGTTCTCGAGAAGTCCCAGGTCTTAGTTCTCGAGAAGTCCAACTTGTTCTTGAGAAGCTTGGCTTAAGTTCTCGAGAACTGCCAACCCTATTTCTCGAATAGTCAAAAGTTCCCTCAGAAATCTCTCTCAAGTGTTAGTTCTCGAGAAGTCTCCATAGTTCTCGAGAAGTCAGTTAGTTCTCAAGAACTCAGCCTTTTGTTCTCGAGAAGTCCAGACATCTTCTAAGTAGCATAGTTCTCGAGAAGTCCTGATAACTCTCGAGAACTCAGTTTCTAGTTCTCGAGAACTAAAGTTACTTCTCGAGAACTGAAAGTCAAATTTTTCAGAAAATTATTTTAAGTCTAGATCGGTCGAAATTTTCAAATGACTTGACGTGATTGGTCCACGTGTCGTCATTAATGTCTTTTCTAGCCGTTAAGGGTAATCCTATATAAAGTCTTTTCATTAAGACCAAACCCTAAGAAGAAGGAAAAAAATAATTACAGAAGCGGATTTCTTCTCTCTGAAATTTTTCTGGATCGGTCGACTGTTTCTAAAAGACATTTCTCTGAAGCCGCCGCCGCCGCCGCTCACAAATAGATTGACTTTTCTGTTTTCGATCAAGGAAGACTTGTTGTTCAAGGGATCCTCATCCTCTCATTGATCGAGTAGGTCAAAGTTTTCTCAGGTCAGATCTACCAGTCTTCTTCGACCTTTTCTAAAAGAGCCGCAAAGTTCATGAAGAAGACTAGACTTATTTTTCCAGATCTGAGAAATTTTTGTTTGTATTTTCAAACCTCTTTGTAAATCTTGTAGGAGATTATTCTCCGAGTGTAGGAGCGTTGTTCTCCGAGTTGTAGGAAGTTTTCATCTTCCGAGTGTATATCCATTTGGATCGAGTTTGTAGGAACTTGGTTCCGAGGCGTAAGATTGTTTTCAATCTGAGATAGTGGAGTAGCCGAGTCTAGTGATGTAACACCTCCCCTATAAAGACCATATAATATGGGTCCGGCCGGGGCCCCACAACATACGGACGTCACAGCTTTAGTATTAAAAGATGATATGAAACTACCCAATCTCAAAAACTCCAGACAAACACAGCGGAAACAGAACAAACCGACAGAAGTTATCCACTAACGATAGAGTATCAAATGGCCTTAAGGCCTTACACAATAATAGTCCACAACATATAAAATGTGCCAAGCACTCCTAGGCTACCTCGGCATGCAAGCCGGACATAAACATAACAAAAGTAGCAAACACAAAAGGAGAAACCAAGCACAGCAACACTTCATGAGGCTTAGGGCTTTTCGCCCGGCGCGCTAGCTCCTGCATGCGATCCTTGCCCTGTAAGGATTTGAAGTAACGTGGGTCAGCAAAGGCTGACCTCTACTGTGTAACAAACACATCTCCTCCCGGCCGTCCCTAACGGACCCCGGGGTACCACTCCACCTGCAAGTTAGCACTTCGTATACCAAAAGAGCATATATATTAAAGCGGAAAAACAGGCTTGGATGTCTCATACAGCATACATGTTCTCTATGTTTTGTACAAAGTGAAAGGGGCCTACTATGCAACATGAATGCAACCCGGGTTTCACCCAAGGCACCCTAGCTTGTATGCATCTAGCACAACATCAAACACTGGGTACTTCTGTTTCCCCATTGGCTTAAAGCCGCAAACACAAGGGAACCACCATGTCCCTAACGGCACACACGCCGTCACACGGAACCTTGCAAAGGCCCCACTCGCACAAGGGTCAAATACCCCGGGGCTTGCCCGCACATTCTGACTTTGCACGTCAGGGTTCCGTCTCACACTGACGGAGCGGATCTCTAATGCAAAACATGCCGGGATGAGCATACTCAACCCGGAGGTTCCTCTTGAACCTAGGCTACATGAATCCCTCTCATTTGAGAGATTCGGTGCTCAAAATATGAAAGGAAGAGGATGCTATTCATGCATCCTAAATCCTAAAAACCGAGAGGAGAAGCGTCGTTACCTTTCGTCCCCTCTTCCTAGCCATGGAGAAGATTTGCTCAGTTGAACACCACCGCAACGCTCCCACCTTCGCGGATCTGAACTCCGCTCGCGAAACGGACCTCCGAAGCTTCGCCGGCCGTCGGATCTTGGCCTTCTTCCTCCTCCTTGCTCTCCCTTCTCTCTAGAATCAAGAGAGATAAAGATGGGAGAAAAGTGAGGGTTTCAAACCCTATTCCCGAGTTTAATCCCTCAGACCTAGCCCCCAGCCGTTGGATCTCAATCAAAGAAACGGACGGCCACGATTCGGCCTAAAATCACAAAATCTGGGCCGAACACGGGTTGCAACACGGCCGTGTGCATGGCCGTGCCACCCATTCGCCGTCTCGATCGAGTCGAAAAACCAGCACACGGCCTTTGACACGGCCTCCGACACGCCCGTGTCACCTGCGACACGCCCGTGTCGGGACCCGTGTCACGCCCCCCGTGTGCACTCGACCAACATTTCGCAGTCAGAGAGGTACACGACCTTGTGACACGGCATCGGACACGCCCGTGTCAAATTTGACACGCCCGTGTTTGTGCCCGTGTCACGGCCCGTGTACCACACTTGCAGAATGCCTGGATTGACACGGCCTGGGACACGCTCGTGTCCTAGGCCGTGTTCTACAACTCGACTAGCGTCGACCGCCAAAGCGTCAACCGCACGGCCCGAGGCCGAACACGCCTGTGTCACCCCCGTGACACGCCCGTGACACGCCCGTGACACGCCCGTGACACGCCCGTGACACGCCCGTGACACCTGCTCCAAAAACCAAACTGGGCTTAAAACATCACCCGTCCCTCTTTTGAGTTTTGGGGTGTTACAACTCTCTCCCCCTTAAAAGAATTTCGTCCCGAAATTTAAAACATGGAAGGTAAACAAAACTAAACAGTACCTGAGGAGAAAAGCTCGGGGTACTCCTCTAGCATGACCTGCTCTCGCTCCCATGAGAGCTCCTCGCAACCGCAGTTGTCCCAACGAACCTTTACGAGTCTGACCTCCTTGTTCCGCAATTGCCGAACCTCTGAGTCTTCTATCCCGATTGGACGAACTCACGTCCTCAAGTCTTCCTCTACCGGCACCGCCGTCGGCTCAATCGCCATGCTGGCTTCTAACAACGCTTTCCTCAGGACGGAGACGTGAAAAACGTCATGCAATCCACTTAGCTCTGTGGACAACGCCAACCGGTACGCTGCCTCTCCCACTCGCTCGATGACCTTGAATGGTCCCAAAAATCTCGGACTCAGCTTTTTGAGTCGGCGAATTCGCGAAACGCCTTTGAACGGCTTGATCTTAAGATACACCCAGTCGCCCACAGCGAATTCCACATGCCTGTGGCGAGCATTGAAATACTTCGACTGCCAATCTTGAGCTACCTTCATGCGCTCTTGGATGGTCCGCACTAGCTCACTAGCGTCGGCTACCACTTCTTTCCCCAAAAGTTTGGTGTCTCCCGCCTCTGTCCAAGACATCGGTGTTCGACACCGCCTCCCATACAGAGCTTCGTATGGCACCATCTTGATACTAGCTTGGTAACTATTGTTATACGCAAACTCCACCATGAAGAGGTGGTCCTCCCACTTCTTGCCAAAGTCGAGAGTACACATCCTTAGCATATCTTCCAAAGTACGGTTCGTTCTCTCAGTTTGCCCATCGGTTTGAGGATGAAAAGCTCTTCTGCACTAACCGCCAATCCTTAGACGTGAAACGTCCATCCCGGTCGCTGACTATACTCTTCGGAATCCCATGAAGTCGTACAATATTGCGGACGTACAACTCCACCAACTTTTCCACACCATCCTCCTTCCGGTTTGGGATGAAATGTGCCACTTTGGTCAGGCGGTCCACGATCACCCAAATGGCATCATTACCCTGCTGCGATCTAGGCAACCCATACACAAAGTCCATGGAGATGTCATCAAATTTCCATTCGGGGATTGGAAGAGGCTTCAAGAACCCGCCCGGCTTCTGACACTCGGCCTTCACCAAGGCACAAGTTTGGCACCGACTCACACACAAAGCTACGTCCTGCTTCATCCCAGGCCACCAATAGGACTTCTTCAAGTCCAAGTACATCTTTGTACTACCCGGGTGAATGGAGTACTTAGTGAAGTGGGCCTCAAACATCAACTCCTCGCGGAGCTTGCCGAACTGCGGTACACAAATCCTTCCGCCCTTCCTCAGAATCCCATCAACCATCTCCCAGGCGCTACCCTCGCCCTTTAGAGCTTCCTCCACGAAAGGTTGGAACTCTGCATCTACACGGGTCGCTTCCCGAATACGATCGCATAAGTCACTCTGCATCTCAATCCAATTTAGTCGAGCCACGCTAGACTCGCCTCTTGCCACACATTCCAAACCAAGGGACTCCCAGTCCCGCCTTAACTGCTCATCGTGAGCTTCAATCCAATTTCCTTGCCCCGAGTATTTCCTACTCAAAGCATCTGCCACCACATTGGCTTTCCCTGGCGTGTACTGAATTGCCACCTCGTAGTCCCCAAGGAACTCGACCCACCTACGCTGCCGCATATTTAGGTCCTTCTGATCTAGGAGATACTTCAGACTCTTGTGGTCCGTGAAGATCTCCACCTTTGCACCATAAACGTAGTGCCTCCACAACTTTAAAGCAAAAATTACCGCCGCCAACTCCAAATCATGGACGGGGTAATTTCTCTCATGAGGCTTCAGCTGCCTCGACCCAAAAGCTATCACATTACCATGCTGCACCAACACGCACCCTAAACCGCATCCGGATGCGTCGCTGAAAATCTGGAATCCTTCGGTCCCCTTTGGTAGACTTAGGATCGGCGCCGTCATTAGCCTCTCCTTCAGAGTTTCAAATGCCTGATTGCACTCTTGAGTTCATACAAACTTCTGATCTTTGCGAGTTAGTGAAGTGAGGGGTAGAGCTATCCGCGAAAAGTTTTCCACAAACCTTCGGTAGTACCCGGCTAGTCCAAGAAAACTTCGGACTTCCGCCACGGTCCTCAAAACTGGCCACTCTCTGATGGCTTCTACTTTCGTTGGATCTACCGCCACCCCATCCCCACTAATCACATGGCCTAGAAATGCCACTTTCTCCAACCAGAACTCGCACTTGGAGAACTTCGCATAAAGCTGGTTCTCTCTCAATACTTACAACACTGTCCGCAAGTGTAACTCGTGCTCCGCTTCCGACTTGGAATACACCAAAATGTCATCGATAAAGACGACTACGAACCAGTCTAAATATTCACGAAACACTCGGTTCATCAAGTCCATGAACACGGACGGCGCGTTCGTCAGCCCAAACGGCATCACCGAGAACTCAAAATGACCATACCTCGTACCAAACGCGGTCTTGGGTATGTCTTCGTCACGAATCCGCAACTGATAATACCCGGACTTCAGGTCCAACTTGGAGTACACCACCGACCCCACCAACTGGTCGAAGAGATCGTCTATCCAAGGAATCGGATACTTATTCTTGACAGTCAATTTGTTCAACTCTCGGTAGTCTATGCACAGACGCATACTACCGTCCTTCTTCTTTACAAATAACACCGGCGCACTCCACAGTGAAGAGCTGGGCCTGATATACCCTTGCTCCAAAAGCTCCTGCAACTGAACCTTGAGCTCGGCCAACTCCTTTAGTGCAATCCTGAAGGGTGGACGCGACACTGGTCTAGCCTCGGGCACCAACTCGATGGAGAAATCAATCTCCCGCCGAGGAGGTGCTCCCGGTAACTCCTCGGGAAATACATCTCCAAACTCCGCCACCACGGGCACTTCTCCAAGAGACAGCCTGGAAAGGCTAGCCTCCAACAACGCTACTAGAGCTACACTTCCCTGGTTAACAGCTCGCACTAACTGAAGTGCCGAAACTAGGGAACAGGCCACTCCATGCAGGCCTTCAAACATGACTTCTGCTTGCCCCGCGCTCCTCAGGGTTACCACCTTGGACAAACAGTCGATACTGGCACGCTGCTCCGCTAGCCAATCCATTCCCAAAATCACATCGAACTCGGACAACGGCAAGATCGCCGCTACTAATATGAAGTCGACTCCCTCAAGACTCCAACAAATCCGCCCTTTAGTCCTGGTTGTCATAGACGACCCATTGGGCATGCGCACTTTCAACTCTGAGTCCATTGCAAAGGACTCAACTCCAACCCTCCGGGTGAAACTTTCCGCAAGGAAGGAGTGCGACGCTCCCGTATCAAAAAGTACTCTAGCGGGGTACCCAGATACCGCTACAAAGCCTACACACATGTAACAAACATAAAGGTTTGAAAGACAGGAATCTAAGGTGCAGGTTGAACTCTCGTACCTGTCACCACATCGGGTTGACGGATTGCTTCTTGTTGCCCAAGGTTGTAGGCCCTTGGCTGCACTGGTTGAAACCGAGAAGCACTCGACTCCGTCATCTTCCCTTTCTCTGCGGCACTGGGGCCGGAGCGCACAGTTTGTTCCTACCTTGGCTCTTGCTCAGTGCCCCCTTGGGTACAAAATCTTGCTATGTGGCCCGGCTTGCCACAACTATAGCACGTCTGAGGGCCCTTAGAGCGTGACCCTCCGGACGTCCAATTACTTTTCTCGCCCGACTTAAATGGGGAAGGCTTCTTCTTCCATCGGCTCCCTTCCGCCTTTCCATGGGACTGAGCAGGCTTCTTCTCCTCCCCCTGTTTGGGTGTGAAACCCTTGCGACGCTAGGATCGCTCCATGTCACTCTCCAAAATTTGGGCCGCCTCCACCAATTCGTTGAAACCCGCACGTTTCATTGATATGAGGGGTTGTCTTAGATTCTCCCTCAGTCCGTGATAGAAGAGATTGTCCCTCTCTTCATCGTCTGCCATGGTCGTCCCTGCATAACGACCCAAGCGAGTAAATTCCTGGACATACTCATCCACTGACTTGTCTCGCTGCACCAGATGTAGGAACTGCCTCTGGAGGGCTAACCTCGTTGAGGCGGGAATGTACTTCTTCAGGAAGGCATTCCCAAATTCCTCGATGGACAGTGTGCCTCCTAGAAATTGCCGGCCACTGTGGCTCACCCACCATAACTTGGCATCTCCCTCCAATATAAAGGCTGCGAACTCTGCCTTTTTCTCTTCGGGCGCCTCTGCCGCCCTCAGAAGCTCCTGAATTCTAGCCCACCAATCCTCTGCATCTGTGGGCGTGCCGATTCCCTTGAAGGTTGGAGGGTGGAAGCTCAGAAAGTACTTCATCTGCCGGTCCCCCTGCCCGACAACCACTCCTCGGCCTGCGGCTCCGCCCGCCTGGCCTCCTCAACTTGCACGGTCGCTGCCGTGACCGGGGTAGCCGGAGTTGCTACCTGAGCAACGGGAGCTGATACCTGTGCTGCTGCTGCAGCTTGGGCCGCCACCATCGCTTCTGCAAGCATACGGCAGAAGTCGGCCGGTGTGAACCCCATCCCTAGCGGACCTTGCGCAGTCACACTACTTGCCGAGAGCTCTTCTCTTGGCCTCGAGGTCCCAGCCTCGTTGCTTGCACTCTAAACACAAACAAGAAAACGCAAATCAGTCTCAAATTGCAAGACACGAACACAAGGACACTCATGGTCCCGCGATACTCCTATGTGGATAACTTCTTATACGCGACTCGACTTATACTTTCGACCGCGAAACTTCTCATTGGAACGCGAACCTCCCTCTGATACCAAATTGTAACACCTCCCCTGTAAAGACCATATAATATGGGTCCGGCCGGGGCCCCACAACATACGGACGCCACAGCTTTAGTATTAAAAGATGATATGAAACTACCCAATCTCAAAAACTCCAGACAAACACAGCAGAAATAGAATAAACCGACAGAAGTTATCCACTAACGATAGAGTATCAAATGACCTTAAGGCCTTACACAATAATAGTCCACAACATATAAAATGTGTCAAGCACTCCTAGGCTACCTCGGCATGCAAGCCGGACATAAACATAACAAAAGTAGCAAACACAAAAGGAGAAACCAAGCACAGCAACACTTCATGAGGCTTAGGGCTTTTCGTCCGGCGCGCTAGCTCCTGCATGCGATCCTTGCCCTGTAAGGATTTGAAGTAACGTGGGTCAGTAAAGGCTGACCTCTACTGTGTAACAAACACATCTCCTCCCGGCCGTCCCTAACGGACCCCGGGGTACCACTCCACCTGCAAGTTAGCACTTCGTATACCAAAAGAGCATATATATTAAAGCGGAAAAACAGGCTTGGATGTCTCATACAGCATACATGTTCTCTATGTTTTGTACAAAGTGAAAGGGGCCTACTATGCAACATGAATGCAACCCGGGTTTCACCCAAGGCACCCTAGCTCGTATGCATCTAGCACAACATCAAACACTGGGTACTTCCGTTTCCCCATTGTCTTAAAGCCGCAAACACAAGGGAACCACCATGTCCCTAACGGCACACACGCCGTCACACGGAACCTTGCAAAGGCCCCACCCGCACAAGGGTCAAATACCCCGGGGCTTGCCCGCACATTCTAACTTTGCACGTCAGGGTTCCGTCTCACACTGACCGATTCTAAGAAGCCTTGTTGGACCCCACCCGCTCATGGCCACATTGCCCGGGCTTGTCCTCCGCTCGACATTCTCGTCAGTCCACACAAGGGGCTAGTCTCGCCGGGACACTTCCCCCGCATGACTTGTGCGTCACGGGATAGCCAGCCGACCACGGAGACATAGCCGCGCCTTTGCACAACACAAGCAAAGGTTTCCCCACTCCAATCACCATTCGCACTGTGTCTTTCCCGTGCTCCAAGGAAATCATCTACCGCACAACACGGAGCTAACCTTGTCCGGTTCCGACCACGAGTACTCACTCAAATATAAGGGGGAAAACGCATACATACAACGACGTATTGCCGCAGCGGATTTCTACCGAATCCCCGAAGCTCGCTATGCAACATCACCGGGTCGGACTAACGGTCGCGACCACGGCTTCACCCACAATGCCTAATCCGCTAACAGAGCGGATCTCTAATGCAAAGTATGTCGGGATGAGCATACTCAACCCGGAGGTTCCTCTTGAACCTAGGCTACACGAATCCCTCTCATTTGAGAGATTCGGCGCTCAAAATACGAAAGGAATGGGATGCTATTCATGCATCCTAAATCCTAAAAACCGAGAGGAGAAGCGTCGTTACCTTTCGTCACCTCTTCCTAGCCATGGAGAAGATTTGCTCGGTTGAACACCACCGCAACGCTCCCACCTTCGCGGATCTGAACTCCGCTCGCGAAACGGACCTCCGAAGCTTTGCCGGCGGTCGGATCTTGGCCTTCTTCCTCCTCCTTGCTCTTCCTTCTCTCTAGAATCAAGAGAGATAAAGATGGGAGAAAAGTGAGGGTTTCAAACCCTATTCCCGAGTTTAATCCCTCAGACCTAGCCCCTAGCCGTTGGATCTCAATCAAAGAAACGGACGGCCACGATTCGGCCTAAAATCACAAAATCTGGGCCGAACACGGGTTGCAACACGGCCGTGTGCCTGGCCGTGTCACCCATTCGCCGTCTCGATCGAGTCGAAAAACCAGCACACGGCCTTTGACACGGCCTCCGACACGCCCGTTTCACCTGCGACACGCCCGTGTCGGGACCCGTGTCACGCCCCCCGTGTGCACTCGACCAACATTTCGCAGTCAGAGAGGTACACGGCCTTGTGACACGGCATCGGACACGCCCGTGTCAAATTTGACACGCCCGTGTTTGTGCCCGTGTCACGGCCCGTGTACCACACTTGCAGAATGCCTGGATTGATACGGCCTGGGACACGCCCGTGTCCTAGGCCGTGTTCTACAACTCGACTAGCGTCGACCGCCAAAGCGTCGACCGCACGGCCCGAGGCCGAACACGCCTGTGTCACGCCCGTGACACGCCCGTGACACGCCCGTGACACGCCCGTGACACCTGCTCCAAAAACCAAACTGGGCTTAAAACATCACCCGTCCCTCTTTTGAGTTTCGGGGTGTTACAAGTGATTTGCTAGATCGGTGAGGTAAAGTGGACGTACCCAAGATTGGGGAACCACTATAAATCTTCTTATCTTTCTGTGATTGCTTGATTACGTCTGCAAGTTCGTTAAAATGTTTATTCCCAAATAGACGCACGATTCACCTATTCACCCCCCTCTAGGTGATTTAGGTTGACAACTTTACACTTTCACAACCAGATTCGAATGAATCCTGCAGACGAGGAGCATACCGCATTTCGAACTGACAAAGGAGTTTACTGTTACAAAGTAATGCCCTTTGGGCTCAAGAACACATAAACTACCTATCAACGGCTCATGAACAAGGTTTTTAAAGACCTTATCGGTAAGACGATGGAAGTATATGTTGATGATATGCTGGTTAAGAGCATTCATCGGGAAGGTCACTTGGAATATCTCGAAAAGTGTTTTAAGATCCTTCGACAGTATGACATGAGGCTTAACCCCACTAAGTGTGCCTTCAGGGTAACATCAGGAAAATTCCTAGGATTCATGGAAACCCAGCGGGGGATAGAGGTCAACCCCGAGAAGATTATGGCCCTGGAAGACATGTCACCACCTCGATCCCTTAAAGAAGTGCAACGATTGAACAGGAGAATCACATCGCTCTCTCGATCCTTGGCGCGGACCAGGGATAAATATCTTCCCTTCTTCAAGATTCTTCGGGGAGCAAGAAACACAAGTTTCCAGTGGACAAATGAATTTCAATCAGCTTTCGAGTCACTAAAGCAGTACCTGGCATCCCCTCCACTTCTATCAAAACCGGCCCCAGGAGAGACTCTTTTTCTATACTGCGCTATCACACCAGCCGCGGTAAGCTCCGTGTTGGTAAAAGAGGAAGGAGGGATTCAACACCCCATCTACTACCTTAGTAAGATCCTCTCAGACACTGAAACCCGGTATCCGGTCGCGGATAAGACAGCCCTGGCACCCGTTTTCTCGGCAAGGAAACTTCGTCCCTACTTTCAGGCCCACACCATCAAAGTGTTGACCGAGCTACCTCTCTGCGCTATTCTTCAAAAGCCTGAGGCATTTTACCGGCTGGTTAAATGGGCGGTCGAGCTAGGTGAATTTGACATCCACTTCCTGCTGCGTCCCGTCATCAAATCTCAAGTCTTAGCAGACTTCATCGTTGAAAATAACTTGCCAGCGGAGCCAGGAGTCGCACCAATAGAGTCAGCACAAGGGTGGACTATGTGCGTTGATGGAGCTTCCAGAATAGAAGGAGCAGGAGCCAGGATGCTTCTCATAAGCCTAGAGCTCGTCACTTTAAAGTACGGAATCCGATTGAAGTTTCCTGCCACTAATAACATAACAGAATATGAAGCCTTAATCATAGGACTCGGGCTCGCCATCGACTGTCACGTCAAGAGGTTAACAATCTACTCCGACTCCCAACTCATCGTCTCCCAAGTGGAAGGAGAATTTGAGCCAAAAAGCGAGCAGCTTGTCCAGTATCTCCAACTTTCTAAATCCCTCCTGCTTCAGATACCGCATGCCCAAATTCTCCACATCCCTTGAGAGCAGAACAGCCGAGCAGACGCCCTATCAAAGCTGGCCACATCTCCCACTCACTATCAGTCAAGAAGACGTTGGGTTGAAGAAATTGCCTTTCCCAACATCCAGAGGTCATGGGAGGTAGTGGAGATCGGAGAATCTAAGGGATCATGGATCACTCCGTTGGTAGACTACTTAGAGAGCCAGCAGCTGCCAGAAGACCAAAAGGAGGCTCGTCGCCTCAGAATGATGGCGGCTACCTTCACACTGATCGGTGGAGAACTGTATAAAGGATCCTTCGTAGGACCCTACCTGAAGTGTTTGATAGAAACTGACGCTGAGTATACCCTCCGTGAGGTTTATGGAGTTTGCAGAGAGCATTTGGGTGGAAAGGACTTTGCTCGAAAAATCCTACGCCAAGGTTTTTATTGACCAACTATGAAAAAGGAAACGACAGACTTTGTACAGAAGTGCAAAAGTTGCCAGCTACATGCTAACATTCCCCGACAACCTCCTATTGTCCTTCACATGTTGCAAGGAGCTTGGCCCTTCGCTCAGTGGGGGATAGACCTCCTCGACCCTCTACCTCAAGGCTCGGGACAGAGGAAATTCATCATCATGACCATCGACTACTTCACAAAGTGGGTGGAAGCGGAGCCTCTCGCCAAGATTACTGAGGAGAATACAAAGCAATTCGTTTGGAAGAACATCGTCTGCCGCTTTGGCATACCAACAATTATCATCATCGACAATGACACTCAGTTTACGGGAAAGTCTTTTACCAAGATGTGCGAGGACTTAAAGATCGAGTTGCGGCATATGGCTGTGTCACACCCCCAATCCAATGGGCAGGTCGAGATGACCAACCAAACAATTCTGAAGGGACTAAAGGCGTGACTTGAAGATGCTGGGGGGCAGTGGGTTGACGCACTCTCCAATGCGCTTTGGGCATACCAGACAATGGAGAGGACCCATACAGGAGAAATGCCGTACAATCTCTGTTATGGTACTGAAGTTATTATCCCGGTCGACATCAGCGTTCCAAGCCCTCGGGTCTCCAACTTCAACCTCCAGACAAACGATGACGCTCTCTAAGAAAATCTGGACTTGATTTTCGAGATCCGTGAGGAAGCCGCACTCCGTACTGCAGCCTACCAGCAACGCACAGCCCGCTATTACAACTGCAAGGTGAAGCCCAGACCGATCAATGTGGGAGACTTGGTCCTCCGTACTCTAGAAGTGGTTGGGAAAGGAATGCATGGCGACAAGCTATCTCTACCCTGGGAAGGACCCTTCGTCGTCACGGCTATGGTGAAACCAGGAACATACAGGCTATGCAACGCCGAAGGAAAGACTCTCCCCCTCACTTGGAATGCGCAAAACTTGCGCCGATTTTATCAATGATTTACTGTTTTATGTTTTTCTGATTATGTAACACATTTTTTAACAAAAGACACTATGATGTCTGTAAGCCGCGGGCCTGGACCCACGCAAATTATCTTTATTCTAACATTGCATTATGTTGCTGTAAATTTTGTCTATTCAAACCGGAAAGGCGACGCACTCGAATTCCTCGTGGAGGGTCTGCCCCCTTTACGGCCGAGTCGTGAGCAACCCTCGCGCAAACCAAGCCGCGAGCAACCCTCGCGCAAACCAAGCCGCGAGCAACACTCGCACAAACCAAGCCACGATCAACCCTCGCGCAAACCAATCCGCGATCAACCCTCGCACAAACCAAGCCGCGAGCAACCCTCGCGCAAACCAAGCCGCGGGCAACCCTCGCGCAAACCAAGCCGCGAGCAACCCTCGCGCAAACCAAGCCGCGAGCAACCCTCGCGCAAACCAAGCCGCGAGCAACCCTCGCGCAAACTAAAACGCGATCAACCCTCGCGTAAACCAAACCGCGAGCAACCCTCGCACAAACCAAGCCGAGAGCAACCCTCGCGCAAACCAAGCCGTGAGCAACCCTCACGTAAACTAAGCCGCGAGCAACCCTCACACAAACAAAGCCGCGAGCAACCCTCGCGCAAACTAAACCGCGAGCAACCCTCGCGCAAACGAAGCCGCGAGCAACCCTCGCGCAAACGAAGCCGCGAGCAACCCTCGCGCAAACGAAGCCGCGAGCAACCCACGCGCAAACTAAGCCGCGAGCAACCCTCGCGCAAACGAAGCCGCGAGCAACCCTCGCGCAAACTAAGCTGCGAGCAACCCTCTTTTAAACTAAGTCGTGACCAACCCTCGCACAAACTAAGTCAAGAGCAATCCTCGCACAAACTAAGCCGCAAGTAACCCTCGCACAACCTAAGCCGCGAGCTTGACTCGTGCAACCTCGCAAGGGCCTGCCCCCCTTTCGTGACAAAGCCGCGGACCTGAGCCGTGCAACCTAAGCCGCGAGCCTGACTCGTGCAACTTCGCAAGGGCCTGCCCCCATTCGCAACAAAGCCGCGGACCTGGGCCATGTAAACTAAGCCGTGCAACCTAAGCTGTGGACCTGAGTCATGCAACTAAGTCACGGACTAGAGCCGCACAAACAAAACCACGGACCAGAGCCGTGCAAACGAAACAACTAAGATGACATGAAAAGAATAATGTCATACAAAATAGCTAGAATGATACAAAATGGGCAATCAGCACCCTAGGGCAATAACAACAAATGTTGAACAAAATGCAAATACACAACTGCGAAGATAAACGACTACTACTCATCATCAGAGCCAGAACACTCGTCTTCGGAAACATCTGCAAAGCTGAAGCCAGATGTGTCACTTCCCAAACTCTTACTAACAAGACGGAGGGCCTTTGAAACACCGCTCCGGAGCGCTAGCTCACGAACATCGTCCATCTGGGGCTCTACCTCCTTGGGCCAAATATCATCACGAACCTCCTCTACAATCAAACTACGGTCTCGCATGTAGTATAATGATTCCAGGTATTCTACAAGTCCCGCAGCCTTCAAATCCGACACATGGCTATCAGATGACAACATCTCCACTTGGTCTCTCGCTTCCCGAAGTTGAGTCTCAAGGTCGGTGGCTTCCTCTCGTGCTGCCTGTAACTGGGTCCCTAAGCCCAAAGTCTCCTCCTTCGAGTGCTTCAACATCTGAGTGGTCCTCTCCAACAAGGTCTTCTCCACCTCTAGGGCCGTGCGTGCGTCCTCTAGCTCGGATTTCAGCCACGACCAGATCCGGTGGAACCGCGCAATATCTCGATCATGCTCCTCCTTTAAGGAGGCAAGCGAGCTCGACATCAACCGGAGCTTCTTATGAAGAGTAAGGTACTCATCTTTTAAACTCACATAATGATCATTCTAGGTTACCGCAATCTGGCCCTGGGTCTCTATCTATACAAGGAAAAGGCTAAAGTTAGCACCAAAAAATAAAGAAAAAATGAAGAAAGGAATATTTAAAACAAATCAAGGCACTTACTACATAACTCATTGCCCTCAAGGAAGAGGACATCCACGGGGTCGCTGCCTACGAAGACGCCCGAGGAACTGGGGATGCAAGTATCTGCACCTCGAGAGTCGACTCAAGACAGACAACAGAAGGAGCCGCCGCCACCGCCGTGTCAAGGTCACCAGAAGGGGCCGCCACAACTTTCCTCTTTCGGCCCCCTCCCTGAGAAGTCCCAACAATTTGGGCTGCATCCGAAGAAATACCACACCACAGCAAGTGCTTCTCCTCCACATAGACGAAAATATTAAACAGATGGTTGGCTAGCACTCGAGGCTCTAAAAACCCAAGCACCGGAGAAAATTCTTGTTCCTTACCCCTCACGCGGCGATAGCGGTCAAGCAGTGTGTCCCACGCCTCGGGAAGGCCCCATGAATTCTTAACATACCCAAACAGAGTGTGCCCATGTCGACGATCTTTTCGAGCCTCAAACTCCAACCAACTTTTGTTGTTGCGGACCTCCACCCACTCGCCACAATCAGAGCGAACATCGCACCAATCTTGAAACTGGTCCAAGGAAAATCGCTCTCCATGCTACTCTTATGCCTGTAGCAACACACCAATTATCTTAGGTAGTCGAACTACACCACATAGTGCAGGTACAGTTTAGTCAAGCCCATTGCTCAAATCATCGTACCCAACACGCACGATGCGGGTCAACCTCCCCTTGCCTGTTTTCGCCTACATAACTGATTGTTATGTAACAAGGGTGGCACTCGCGCCACTTGAGTTGCGCACTCAAGGCACACAACTCCACACACTAGCCCTACGGTCTCCAAGAGACGGACTTCACACAAACACGACAAAACTCCCCGAGAGTTAATGACGATGATCCAACGACTTCGTTCAAACATTAGGGTGTTTCCTGGAGCACACCTCCAATTCTAACTGCCACCCCGGGCGGACCCCCATTCCAACATATTCAACTTCCACAGAGTCTTCTCTGGGAACCCTAGAACATCACCAATCCAGACCAACATGTCTGAATGGGCTTCACACAGCATGCTTAAACCGTACTCGCGCTTCCGGGTGCTAATGCAATTAATAGCGGGGATGAAAACATCGACCCGTCGGAGAGCACCCTTCCCCCATGATGCGGTCTACGGCAAGGTCACTGGTCGCTGTCAGGTAATAAATTTGGGAATAGCTTCCCCGAATGTCGATCTCTAAGGAATGCGGGTTGGGTATCGTGATAGCGTCGTATGAAGATCGCTACTAAAAGTTACATGAAATAACAAGGGGGTTGGTTTTTGATTCCTAATGCTATCAAAACAAAAAGAAAACTAATGTGGGTCGTAAGCACCGCTTCGCTTGGTGATGGAATTAGTGCAGACCGCTATGTCGTGCTTCGTTAGGCGGATGGATGGAGAGCAAGCAGATGGAATGATCACAAGTGCGAAAAGTGAGGGTCGCAATCACCTCTTCGACTACCAACACTAGCCTTTGCTAGCGTGGTTCTAGTGCGTGAGTGAGTGGATGTGGATGGAGGCGAGTGCAACATAGCTACAACAAAAAATGCAACTAACCAAAACAAACTTCATTCATAGAAAAATAAAGTAAGTTTAAAGTCATTACAAGCTTAAGAATATACTTCACTATGAGAAAAAGGTAGAATAAATCGATAGGAGGAAAGCCTAGCCATGGTTCTTGGCCGGAGCGGTGGGTTGTCAGTCCACTTCTCGACTCGGACCGTTGGTTGCTTCCGGAGGTAAATGGGTCGTCAATCCAATTGTCTTCCTCTGTCTTCTTCCCTTTCCTTCAATCTTTTCTCTTGTTTGCCCAAATGAGTTTTACGGAAAGAGTCTTTTTGCAAGCTGTTGGTGGCCGAAAACTCTCCGAAGAGTTGAAGATGGCTTCGGATCACCAGAGAAAGCTTCCCGTAGGATGGAGATGAGTGGAGGACCTGTGGGGGTGGAAAACGACATTTTGTGCGCAGCAGCGGAGTGGAAAATGAAAGGTGTTGACCTAAATCGTGAAGCATGAGCTTAAATAAAATAGCAGAAATTCAGATCGCATGATCAATGTCGCACGACTAGTGGTCATGCGCACTGATAGTTGATGATCGTGCGCTCTGCTCTAGAGAAACCTGCAGCAGACAGAAAAAATAATATATATGCGCACGATCAGTGGCGCGCGACCGGTGGTCGTGCATACTAGATCCCATGATCGTGCGATTAGAAAAGACAGAACTCTAGAAAAACTGGGATAATGCGCACGAGCAGTGGAGCACGACCGGTGGTCGTGCGCACTATATCCAATGCTTGTGTGAATGCCCCAGATAGGACTAGGAAATGTGGAGACTAGTGCGTACGGTCAGTGGCTCACGACTAGTGATCGTGCGTTATAGGTCCAATGATCGTGCGCAGTGTTCCTGGACTATTTGGGAATTCGATGAACAGACCACGCACGACCAGTGGTCGTGTGCTAAGGATTCCACTGACCGTGCGCATGTAAAAACGCATGACCAGTTGCCCTTAGGCAAAAAACTTTTCAAAACAATCTGGAACACGCTCACCACCATTGTACATACAGCAAAAACTGCAGAGCCACCGAGACGGGCGTACCACAGTCTCCATACACAGCAAAACATCAAGTAGGGCAAAAGAATAAAAACTATGAAATCACACTGAAAACGTGCCAAAAGTTCACTTAACATGGAATGGGTATAATAACAAATATGAACAAATATGGATCTAAAGTGTAGTGAATCAACGAGAAAACTAGCCCAGATGAGTCCAAAAATATGTATATAACTTGGACTAATCACACCCCCAGACTTAAACATTTGCTCGTCCCGAGCAAATCATCACTCCGTGGACTAGAAAATAGTTAGCTGGCTTAGTAATTTTTGGATACAGTATTGAGAGAAATCAAATATATCATGGGCATAAAAAATATAATAGATGAACTTTTTAACTATACTACAGAATTTATACTTTTTGACAGGTGTAAATAAATATTATATCTATTCAAAATTGGAATTCTTGAGAATCGTTCGGTCATATGTAGGAAGAAAGTAGGCAGGTTACTAAGGTGAGCTTTGCCAAAGACCTGGGCTCAGGATCACCTCCAAAGGAATCCACCAATGTCGGTGATCATATGCTTGCCCGTTCACACTCTCTCCACGGTGCTAGTTCCACTCAAACGTGAATCCGTAGGACTTTAGGAGAATCATGGGGCTTAGGCTAGATTTGGTAGTCAAAGATAAACATGGAGGCTACACACAACCCAAGCGAGCAAACAATAAGCTAAACAAAAACAACCCCTCATAATTGCACGTGTTACACACCCCCAGACTTGGCTTGAAAACCAGGTGTGTCCACGGGCTAACCCGACCAATATCAAGATAAACCTGATGGGGATTCCATTTCTCATTGTAATTCTTTTAAAAAAAATTCTTTTTCCATTCTTTCCTTTTTCTTTTTTTCCTTTTCTTGTGCAATCCTCAATCTTAGCAAGTAGAAATTTCATGAATTCATTTCACCACATCACTTGAATTCCACACATCACACCTCATCAAAACATTAAATTTATTGCAGCTCATGGATTTGGTTGCGATAGGGGGATTGGCTTTTAGGCTTTGGTGAATGAAGATGGAGCTGAATCAAAGGAGGGGTAGGAAAAAACTTGGCTTGCAATGGTTAGCATTTAGGACAAGGTAAAAAAGGCTCAAGCTAACCAAATTTATGGCCTACGTCACTGTACAACCCCATATTCGCTGGGTAGGACCCAGAAGACAGACTTCAGGGGTCGGTGTTGGGCTAGTCCCGGGTTAGCCCAAGGGCAGACTAGCAGAGTTCTCGCCCTTAGGGAGCTCCCGCCAACCGGTAGGGCGGGAAGGCTAAAGAGCTCCCGCCGGGAAGGAACTCTCCCTGGGGGCGAGCGAGAGGGCGTTGAGAGAGCTCCACTCGCCCAGCGCCGCGTCCAGCGACAGTGGCATCAAGAATTCCGGGAGCGAGAACCCTCTCGGCGGGAGATCTCGCCAGGATAAGCCAAGCCGGGGCTCAGCGAGAGCCTTCTTGCCCAGGGTTCTCGCCAAGCAGGTCCAGGTGGTGGGGCCCAGCCCCCAGGAAAAGATTATTTTGATATTATTATCCCCGGGTAAAATTACCTGTATGCCCCCAGGATGACAGCGGGATCTGGCTATTGGCAGACCCTCCAGGGGTATTTCAGTATTTTCAGGTCAGGGAAAGACTATAAAAAGACCCATGGGGGCTCTTTGGAAGGCAGGCTTTTTCATTATTCTCCAACTCTAGTGCTTTCTGAAGAGCTCCCAGCCCGACATTTGGCTTTGGAGGGGAAGCTCTCAGAGATCTTCCGGGTGTGAGGTGGGACCTCCCAGCTGAGGCTTTGGGTCAGTCTTAGAACCTTAGCAGCCAGTCAGGGGTCGAGATTTGGGAGAAGTAGGCGTTGGCTACACTTTGGTTCGTGAACATTCGTTGGGGTCAATTTTGGCTTCAACAGTTCTGGTGCGGTGAGCGTGGAAGTAGTCAGCGCAAGAAAATCTTGAGTTAAGTCCCATGGTAGGAGGTGAAGGTGAAGGATCTGGCGCAGGAGGATCCCCCACCCGGGTAGACGAGGCGACGAGGAAGATGTTTGAAGACTTCAGGCGAGAGGTCATGCAGACGATCAGCTTGGCCTTCTCGGCAAGGAACGAGTGGGAGACGCCGCAGGTTCCAGTGGAGGCGGTTCCGCTGTTAGGCGAGAATGCCCCAGGGCAACGCCCCGGGAAGGAAGTCCCGGTGGAGGCAGGCGAGAGGGACGTAGCCGCGCGGGAGCTTTTCCCAGGCCAGCGTCCTGAGAAGGAGCTTCCGGCGGATTTGGGCGAGAAGGAGGCGACAGTGCGGGAACTCTTCCCCGGGCATGGTCTCGCGGATCGGTCCAGCCAGCCGAGGTCGCGAGACATGCCTTCTCGCCAGGCGGGAGGCGAGACCCCTTTTAGCGAGCTCATCGTCTCGGCTCCAGTGCCGGAGGGGTTCCGGGAGCCAGACATGACCTACTACACCGGGAAGGATGACCCGGTTCAGCATGTGCAGTGGTTCGAAGACGTTGTGTCGATCAGGCAAATGTCTGACGCTTTTAAGTGTAGGCTTTTTGCCATCACTTTGAAGGAAAAGGCCAGGGATTGGTTCCACCAATTGTCGGCAAGCTCCATCTACAGTTTTGAAGATCTGCGCAAAAGTTTCTTGTTGAGGTTTTCGACTTCAAAGAAGCGGAAGAAGGAGGCTGAATGCCTGTTTGCAGTGAGGCAAGGGCCGGAGGAGACGTTGGGTCACTATGTCGACCGGTTCCAAGAGGAGGTTCTCCTGGTCCAGGAGGTCCCGGGGTATGCGCTGATGCTTGCCTTCACCCTGGGGCTGAGGCTAGGGTTTTTCAGCATGGAGTTGAAGAGAGTGCCCCCTCTCTCTTTTGAGGAGCTCATGGAGAGGGCGGCTAAGGAGATATACTTTGAGAGGGCAAACCCGGCGTTTGCAAGAAAGTTGGCCAGGTTGGCCGAGGACGATGAGAAGGAGCCGACGACAGGAAGGCAGAGGGAGCAAAGAGAGGATATGAGAAGAGAAGAACCCCGAGGGCAGGGGCAGCAGCATGGGGGGGCCAGGGAGCCAAACAACCGATTGGGTTGGAGGCCTCAGGAAGGTCGCCCCCAGGGCCAAGGAGGTCCTCAAGGAAGAGACATTTACCGGGAACCGAGAAGGTTGGAGCAAGGAGGATGGAGGCAGGGACCGAGGGGTCACTTCCCACCACCACAAGAAGCCATGGAGGTGGGAAGAGGAAGAGGAAGAGGAATTCGGGGAGCCGGGAGAAGAGGAGGAGGAGTAGGAAGAGGGGGCAGGGTGGCGTTGCCTTATTGCAACTTCCATCAGGAGGAGGGCCACGCAACGGCCACCTGTCCGGAGTTTCTGGAGATAAGGGAGGCCAGAGGTGCGGGGAGGCAAGATCTGCCCGCAAGGATCGTGGAGGTGCAGCGAGAAGAGGTTGAGGGCAGATGTGAGGACAGGGTCGACGTGGGGACCCGAGGGGGGATCGGAGTGATCCATGGGGGAGTAGGGATCGAGGCAACCCGCAAGGGGAGCCTGCAAACCATGTTCCGCAGAGGGGTCGCCTCGACCTCCTTAGCTCCCTCCCCCCCAGAAGAAAAGATCATCTTCTCATCCGCAGATATGCCAGACTATGAGGATCCGTTCTGCGACGCGTTAGTGATCCAGACAGCGGTGGAGAACTTCACCGTCTCCCGGATACTGGTGGACAACGGGAGCTCGGTGAACGTGATTTTCAAGAAGGCCTTTGACGAAATGGGGGTGGAAGGGAAAAGGGTCCTAGCTTCCGATGGACCGC
The DNA here is from genome assembly GCA_039513925.1 of Platanthera zijinensis. NCBI lineage: Eukaryota > Viridiplantae > Streptophyta > Magnoliopsida > Asparagales > Orchidaceae > Platanthera > Platanthera zijinensis. Next base: position 36,458,705 of record CM077086.1, read on the forward strand.
TTTTCGGCTTCTCTGGGGAGAGAAAAGAAGTAGAAGGGGGAGTAGGCCTGCATGTAAGGCTTGGGGGCGTCTCACGGAACTGCAGGTTTGTGATCGTGGACGCCCTAAGTAGTTACAATGCCATCTTTGGACGTCCCCTCATCAGCGCCTTTCGCTGTGTACCCTCCTCTTTCCATCAATGCCTCAAGTTCAACAATGGAGGGGTGCAGGTTAGGATCAGGGGGGATCCAAAGGTGGCAAGGCAGTGCTACGTGACGACGGTTAACACCGTGTCGTGGATGGTGGAAGCGGAAGAGCTGGAGAAGGAGATGGCTGAGCAGGAAGGAGGTGTTGGGGAGGGGGAGACAAGCCCGGAGGAGGCGAAGGAGGTTGTCGAAAAGCAAGCGGAAGAGGTGCAGGAGGCGAGCCCGCAGGAAGCGGAGGAGTTGGAGGCAGAGGAGATGGAGGTAGAGGAAATTGGCCTGGAAGAAACAAGAGGGGCGGCAGAAGGAGGAGAACAGAGGCAAGGTGAGAGTTTGGAGGAGGCGATAAAGGTTGATGAGCTTGGAGGAGAATAGCTTGAGCCAGAGGAGGCAAGGGCAGGTTGGGAACGGACGGGATTGGAGCCGGCCGAAGAGGTGATAGAGATGGAGGTGCACACCAGGGCGGGGTAGGTACAAAAGGTGCGGGTCAGCGGAGGCTTAAGCCTCGAGGATCAGGAGCGGATGCGAGCCTGCATCCAAAGCAACGTCGACATCTTCGCTTGGAGCGCGGCAGACATGTCGGACATCGACGCAGACGTGGCTTGCCATCGCCTGAACCTAGACCCCAGGACTCGCCCCATACGCCAGAAGATGAGGGCCATCGCCACCAAGCTGGAGGAGCCGATCCGGGAAGAGGTCAAGAAGCTCTTGGAGGCGGGCTTCATCTCGGAGATCCAGTATCCAGGCTGGATCTCCAATGTGGTAATGGTAAAAAAGGGGGGAGGAAAATGGCACATGTGTATTGACTTTTCCTTGTTAAATAAATCATGTCCTAAGGATTGCTACCCCCTGCCTCGGATCGACGCGCTGGTTGACTCAGCCGTCGGTTTTTCTCTCATGAGTTTTTTAGATGCTTTTTCAGGTTACCATCAGATTCGGATGCACCCTCCCGATGTCAAGGATGTTTCCTTCATCACAAGAGAGGGATGCTTCAGCTACAAGATGATGCCCTTCGGGTTGAAGAACGCAGGTGCAACGTACCAACGCATGATGGATCGGGTCTTCCGGGATCAAAGAGGGAAGAATCTAGAGGTCTACGTCGACGACCTGATGGTAAAAAGCAAATGCCTGGAGTCCCACCTACGGGACTTGGAAGAGATGTTTGCCACCCTGCGGAGATTCAAGATGAGGTTGAATCCCTTGAAGTGTGTCTTCGAGGCCAGTCGCGGGAAATTCCTGGGACACCTCCTGACCCCGGCAGGGGTAGAACCTAACCTAGACAAGGTAAAGGCCATCTTGGACTTGGAATCACCTCGCAATGCCAAGGAGGTCCAGCGCTTAACCGAAAAGTTGGCCGGACTGAGCAGGTTCCTCTCTCGGTCCGGGGACAAGTGCTCCTCCTTTTTCAAAGTGCTTCGTGGTAATCAAGTGTTTGAATGGACGATTGAATGCGAAGAGGCTTTCCAAGGACTGAAGAGGCAACTCTCCCGGGCTCCGCTACTCCAAAGCCCCAAGGAGGGAGAAGACCTGACCTTATATCTCGGGGTGGGGGAAGAAGCTGTAAGCTCAGTCTTGGTTAGAGAAGAAGGGAAGAAGCAGCTACCCGTCTACTATGTGAGCCGAATCTTGAAAAAGGCGGAGCACCGCTACCCCATCCTGGAGAAGATGGCTTATGCCTTGGTCGTTTCGGCAAGGAAGCTCCGTCCGTATTTCCAAGCGCATTCGATTAAGTTTGTGACCGATCACCCTCTTCGCAAGGTCTTCGAGGGGGTGGAGCATTCGGGAAGGTTGGCAAAGTGGTCCATCGAGCTTTGCGAGTTCGACATTTCCTTTGTCCCAAGGCTCTCCATCAAATCCCGGGCCGTGGCAGACTTTTTGGCGGATTATGTCACCGAGGCCGAGGAAGAAGAGCTGAGGTCGCAGGAAGCGTGGAGAATGATCGTCGACGGGGCTTCAGGAAGGCACTCCCTGGGAGGAGGTGTGGTGTTGGTAAGCCCCCAAGGGGTTACCATAGAATAGGCAGTGTCCTTCCACTTCCCTGTGACCAACAATCAAGCGGAGTATGAGGTCGTGATAGCCGGCCTTCGGTTGGCCAAGGAGCTGGAAATTCGGGATATAGAGGCCATCACCGACTCGATGGTAGTTGCGTCACAAATCTGTGGGGAGTTTGAGGCTCGGGAGCCCACCCTCGCGAGATACTTATCCAAGGTAAGGACCATCATTGGAGGTTTCCGTTCCTTTTCTATTCGACATATTCCCAGGGAGGAAAGCATGGCAGCTGACCGGTTAGCAAAGTTCGGGCCTCGGGGTGGGGGCACCCTAACCAAACTATTTCGGCCGGCCATTAAAGAGGGGGAGTTGATGGAGGTATGTCGGAGGCCCTCATGGATAGATCCGTTGGTGACCTTCTTAACCACAGGAGAGCTGTCGGAGGAAGTCAAAAATGCAAAAAGCTTCAGGCACAAGGCGGCTCACTATCTGATGCTGGAGGGGAGATTGCATCGGAAGATGTTGTCAGGACTCCTCGCGAGATGTGTAGCTGAGGAGGAAGTCCCTAAGATCCTGGAAGAGGTGCATTCTGGAGAGTGTGGCAGTCACTCAGGGGGAAGGACATTGGAGGCAAGGGTGATAAGGTAAGGATATTTTTGGCAGACCTTGAGGAAGGATACAGCTGAGTTTGCAAAGAGATGTCTGAAGTGTCAGGTACATGCTCCCCTCCAGCTCTCGCCCGCCCAAAGGCTTCGAAGTATCACGGTACCATGGCCTTTTGCCATTTGGGGGATGGATCTAGTCGGGCCCTTTCCTCCAGCTAGCGGGCAAAGGAGGTTCCTCCTCATCATGATTGATTACTTCTCGAAGTGGCTGGAAGTCAAAGCTCTAGCCAAGGTTACCTCTCAGGTCGTCAGGAACTTCATTTGGGGGGAAATCATATGTATGCATGGGCTACCTCAAGCAATAGTGACGGACAACGGTCCCCAGTTCGCCAGCGAAGAATTCATCAGCTTCTGCACCCAATCGGGGATCGACCTCAGGTTCGCCTTTGTCCATCATCCCCGGAGCAATGGCCAGGTAGAAGCGGCAAACAAGATTATTGTCAACTTGCTCAAAAAGAAGGTGGAGAACCTGAAAGGTAACTGGGTGGAGCAACTCCCTTCCGTCCTGTGGGCCCTGCGAACAACTCCGAACACGACCACAGGGGAAACCCCCTTCAAGCTCTCTCATGGGTGCGAGGCAGTCCTCCCGGTGGAATTCGAGGTTCGGTCTCCGCGGGTCGCGACCGCAGGTGAAGGAAGCGAAGCTTGGAGGCAGGAGAACGAGGAAGGGTTGCGCCTCTCGCTAGACATGGCGGAAGAACTACGGGACGTCGCTGCCATCAGGCAAGAAGAGATAAAGCGGCAGATGGCCAAGTACTTCGATAAGCATATTCGGGTCAAGCAATTCGCCGAAGGGGACCTTGTGCTGAAGAAGGTCGACGCAGCAGGGAGATCGGCCCCTGTTGGCAAGCTCAACCCTAGCCGGGAATGGCCGTACATAATAGAGAAGGCTCTGGTTAACGGAGGTTACTACCTCCAGGATGTGGAGGGAAGGACCTTGAACCATACTTGGAGCGGTGATGATCTAAAGCGCTTCTACCCGTGAGGGGAAAGAAGGATTGTAATATTGTAAATAATTATTGTCGTTTCAATAAGTTCATTTCGAAAAATTGACTATCTCCAGGAATACAACCACAATGCTTTTCGTTTTAACTAGCTATGTCTTCTCATCTTAATGATAAAATAGGCCCGGTGGAAAGAAGCTTCATCAACACCCCGAGCTCGGCTCGGCCCCAGGTAGACCCGCTGCGCAGGCTCTCATCTAGCTGGCAGGTCCAAAGGCTCGCCTGTGGGGGAGAGGTTTGGAAATCTTCATCAATACCCCAAGCTCGGCTCGGCCCCAGGTAGACCCGCTGCGCAGGCTCTCATCTAGCTGGCAGGTCTGAAGGCTCGCCTGTGGGGGAGAGGTTTGGAAATCTTCATCAATACCCCGAGCTCGGCTCGGCCCCAGGTAGACCCGCTGCGCAGGCTCTCATCTAGCTGGCAGGTCCGAAGGCTCGCCTGTGGGGGAGAGGTTTGGAAATCTTCATCAATACCCCGAGCTCGGCTCGGCCCCAGGTAGACCCGCTGCGCAGGCTCTCATCTAGCTGGCAGGTCCGAAGGCTCGCCTGTAGGGGAGAGGTTTGGAAATCTTCATCAATACCCCGAGCTCGGCTCGGCCCCAGGTAGACCCGCTGCGCAGGCTCTCATCTAGCTGGCAGGTCCAAAGGCTCGCCTGTGGGGGAGAGGTTTGGAAATCTTCATCAATACCCCGAGCTCGGCTCGGCCCCAGGTAGACCCGCTGCGCAGGCTCTCATCTAGCTGGCAGGTCCGAAGGCTCGCCTGTGGGGGAGAGGTTTGGGAATCTTCATCAATACCCCGAGCTCGGCTCGGCCCCAGGTAGACCCGCTGCGCAGGCTCTCATCTAGCTGGCAGGTCCGAAGGCTCGCCTGTGGGGGAGAGGTTTGGAAATCTTCATCAATACCCCGAGCTCGGCTCGGCCCCAGGTAGACCCGCTGCGCAGGCTCTCATCTAGCTGGCAGGTCCGAAGGCTCGCCTGTGGGGGAGAGGTTTGGAAATCTTCATCAATACCCCGAGCTCGGCTCGGCCCCAGGTAGACCCGCTGCACAGGCTCTCATCTAGCTGGCAGGTCCGAAGGCTCGCCTGTGGGGGAGAGGTTTGGAAATCTTCATCAATACCCCGAGCTCGGCTCGGCCCCAGGTAGACCCGCTGCGCAGGCTCTCATCTAGCTGGCAGGTCCGAAGGCTCGCCTGTGGGGGAGAGGTTTGGAAATCTTCATCAATACCCCGAGCTCGGCTCGGCCCCAGGTAGACCCGCTGCGCAGGCTCTCATCTAGCTGGCAGGTCCGAAGGCTCGCCTGTGGGGGAGAGGTTTGGAAATCTTCATCAATACCCCGAGCTCGGCTCGGCCCCAGGTAGACCCGCTGCACAGGCTCTCATCTAGCTGGCAGGTCCGAAGGCTCACCTGTGGGGGAGAGGTTTGGAAATCTTCATCAATACCCCGAGCTCGGCTCGGCCCCAGGTAGACCTGCTGCGCAGGCTCTCATCTAGCTGGCAGGTCCGAAGGCTCGCCTGTGGGGGAGAGGTTTGGAAAGATTCATCAATACCCCGAGCTCGGCTCGGCCCCAGGTAGACCCGTTGCGCAGGCTCTCATCTAGCTGGCAGGTCCGAAGGCTCGCCTGTAGGGGAGAGGTTTGGAAAGATTCATCAATACCCCGAGCTCGGCTCGGCCCCGTGTAGACCCGCTGCGCAGGCTCCCATCTAGCTGGCAGGTCCGAAGGCTCGCCTATGGGGGAGAGGTCTGGTTAGCTTCATCTAGTTGGTTGAAAGATATACGGGCAAGACTCTGGCCCGGACCGGAAGCAAGGTCCCAAAGATCTCGGTCCAAAAGGGTCTCGGCCCAAAAGGGTCTCGGCAGAAAGAAGCCTCGACTCGAAGGTCTCGGCTAGGGGGTTCTCGCAAAAGAAGGCTCCCTGGCAGACCTAGGCAAGATAGCTCAATAAATAGCGCAAGGCTCCCGCTCGGTCGATCCCCAAGGAAAGTTAACTTAAAGAGACTAAGGGTCTCGGCGGAAGCTCGCGCGGAAGCCACTCGGCTGACTAATCTACTCGTTCGAACACACACCAGCAATAAAAATAAAACACTGCATTATACTCAACGATTACAGGGGTTTAGAGCTTCTCGCTCGTTACAAAAGAATATCAAAAGCAAAAAGGCGCTTCACGGGGATGCGCTGTAATCCCCGCTGGTGCTCTCGCTAGAGTCCTCGCCAGAGCTCGCTTCGGACGTCTCGCCAGCCTCGGTGGAAGACTTCGGAACATCTGAGGGAGGAGAGTCCGGCGCGCCCGGGGGCTTCGGCACTGGGTCGAACAGCCAGGGGAGGAGTTGGCGAGCGTTGATGGTTGCGCCATCCTCCCGAAGCAGCTTCGCGTCTCGCAACGTCTCGATGGTCAACTTGACGGTAGCCTGAGCATTCGCCTGCAGCAGCTTGTCGATGTCGTACACCGAGAACTGGCGGCTCTTCAGTCTTTCGTCAAGCGTCGAAGGTGGGCCTTTCGCCACTTCTGCACGCTGGAGTTGGTCCCTCAGCAGGACATTCGCGTATCGAGCATCAGCCAACTCCGCGCGAAGCGTCGCGGCTTGGGCGGAATCCTGTGAAGGAGAGATCAGCTCAGTGAATATCGCGAAAACAAGACTTCGAGAGGCGAGAGCAGGGGGCCGAGAAGATCTCGCTTACCTCGACGACGGGACGCAGAGACAACGCCTCTAGGGCTTTCGCCAGCTCCTGGTGAGCATTCGCAAGCTCTGCCTCCGATGCGCGTGCTCGGGCCACCGCCTCTTCCCTCGCCTTGTACATATCGGCGAAGTTCTTGTCGATGTTGATGCTTCGACGCGCGCACATATGCGCAAGCTCGAACCCGCGCAGTAGGGCCTGGATAGAATCGAAAGCCAGGAGCTGGGTGGGCATCTGGTCGAAGATGCTGGCGTCCTCTCGGCTGTAGAGGCCATAGCCAAGCGCGAAGGCTTCGCCAATAACCTCCTCCCGCTCCACCCAACTGGGAAGGAGCGTTGAAACCTTGACCAGGTTGGCTTCGGGATCCCATTGGAGCAGGGGCTTCCCCTCGGCGTCGAGGTGCTTCACGCCAAAGCCGTAATTTCTGTGCCCTTTCGGCACTTCCTTAGGCGGGGTCCGGGCGGAGGTCTCGACGACCGCTCCCTCTCCTCCCGCCGCGTCAGCGGCCGGTGGGTTCTCGCCGGCCTCGGTGCGCCTCTTGGCGACAGCGCCCATCTCGCTGGCCCTCTGGAGCAGTCCTTCGAAGGACTCGCCCGGGGCGGGAGGCCGGGCAGGCGAGACGGTCAAGCCCTTACCCTTATCCGCAGCGGATGGCTTCAGCCTCTTCAGCGGTCGCGGGGCGGTCGCGGGGCGGGAGCGGGGCCTTTCCGCTTCTGTGCTCCGGTCGACAAGGTTGGAGCAGGCTCATCTCGGCAGGCGGTAGCGCTAGCCTCCACGAGAGCGAGAGAGCCTCTCGCGGCCAGACCCTCGGCACCTCGGGCTTCAGCAAAGGGTTGGCACAGGGGGACCTCCCGCTCTCCTGCAAAGTTAAAATACTTCAGCACAAGAAGATCCTTGACAAAGGATTGAACCTGGGGCGAGACCGTACCTTCGCCCGGGTGGACAGGTGCAAGGGAGTCGACGTCTCGCCTGAGGAAGAGAACGTCAAACTCCTTGGTCCCAAAGAATTCTAGGATTGCGCTCTCGCGCGATCCCAGGGTAGGCGGTTTGTAGGCAGCGTTCTCATATTGAACAGGCTGAAGCGGAACGTTGCTGAAGTCCCCGCTGACATAGACGAACTTCTCGCCCCAGTGATGATGCTTGTTGGCGAGACCGGTGGTCTTGAGCAGCTGCCCGGAGAAGAAGACCACCCCTCCCTTGGCGCGGAAGTTGAACAGCTTCCGGAAGATTGCCAAACTGAACTCGATTCTCTCGGATCGCATGTAGCATATGAATGCTACAAGGATCGCGACTGAGTTCGGGTTCAGTTGGGCGGGAACCACCCCATAGTAGCGGAGAGCAAGCCGAACCTCCGGCCAAAGAGGAAGGCGGAAGCCCACCTCGAAATGCTTGAGGGGATGGCGAGCTCTCCCGCCTCCGGAGTATTCACCTTATCGTGATTACCCGAGTTCCGTGCCGAGAAGCCGGCGGGAATGTAGCGGCTGACGATCAGGTTATATTCATCTAAGGTGAGCGTGCAGGAAAGGAAGAGGAGTTTTCGGAAGGCTTCCACGCAGTGGGCGCGACCCTCGTTCTCGCCAGACATAGTGGGTTTGCGAGTGAGAGCGAGAGCTGAAGGAAGTTGAAAGCGGAAGCAAGAACGCGAGAGCAAGAAAAGGGGGTTGAGATTCCGGATCGGAGAAATAAATGCGGTTGGTAGGCATCCCTATTTATAGGGAACCATGATCATGACGGCTCCGACCGATAGAGAGAGAAAATGACGGCGGAGCGCAGCTGTCACGATCTGAACCGGCGGCGCCTCAGTTTTCCCCCTCAGAATGACAGCAGTCGACGATCGTCTCTCATAGGCGCGAGCCTCTTGGTTTTGGTGCAAGCTTCTTAGCTTTGGCGCAAGCGACCTAATTCTAGCAGGTTCTTAAAATTCATAGCGTAAAGAGGGGAGAAATAAGTAATAGTGTGCTCTCGCAGCCGAGAGCTGGACAAAGTTAACAATAGCAGTTATTACATTCGTTAAGGGTACACGGAGGAAGGGAAGGCTAAAGAGGAAGAAGGGGCGAGACCTAGAAGAACTAATACGGCTCCCAGCGCCATCGCCCTCGTTCTCGCCGCCTGGTTCGCGGAGGGGCCAGCGGGTTGAAGTAAGAGGATAGCGTGGTGCACCCCAGGTTGATCCGCCTAGCGTGATCCCGGATCTGCGCGATGCATCTCCCTGGCGAAGACTGGGCGGAAGGTCCTCCCGGCCGATCTGCCTCGCCCAAGAAGAAATCCCGTTCCAGGGCCTCCAGCCTTTGTTCCACGGACTCGCGGAACGCTCTTGCCGCGGCAGCATGGGCGCGGTCTCGCCGGATGAGCTTGGCCAAAATGGCCGAGATCTTCTTCCTCCGCTCCTTCGCATTCCCGGCGCCGTTCAAGGTTTCCTCTATCTCGCCAGACGAAGGAGGAAGGGAATCGTCTTCCTCCTCTTCTTCGTCTTCTTCTTCTTCTTCTTCTTCTTCTTCTTCTCCTTCTCCCTCCTCATTAGCTCCCGGCCGAGAGCTGGGGTCCCCTGCGAAAAGTGCGCTCAAGGTCATGATTAAGGCTTAATGATCAGTCGACAAAAGTATCTTGCATACCTGTAGCCTGGCGAGAGCCATTGACTGGCAACAGATGAGAAGGCCCGACCCCTCCATTGGTACCATAAAGAAGGTGGAGAGGCTTACCCCGCCCTGGGCGAAAGGGTTTACGCACAGGGGTCCCGTCCAGGCCGGAAGCGTGGAGAGGGTTGTCCTCTCCCGAGGGATGATCGGCATCCTTAGGGGTAGTGAAGGGCTCGAGGGCCACCCCTCCCGCCAGCAGGGCGGGATTTGCCACAGAAGAAAGCGCCGCACCGGTTCTCGCTCCATCTTCCCGGGTGGCGAAACCCGGGAGAGCGGAAGCTGGCTCTGCGAGAAGGCAGTTCAGAAAGGGAAAGACATGATTGAATTAGCGAGAAGTAGCGGAAAGCGTACCTATCACCTGGGTCCTGGCCGGAGGAATTTCCTCAGAGACCCTCGTTAGATCCTCGGGAGGGGGAGCTGACAAATCGGGGGGAATCGGGGAGGACCCGGCGTCGTCGTTAGGAAGGGATTCCTGCGAGAGGCCATGTTAGCTGTCGGGCCTGTAGCGTAAGCATCTCGGTAAGCTTGGCCGGAAGGCATACCTTCTGCGGGGAGGGGGCCTCCGCGGGATTGGGAGTAGGAGAAGGTGGGTCCCTGTTCTCGCAAGCAAGGTCTCGCCGGACCACCTTCGCTTTTCGTTTTCCCTTTTTCTTTTTTTGGCTCTGAAAGACCGACGTTTGGAGATTTCCTCGATAGCCAGGGCGCCACACCAGTGCAGTTAGCCAAGGCTCGCGCTTGAGCCGCGGCCAGCCGATCCTGAAGATCCGGCGGAAGTGGCTTGTCGGCGCGCTTAGCATGCATCTTGGTCTCGCACAGAAAGCCCCAGGAGAGAGCTCAGTAAAGAAGCAGTGGATCGGAGGCAAGACTTATGGCCACCCGACGGCGTGTATTTATAGCCGCAGTGGGGCCCACCAAAGGTTTCTCTTGGCAGTCAGGCACGTGTCCAGCGAATATTTTGGGGGTTGGACTTGTCTTGTCGAGCGCAGAGCTAGCTCGAAAAGAGCGGGGATTGTGTACAACCCCATATTCGCTGGGTAGGACCCAGAAGACAGACTTCAGGGGTCGGTGTTGGGCTAGTCCCGGGTTAGTCCAAGGGCTGACTAGCAGAGTTCTCGCCCTTAGGGAGCTCCCGCCAACCGGTAGGGCGGGAAGGCTAAAGAGCTCCCGCCGGGAAGGAACTCTCCCTGGGGGAGAGCGAGAGGGCGTTGAGAGAGCTCCACTCGCCCAGCGCCGTGTCCAGCGACAGTGGCATCAAGAATTCCGGGAGCGAGAACCCTCTCGGCGGGAGATCTCGCCAGGATAAGCCAAGCCGGGGCTCAGCGAGAGCCTTCTTGCCCAGGGTTCTCGCCAAGCAGGTCCAGGTGGTGGGGCCCAGCCCCCAGGAAAAGATTATTTTGATATTATTATCCCCGGGTAAAATTACCTGTATGCCCCCAGGATGACATCGGGATCTGGCTAATGACAGACCCTCCAGGGGTATTTCAGTATTTTCAGGTCAGGGAAAGACTATAAAAAGACCCATGGGGGCTCTTTGGAAGGCATGCTTTTTCATTATTCTCCAACTCTAGTGCTTTCTGAAGAACTCCCAGCCCGACATTTGGCTTTGGAGGGGAAGCTCTCAGAGATCTTCCGGGTGTGAGGTGGGACCTCCCAGTTGAGGCTTTGGGTCAGTCTTAGAACCTTAGCAGCCAGTTAGGGGTCGAGATTTGGGAGAAGTAGGCGTTGGCTACACTTTGGTTCGTGAACATTCGTTGGGGTCAATTTTGGCTTCAACAGTCACACTCACGCTTGACTAACCATGCACCAATGCTTCGAGAGTAGCTTGGGGCAAGTTCTTAGCCACCGAGAAAGATGATCCTTCCTCCCGACTCGAGCAAAATGAGTCTAGTGACGACTACACACATCCCTACACTACCGTTCGATTTCACCAGATTCAATATTTTGAGTAGTACAAACAATATTTACATCTGCAGAAAATAGTATAAATCTACGAGCATAAAGAAAAATTAAATCTATACTATTTCTACACAGACCATGAGTACTCCATTAGGAGCACTACACTAGTTTTGCACTACCCTATCCTAAAATCCTAAGCCAGCACCACTATTTTAAAGTTTACACACAAGCAATAAAATTGCCTCGAGTCACACGCGTGGATAAGATCGCGCTCAAGTGGGTGATTCAGTGTGTGCTACAGTGATTTTGAAATAAATAAATAACTACTGGTATGCAAAAAAAATGTGTGTTTGTGTAGTAATCACATACATGCTCTCCCCCAGACTTGAATGCGACAACAAGTAAAACTAAACATTCCAATTAATATAAAGTGTTAGGGGTAAGAAGTACCTATGCTCAAAACTGAGCATACCAGTCGATTGGCGTTATTTTTAGTAGAGAGTCCGCGGCCCCAAATGATCTCCACCTGCAAAAGACATTACCTCCAAGCACAACACGAATACTATAAACATATATTCATAGCAGCATAATTAAGCAATTTAAAAGCAGCGAAATTGGGTTGTCTCCCAGAAGCCCTTTTCTTTACCGTCCTTAAGGTGGACTGAATACCTGTATTATGCATAATATATAAAGTTTTATGTCCACAACAACTAAATAAAAAAACTATGCAAGTTCGCAAAGCAGTTTCTAGCATAAACTATCCAACAACTATCAACTAAACATCGCTTTGTGATATAGATCCCCACAAGAGTGAGAAAGGCCAGGGCTTGAAGCTTTAGGATTCAAGTTGGTTTTACCCAACCGGCCCCAAGTCCTTTGCTTCTCTCCCTAGAGAGCAACAAAATGAGCGGATCGCAAAAAAATGTTCATTTTTCTTTTTCTCCACAGTGGGAGAACGCCACCTAACGTAATCAACTGACTCTCCATCCATGGTTTTAGGTTTCATCGTCTCCGACGCCATAGTGCAACTGGATTCGCCCACGAAATCTTACAACTAAATTGTTTATCCTTAAATTCAGCATGAGGAGGTGGAGAGTCATGCTCCAACACAGATCTAAATTCAAGAATTTCATCAACAGCCTCATCACGAACCAACAACTCCTTCTTCTCTTCCTCATCACCGCGCTCTTCTTCAGAAGTACTTCTTCTCTCCTTCAGCTTCCAAGTCTCCTGTTTATCTCTGTGATCCACATTACTAAACAGTTTGTCAGTGATAAAAACAGGAGGGGAGTACAGATGTTCAGTCACGATACTAGGAAAGCACGTCGGTTTCACCACCTTTGGTACAACCACCTCCCCCTTGGAAAAGTCCAAGGTGGCGCTACTTTCCCTAAAAAACGGGACTCCCAATATTGGGATCGAAGTATTTTCGATAGGCCCCAATACTTGGAAATCCGTTGGAACCTTGGTTCCGTCCACCGTAACTTAAACCTCTTTCACCTCTCCTTCAGTCTCCACCAGAACTTCGTTAGCTAAAACAAGAGAAGTACGATCATCCAGATTTAATTTTAAATTAAACTTCTCGACGTCTTGCAATGCGAGAACGTTTCTAGAAGATCTGGAATCACAGAGGGCGGGTTTTTCTATGTTTTTGATCGTACAAGCGATCACTAGATCTCTACACACCCCCTCTTCCTTCTCAGCAAGACTCCTCCCCTGATCTACGGGGTTCTTTTCTGTGTTGCTTGGAAGAGTCCCTTGGGGACGCTTAGCTAGCACCTAGGCCAATTGTCCCAATTGCACTTCAAGATTCCGCATAGATGCAGTCTGATTAGCCATATTCGATTGAGTGACCTCAACAAACTTCTCCATCATTTCTTCCAAATTACTCTTCCTAGGTGTCGAAGGGTTCTGATTATAACCCGGATTTGGTGGCCTCGGTTGGCTCCCAGAGGCTGAAGCATCGAATTGATGCTGCCCTGGTTGCCATCGTTGGCCACCGACATTTTGGTTCCACGAAAAGTTTGGGTGATTTCTCACCCCTTGGTTATACGCATTCCCGTACGGCACACCCCTATTTTTGTTAGCAATGAAATTCACATATTCATTCATATTAAGATTATACAACTCACCAGACAGTTCGTCTCACGGGCATTCATATGTGTGATGGTCGTCCCCGCCGCATCCTTGGCAAGGGATTGCCATGACAGGTGTTGTAGTGGGTACAACTGATCCAAGAGCGAATATTCCTCGGGTGCTCCTTTGGGTATTTCTCCCAACAGTCCAATATATGTTGTGTGAGGCTGTATCTTGCAGAAGCCTAAGGGATACCTCAGGTGTAAGGTACATCAATGATCCTCCAGCAGCGGCGTCAATCATTGCCCTATAATTGGGCTTGATGGCAAAGTAGAACTGGCCACCAAGTTCCAAGGATGGAACTCATGGTTTGGGCATTTCCGCAGCAAGTCATTGAAGCGTTCCCATGCCTCTGTCAGGCTCTCCTAATCGAACTGGCAGAAGTTACCTATCTCCCAGCGTAGGTTCACAATCTTGTCCACCGGGTTGAACTTCTCCAAGAATCGCACGGTTAAAGCATCCCACATTGTGGCAGTTCCCGGAGGTAATCTATGCAACCACGCCTTTGCTTTATCACGCAGTGAAAATGGGAATAGCTTCATCTTTACTATTTCATCGGGTATTTTGCCGTGACGGAAGGTCCCGCTTATCTCAGAAAAATCCGAGAGATGCATGTATGGGTCCTCGCTCGGCAACCCGGAGAACCAGGCGTTGTTGCTTATCATGTTCAAAATGACCGGTTTGATTTCAAACTGCAGATTAGGAATGGTCGGCCCAAAAGCTGGATACACACTCCCAACAGTGAGGGTAGTGTAGTCTCTCATCGTGGGAGGCCTCAGCCTATTTACCTCATTCTCATCGACATGCTGCCCTCCAACAGTAGCTCCATTCCCTCTCAGACCAGCCCTATGCATCAGTTGTCCCTGCCAGTTTCCAATGTTCTCATCAGCGTTTGGCCCTAAGATGGGCTCTTCCCCTCTTACATTGCCTCCAACCTGAATTAAATTGTGATCAATCTCTAGCCGATCATTTGAAGTACGCCTTCGTGCTCGAGCGGCTCTCTCAATTTCAGGATCGTAGGCAAGCAACTCTCCCGATCCATGTCTCTGCATACACCAAAGATGACAACAAAACAAAAAATCAAAAACAACAACTCTAGAGTAACTACCTTCGACAACCCAGATCACTTACGCCTGTACTCCCCGACAACAGTGCCAAAAACTTGATGCGGTCTACGACAAGTGCACCTGTCGCTGTCAAGTAATAAATCTGGGAATAGCTTCCTCGAATGTCGATCTCTAAGGAATGCAGGTTGGGTATCGTGGTAGCGTCGTATGAAGATCGCTACTAAGAGTTACATGAAATAATAAGGGGGTTGGTTTTTGATTCCTAATGCTATCAAAACAAAAAGAAATCTAATGCGGATCGTAAGCACCGCTTCACTTGGTGATGGAATTAGTGCAGGCCGCTATGCCGTGCTTCGTTAGGCGGATGAACGGAGAGCAAGCGGATGGAATGATCACAAGTGCAAAAAGTGAGGGTCGCAATCACCTCTTCGACTACCAACACTAGCCATTGCTAGCATGGTTCTGGTGCGCGAGTGAGTGGATGTGGATGGAGGAGAGTGCAACACAGCTACAGCAAAGAATGCAACTAACCAAAACAAACTTCATTCATAGACAAATAAAGTAAGTTTAAAGTCATTACAAGCTTAAGAATAAACTTCACTATAAGAAAAAAGGTAAAATAAACCGATAGGAGGAAAGCCTAGCTGTGGTTCTTGACCGGAGCGGTGGGTTTTCAATCCACTTCTCGACTCAGACCTTTGGTTGCTTCCGGAGGTAAATGGGTCGTCAATCCACTTGTCTTCCTCCGTCTCTTCCCTTTCCTTCAATCTTTTCTCTCGTTTGCCCAAATGAGTTGTACCGAAAGAGTCTTTTTGCAAGCTGCTGGTTGCCGGAAACTCTCCAAAGAGTTGAAGATGGCTTCAGATCGCCGGAGAAAGCTTCCCGGAGGATGGAGATGAGTGGAGGACCTATGGGGGTGGAAAACGGCGCTTTGCGCGCAGCAGCGGAATTGAAAATGAAAGGCGTTGACCTAAATCTCGAAGCACGAGCTTAAATATAACATCAGAAATTCATAGCGCACGATCAGTGGCACACGACCAGTGGTCGTGCGCACTGACGGTCGATGATCGTGTGCTCTGCTCCAGAGAAACCTGCAGCAGACAGAAAAAATAATATATATGCGCACGATCAGTGGAGCACGACCGGTGGTCGTGCGCACTAAATCCCATGATCGTGCGATTAGAAAAGATAGAACTCTAGAAAAATTGGGATAATGCTCACGAGCAGTGGCGCACGACCGGTGGTCTTGCGCACTCTATCCAATGCTCGTGTGAATGCCCCAGAGAGAACTAGCAAAAGTGGAGAATAGTGCGCACGATCAGTGGATCACGACCAGTGGTCGTGCGCTATAGGTCCAATGATCGTGTGCAGTGTTCCTGGACTGTTTGGGAATTCGATGAACAGATCGCGCATGACCAGTGGTCGTGCGCTAAGGATTCCACTGGCCGTGCGCGTGTAAAAACGCACGACCAGTGACCCTTAGGCAGAAAACTTTCCAAAACAATCCGGAACACGCACACCACCTTTATACCTACAGCAAAAACTACAGAGCACCCGAGACGGGCATACCACAGTCTCCATACACAGCAAAACATCAAGTAAGGCAAAAGAATAATAACTATGAAATCACACTGAAAGCGGGCCAAAAGTGCACTTAACATGGAATGAACATAATAACAAATATGAACAAATATGGCTCTAAAGTGTAGTGCATCAACGAGAAAACTAGCCCAGATAAGTCCAAAAATATGTATAAAACTTGGACTCATCACCCCACCCATCGGTGGAGAGGGGCTTCCATGCAAATATGCTAATTAAGGGCTTCACTTGCCCAAGAAGAAAAGTCATTACCCTAGACGCGAATTTCTGAGGCATGGCTCGGTCACGAACGGCCTTCGCAACGATTGTCCACGCACGGATGACGCAACAGTTCGAGCTCCAAAAAAACCACTCAAGATCTCCCCTCCTCTTGGTCGGCCAAACTTGATCCCCAAGGCTCTTCTTCCTGGCTATGCAATAAAAAACACCCACACTAGAGAGGGTCGACCTTCCCTTGTCGCCAGCGGCCTACAAAGAAAAAGGAGGAGGGAGGAGGCTTGGGTAGCCTCTTCCAGGTGATGGGAGAGAGAAATCGGGATGAGGGGGATCCTTCCAGTCGGGCGATGCAGGGAGAAGAGAGCAGGGGAGAGGGGGCTCGGGCTGCCCCTACTGGCCGGCGATGGGAGAGAGATGGCTCCAGCTACTCCTTCAAGCGGCGCTCGGGCTGCGCGTGAGAGAGAAGCCGAGAGAGGGAGAGAGGAAGGGGGATCAGGCTCGACTCCTCCTTCCTGTAGGCCGGCGCAGAGGGAATCGGGAGAGAAAGAGAGAGAGAGAGAGGGATCGGGAGAGGGGGGAAATACGGCTGAGAGATGGGGAGGGTTAGGTTTAGGTTTTTATATTAAAACCCTAGCCCAATGCGTTAACCGCACACCAAACCCATATAACCTCGCGACGCGATTTCGGGGCGATGCACTTTTTATCATCGAGGGCTAGTTCTTATCACTTTCTCTTCACTCCCCCCTCAAAATGTTGATGATGAGATTCAATGGCTTTATCTGCCGCGATTTGCACCTATACTTTGTGCACCAAGTCAGGATAACTTAGAATTGTTTCCCTCCTCATGGCTGAATAAAATCCACTAGGGCGGAGTCCCCTTACGAAGACTCCCCAAACAAGGTTTGGGATCTACCCCAGGTATTTATCTCACCTCTGTTGTAAACTAGCAATAGAATTCTTTAAGTGTTTTCCCTTCATTCTGACGGATACCCGAAAGATGAGAGGGGTCCTTCAGAATCCGCCGGTTAGCCACAAATTGGTCTAGGAATTGTTGAGTCAATCCTACGAAATTTTAGATTGTTCCTCCCCGAAGGGAATAGAACCACGTCTTGACCTGAACTTTTAGCATGGCCGGGAACACTTGGCAAAGTAGCTGGTCTAGAGCATTATAAATTCATAGAACGATTTTAAAGTGATTTATGTGTTCTAGAGGATCCTTAGTCCAGTCATAGGACTCAATGTTTTGCAATTTGAATCCAGCTGGGACGGGATGCGCCAAAACTTCGGGCGCAAGCGACGATCCAATCTGAATAGAACGATGTAGGTACGCAGCGCGCCATCCAATCTGACCGTACTCTTCAGCCACCAATTCTCTAATCTCTACTCTGATTGGTCTTCCTACTGGATTCTCGGGGGCTCCCTTCTGTTAATACTATTGCTACTGTCTGGCTTCAGCTACCCTAGCCAAATGGGCGGAACGTGAAGTGTTTGCTGCTTCCGAGTATTTCTCAGAGTTTTCTTTGCGATGGTTCTCTGTGACATGAATGGGAGGTGGAAGAGGGTGATTGATGGGCGCGGGTGGCACAACGAGAGTTTGAGCTGCCCCCCAAAATTTTGAGGAGCGTAAGTACATCGACATGTTATTCCTCCATGCGGGTGGCTCGTCTGGCGAGCACATTATCTGTCGCGACAGTGGTCTTCTCCTGCCACGCTGCATTAATAAGAGAGTGGGAAAGATCAATGTTGTCTAGTCCCTACCGGGTGGATCCCTGGGTAGTGCGAGTGCTCCTTCTCGCCATTGCTGTCAGTCACGAGTATCGCTATGCGGGGAATACTATCTTCCGAGTCATATTTTAGTGTTTGTAGAACTGCTTTCCATTAACAATACCAAACTATTGCGGAAAGCTCAAGACTCCTGATAGACTGGACTAAATTAAGTTAACTTAGCCCGTGGAGCGGTCGAGCATGCAAACAATTAGAGAGTAAGTAGAGAAATGCACAAGACGATTTTTAACGCAGAAAACCCATAAATTAGGTAAAAAATCACGTGAACGGTTTGATGTCAGTCGAACTTTACTATCAACGATGGTTTACAAAGGTTTCAGAGAAATCGAGGGTGATAGGCCGCTCCTCGCCACAGCTTGGGGTTAAGAGAAAATACAAGTGCACTCAGAGAGCGACAGACCGCCACTCACAAGACTTACAAATCTATCTCCTTCTGTTGACACTGGACGCTCTCGGACGTTGTCCGGACGCTTCACGATGTTGCGGCACACGTAGGAGATTTGCTGAGAAGGGAATGCAGAATGCCTCACACATAAGAGGATTTTTAGAGAGGCCAGCAGTACGTTATTTTCTTCGGAGTATCGTGAACTTAGACGAATTCTTGGAACACTAGAAGGAAGGTGACTCGTAGGAGGATTTCCGCAGAGCTCTGTCATGTAGGAGGAAAAGACTGGGATGAGAAAGTTAGAAATGAGAGTGGTCTGTTGTCCTTTTTATAGGCTCTAGAGGGTGGTTACAGTAGTCATGCGACTATCCGCAAACCATAACCACCCACATTATTAGGTTCAAACAATTTTAATATAGTTTTAAGCGTGTAATATTTTATAGTATTTTTATATGCAAACCATAATTATTTCATGTGGTTACCCACAAAACGGACGTTCGCGATCGCGAGAGAACTATTAGACGGTGAAGAGGGGGTCACTGTTGATGACTCACGGGAGACGATCCCCCAGCAGCGGGTAGCCGTCGGGAGAGGAAGAAAAAACTGTGGCGGTCTGCGCTCCCGCGGGGCGGCGCCGTCCGCGCTCCCGCGGGGCAACGCCTGCCGCGCTCCCGAGGCGCGGCGCCTGCCGCTCTCCGGCGGAGGCGGACGGCTGCCGGGGGAGTAGGAAAAAACTGCGGCCAGTCGAGCACGACGTCGGCCGCGCCTTGCGGTGCGGCGTCTGCCACGCCTCGCGGCCACGACCGGCCTCACGCGCCTGCCGCACCTCGCGGCGGCGGCGCCCTCGAGGAGCGGTCGCGGCGACTGCGAGGTGCATGCGCAACGGCTGTGAGGTGCGGCAGCAACCGGCCCTGCGCGCTGGACAAGTAGGTTAGGCACGGTGCCCCTCGCGGCCGCCGCTCCAGGCGCGACTCACAACCGTGAGAGAGGCCACGACCGGCTTCGCCTGCTGGCCCTGGTGGCTGGTCTCGGCGCCGGTGAATCTGTCATCTACGAGCTTTCGGTCGTGAGGTGTGGCTACGACCGACCGAGAGGGAGGTCGGGAGCGCGCCGGCTCAAGAGGGGCCGGGCGGCGCCAGCGGCCGACCGTTTTGGCCCGCGGGCAGTTAGTTGTGCGCGCGGTGGGATCGTGTACGCATACTGTGCATATATCGGGCACACAGATCGCGCACGGTGTTACATTCATGATCCCACCAAGTTAATATGAGTCATGAGTCACCGGTTAATTACAGACCCGTTAACCTATAAATAATACATGGCCCAATCAAAAATTAAACTTTTTTGTTTCAAGATTTTTTCCATTACTGTTTCTTCCGATTATTTAATGTTTTCAATTTCTGAACAGTATGGCGAATGACACACTTCAAATAAATTCTACTGATTTTCTCATCAATTTCCAAAACAACAATTTTTTTCAGTATTGCTTCTAACCACTACTTCTTCCATGAATACATCAGATTTGAGCAATTTTTTTATATTTTATATCTATATTAAATAAGAATCTTTTGTTTTTCCGTCCCGGTCGTCGGTCACGCAGGCTCTAATGCCGTCAGCTCCGCTGCTTTGCCCCCCCCCCCCCCCCACTGCATTTCCCCTCTCTCTCTCTCTATCCAGCTCTCTCTCTCTACCCTCGAGATGCCAATTTTGGAAGAAGCCCGCCACGGACACGTAGCTGAAAATTCCCCCTCCACCGCTTCTTCTTCGCTATTCGTCGCTCAACCCGGCGCATCTCCAATGAGGATCTCTAAATTTAGAGATGTTCTCTAAATATAGAGAATATGGTTAGAGCAACTCCAACCATGTTCTCTATATTTAGAGAACATGATATATTTTTGTTTATTTTAGGTATTTTAGGTTTATATAAAATATATTTTAGGTTTTTATAATATGTATACATGTATTTTAGATTTATATAAAATATATTTTAGGTTATATAATATATAATATGTATTATTTTATTTTTTTTACATGTTATTAAGGTTTTAAAATTTTTTTTAATTTTAAATTTGTCGGGAGGGGAGCTGAGTGCACTCAAAGCCCCAGAATTGGGGCTTTGAGTGCACTCAAAGCCCCAGAACTGGGGCTTTGAGTGCACTCAAAGCCCCAGTTCACTCAAAGCCCTGGGGCTTTGAGTGCACTCAAAGCCCCAGAACAGGGGCGGAATTAAACAGTGGCGGGATTAAAAATTGCGGAAGGCGGCCTGACGATATTATTTTATTTTTTTACATGTTATTAAGGTTTTAAAAATTTTTTAAATTTTAAATTTGATTAGTCTCTAAAATACAATAAACATTACATTACTGTAATAAAAATATTACATTAAACATTACTTAATTTAAATGAAAATATTACATTTAAAATTTAAACTAAAATTCTGGAAGGTCATCACTGGGCTCTATCTGAATTCCATACGCGCTTTCCCCTTGTCGTTCTTCTCCATACCCGGGTATTCCATAGACGTTTCCTCCATATTGGCTTCCTCCTTGTTGGTCTCCTCTGAATTGAGGTCCTCCAAATTGGCTTCCCCCGTATTGGATTTCTCGGTAGTGCCTGTCTCGGTACTGACTTTCTCAGTACTAACTTCCTTCAAATTCAGGTCCTCCAAATTGTGACCCTCCAAATTGAGGTCCGTCATGTGGGCGGCCTTCATACTGACTTCCTCCATAACCACTACCTCCATACATGCCTCTTCCATATTCAGTTCCTTGGAGCGATGAAGACCCTCCAAAAAGGTGTTTTCTAATATTTCTATTCATAATTTCTTATTTTTTTGTCGAAAATACTGCCACTCCGGAGTTCTTTTGATGCTATCCAAATCTATCATCATGATATCGTGATCTTGTTTAGCGCTCTGAAAATCTAATTTTCTTTTTTGATTTTCTGCTTTTAACCTCATGAGCTCTTGAATAGCAGACATATCGTTTGCTCGTTGTTCTTGCCCTCTCTTTAAAACCTCTAGGATTTCTTCGTTTTTTTAGTATGGGCCTCAATATCAAAACTCTTAACACTCAATTGTCTCCTCCTCTCCTTTTATTGCTTTCTCCCAGTATGTCGATTATTGGAAGTTGGGATTGGAGATTCTTCATCCCCAGTACTATCATGATTCATGTTATTGCTATATGTATTTAAGTCTATTCCTCTCCGTTGACTGGGAGAGTTAGAACCTAATGTTGGTGACATGTCAATATTTTGAGAGTTCATACCTTTTGTAAATCCTGGCGTGTCCATCCACTTCTCTGTGTATTTTAAGATATTCCAAACATGCTCGAACATGAAGCCTTTCTTCTCTTTTGAATCAGAGACATATAACATTTTGGCTTCATTAAGCTATCAAAAATTTATTTTAATCACACATTATTTAAGGAATTTAGAGATTTAAATTCTAAAAAATACTTACAATATCAAGTTCAGATGCGCCGTTGGGGTTTCGTTGTTCTATCTGTCGAATACATCCTCGGAATTTGCTTGTTTTACTTGCCAAAAAGGACCAACGACAAGAAAGAGATTTTGGTGTTCTCTGTCCTACGCAAGTTTGAGGTCTTGTATTGTGAAAAATAGTTGAAACTCTTTCCCACAGTCTGTGCTCTTTTTGATTACTCCCCGTAACTGGGTCTTCCGAGACCTCAAGCCAAGCATAACATAGTGCTTGATCTTCTTTGGGGGAGAATGCTAGCCCACGGTTGGCAGACATGACGACAAGTAAAGACAGTAGAGAGTTCTTGATTTTGGAGATAGAGTGATGGGAACTTAGAGAGAGTGCTGGAATGGGTACTTATAGAGAGTGCTGGAATGGATACTTATGAAAAAAAACAAGGCTCCAATGCTGGGAGAGGGCATCCAATGCTCGGAAAAAACAAAGCTCCAGATTTGATGTTGATAGGATTGATAAGACAAAAGAGAGGTTTGAGTGGAGAGGGAATCCAATGCTTGGGAGAAGGCATCCAATGCTGGGAAAAAACAAGGCTCCGGATTTGATGTTGATAGGATTTATGAGACAAAAGAGAGGCTTGAGTGGAGAGGGAATCCAATGCTTGGGAGAAGGCATCTAATGTTGGGAAAAAACAAGGCTCCGGATTTGATGTTGACAGGATTGATGAGACAAAAGAGAGGCTTGAGTGGAGAGGGAATCCAATGCTTGCGAGAAGGCATCCAATGCTGGGAAAAAATAAGGCTCCGGATTTGATGTTGACAGGATTGATGAGACAAAAGAGAGGCTTAAGTGGAGAGGGAATCCAATGCTTGGTAGAAGGCATCCAATGCTGGGAAAAAATAAGGCTCCGGATTTGATGTTGACAGGATTGATGAGACAAAAAAGTGGCTTGAGTGGAGAGGGAATCCAATGCTTGGGAGAAGACATCCAATGCTGGGAAAAAACAAAACTCCGGATTTGATGTTGATAGGATTGATGAGACAAAAGAGAGGCTTGAGTGGAGAGAGAATCCAATGCTTGGGAGAGGGCATCCAACGCTGGGAAAAAACAAGGCTTCGGATTTGATGTTGATAGGATTGATGAGACAAAAGAAAGGCTTGAGTGGATAGGGAATCCAATGCTTGGGAGAAGGCATCCAATGCTGGGAAAAAACAAGGCTTCGGATTTGATGTCTATAGGATTGATGAGACAAAAGAGAGGCTTGAGTGAAGAGGGAATCCAATGCTTGGGAGAAGGCATCCAATGCTGGGAAAAAACAAGGCTCCGGATTTGATGTTGACGGGATTGATGAGACAAAAGAGAGGCTTGAGTGGAGAGGGAATCCAATGCTTGGGGATCCAATACTGGCGATCTATATAAACGCCACTTTAAGATAGACAATCATACTTTCAAAACAATACTTCCCTCCTTAAAAAAATGAACTATGGAGAATAGGGGTGTGCGCGGTGCGGTTTGTTGCGGTTTTGGCCCAAACCGCAACCGCACCGCAAGGGTGCGGTTTTGGCCCAAGCAAAACCGCACCGCACCGAAATTAAGCGGTGCGGTTTCGGTTTGGTGTAGTTTTTTGCGGTGCGGTTGCGGTTTCGGTGCGGTTTAAGCATTGTTGATTTTATATTTGTTTATGCATTGAAATTAGTAAAACATATTTGAAATCTAGCAAAAATTAGTACTAACAAAAGTCTAAGAAATTGAGTAAACCGCACTGATATAAAACCTAAAAGTGTAATACCTTTTGTGATTATGCTTCGGCTTCACATTCAAGTTCGTCACCATCATCAACTTATATTGTATTTTCCAACTCTAAAAATTAAAATGATCAATAATCAAACATAAGTTTAAATTTTTTTTATTAAACACATTACTTTTTAAAAAAATAGTTTCAAACCTCTATCAAGCTCTTCGGACTTCTCAACATCAATCAACATATCTTCAATGTCATTGACATTCTTCACGCAGCATAACCAATCTCGAGCACAAATGAGAGCTTCAACTGTCCTCGGTGCCAAAGAACTTTTGAATGGATCAAGTATGCGACCACCAGTGCTAAATGTTGATTCAGATGCTACGATTGAGATTGGGATCGCTAAAACATCTTTTGCTACAAAAGATAGAATTGGAAATCTTGTAGAGTTAACTTTCCACCAACTCAAGATATCAAAATTTGCTTGCAAATTTACCGTTTCTTCTTTTAAATATATTGTCAATTCAGATGTACAAGTTGCACCATCTTCCTCTTCGGGATCCACTAAAAAAGTTTTCTTTGATACTCCACAAAACAAAATTCAGCATTTCCAACACATGTAGACCTCCCACTGCCTAAACTTGATGCTTGGCTAGATAAACTTTGGCTCAGTACTAGAGTTGCAATAACTTTATAACTATCATATAATTTAGATAGCGTGCTTTCAGTCAAATTCATCAATGTATCTCTCCTTGTAGCATCATAAACTGCATTTAAGCACTTCGACAAACGCTTCAACTTACATTGAGGGTCTAAAATAAAAGCAACATATAATAATATATTACTTTTCTCTAGATTGTCCCAATACTTATCAAATTTTACTTTCATGCGACGTGTCACGTTAAGCATTGCAAAATCAGGACAATCTTTTGATTCACATTTTGAATTAATCATATGCTCCATCATCGATATATTCTGAAAAAATAAATGAGAAGTTGGATACTTTGAACCTGAGACCTCCAAAGTGACATTGTAGAACATCTTTAGAAGCATCACAAATATTTTGGCTTTCATCCAATCCTCTGCATTTGGAGGTCCGCAAAACTTATTATCATTTGTAAAGTAGCTCTGATATGATATTTCATCATCTAATCCTTCAAATGCTTTCTCAAATTTTATTGCCGTCTCCAACATCAAGTAAGCCGAATTCCACCTTGTTACGGTGAGAAGAAGAGCGGCTTTTTCAACAGCCTCGAACGGAGCTTGAGCGGCCACTCAAATAAGTGTGGTGTTTTCACTTTTACCGGGTTTAATACTTAATAGGTGCGGTGCGGGCAGTGTCGTGTTGCAAAATTGTAAAAAAATTAAAATACCCAAATAATCGGTGCGGTGCGGTGTTTGCGGGTTTTAAGATTTAAAAACCGCACCGCACCGCACGCGGTTTACAAAATTTCAAAACCGCACCGCATCTACGCTACGCGGTGCGGTTTAAAATTCGATGCGATTTTTGCGGTGCGGGCGGTTCTTGCGGTTTGCGGTTTTTTGTGCTCACACCTAATGGAGAAGGGTCATCCCATTTGCGATCTTCATCATCTTCAGATGATGATGAATATGATCAAACACTTCCTAAGTGGGAAGAAGACCTTAATAAATGGGAGAAAGAAGATGAAGTTTTAGCTCGCATGTATGCCTCCAACAATGCCATAATCGCAACTCAACTTCAAGAAGATGCACGTCTGCGACGCAGAGGTTCAATACCTGACCACGTGGTAATCAATCGGGGGAGGATTGAAGGCAACACTAGACTTTGGAATGATTACTTCTCTGAGCACCCCACATATGGGGAAACTTTTTTCGATGAAGATTTCGCATGCGAAAGAATCTTTTCCTTCGCATTGTCACTGCAGTACATGAGCACAACAATTTCTTCGTTCAAAAGAAGGATGGTGTTAGTAAGCCTGGACTATCAACAATACAAAAAATTACAGCAGCATTTCGTATGTTAGCATACGGAACATAAACTGATAATTGCGATGAATACATTCGAATTGGCGAGTCAACTGTGATTCTATGTTTGAAAAGATTTTGCAGGGCAATTGTACAATTATATAAAGATGAATATTTGAGGTATCCCAATGCAAATGATGTAACAAGATTACTACAGAAAGGTGAAGAACGAGGTTTTCCAGGGATATTGGGAAGCCTAGATTGTACGCATTGGCAATGGAAGAATTACCCAACAGCATGGGCAGACCAATATTCAGGACGGCATGGTGGCCCTACAATCATTCTCGAGGCAGTAGCATCATCATATGACCTGTGGACATGATATGCATTTTTTGGCTTACCTAGCTCTAACAGTGATATTAATATCTTGCAGTCATCTAATTTATTTGCAAACTTAACACAAGGTATTACGCCTCCTACCAATTATACAATATTGGGTAAAAATTATGATGTTGGTTATTATTTAGCTGACGGTATCTATCTGAAATGGTCAACACTAGTCCAAACAATTTCTTATACACAAGATAAAAAAAGAACATTTCGCAATGATGCAGGAGGCATGCCGAAAAGATGTAGAACGAGCATTTGGAGTTCTTCAATCACGCTTTGCAATTATTAAGGGGTCATGTCGTTTTTGGGATAAACATGTGTTACACGATATCATGACTGCTTGCATTATAATGCACAATATGATTATCAAAGACGAGCGAGATGAAAATAAAGATGTTGTTATTTCTCCACCGCCGCCAACTCAGAATGTTGAAGAGATGGACACAAGTGAAGTCGAAAGATTTCGGCAGTTCCTAAATCGGCATAAAAAATCAGAGACAAAGAGACACATTTCGCACTTCGAGATGCACTGATTGAACATTTGTGGACACGACATGGTAATGAAATAATGTAATTTGAATGTATTTGGATTTATGTATTTGAATGTAATTTGAAAAATTATATGCATTTTAATTTGAATGTATTTGGATTTATGTGCAATTTTATTTAGTAAATCGTGTTCTCTTCCTCTTTTTATGATCAATAATAATTATAAAGTATGCAATATTAGTCTTATTTTGTAGGTCCCGAAAAAACAAATTTATTGATATATTATATGTCAAGATTGAAAAAATATTTTAACGGCTACGCAAGTTATTGTGTAATACAATTTTTTCTTAAATATAATAAATAAATAATTAAAATAAAAAAAATTTACAAAAAAAAATACAAAAAGTAAAAATGGAGGCCCGACATTTCCTCTCTCCCTCCTCTAAATTTAGAGGAGGAGGGAGAGGAAATGTCGCCTCCTCCATTTTTACAGCTTCAAATGTCGATGCATTGGAGTGCTCCGACCTGCATTTCTGGAGAAATGCAGGCCGGTTGGAGTTTCTTTTACACCGCTGTTTCTTCCTCTTTACATCTCATCTCGTTGCACTCCTAGCCCTGCTCGCACTGCTGCTCGCCCGGCCCGCCGTCCCGCCATTCTTCGCCCGCCCCTGGCTGGTTTAACATTTTTTTCCCTCCACCGATCTCTGTCCCGCCATTCTTCCTCCCGTGTACTATTCCATCTTGCACAGTGACCCTGCCCTCTTCGGGCCTCCACTATTCTCAGTTTAGCTTGGAAAGTAAAAGCCATGTTTCCTCCCTCCCATTTACAGAGGACTCTAATTTCTTCATTTTTAATGGTTAATTCGTTATGCAGGTTTGGATTCACGGGAAAAGTAGCTTATTTTGGGATCCAGGGGATTTTTTTCTCTACCCAAGAGCGGATTCTGTCAACGTCGTTGGAGGAAACAGAGGATCGTCGGCGCCACCGCCGGAAACCGCAGTCTCTCCGCCATGGAAATGCCAGAGGGATGCAAAGAAGGGCGGCAGGATTGGAATCCCATGGCTTAACTTGATGGATTTCTTCATGTAGAGGCTGAAGAGATGGCGACAGAGGATCGTCGATTGTCCTCCGTTGATTATTGTTATTGAGGATAAATCTATATCTATCTATATTATATAAAGATGTTTTGTTTTTCTGTCCAGGTCATCGGTCACGCATGTAGTTTCACGCCGTCTAGCTTCGCCGTTTAGGTTCGCCACCTCTGATCCTCCGCCGCTTACTCTTTTATCTATCTACATTAAATTCCACCGCTGTCAGCGCCGCCCTCGCCGCTCTTCCCACCGCTCTTTCCATGGATAAATATATGTTCGTTGTTGCCCCCCTCCTCCTCCTCCTCCTTAATCTCCTATAAATTGTCAGCGAGCCAGCTGTCATGATCCATATGCAGCAGCATACGAGAAGGCTCAGAGATGGAGAAGGCTAAGAGATGGAGAAGGCTAAGAGATGTCGACAAGAGGTGTAAACTCGAAGAAAAAGCCTGGCAGGGGGAGACGGTGGTGCCCGGCGGCGCCGACAGGAAGAGCCTCTTGCTGCGCCCTCACGAGCCTCTCCTCCGGTTGCGCCGTCACGAGCCTCTGCCTCTCTCTCTACATTCTATCTCCCTGATCCCCCTTCTCCTCCGGCGAGCTCTCAACTCCGGCATCCAAATCTACAGATCTCTCTTTCTCTCTCTCTCTCTCTATAGAAAGCTCTCCTCGAAGCAGCCATGGCCGCGACCACCATGACCGACCATTTCTCCACGAGCTTCTCGGGCATCTCCTCCAGAAGTCTGGCCATCGTTCACGTCTCACGCCTCCTCATGGCGAGCTCTTCCCATGGCCGAGCCTTCCCCCGGCGAGTTCTCAACTCCGACGAGCCCTCTCTGGCAGCTCCCTTCTCCGGCATGGCAACCCCTTCTCTGGCATCGCTCAAACCCCTCTTCTTCCGGCGCACCTGATATTCTTCAAGATATGCTATTAATTTTATAGTGTTTCCTTATTCTTATATTTTTCTTATTCGTATAGTTTTTCGGAGTATATATAGAACCCATTTATCTCAATCCTCAGCTGTATCTCTCTCACATCTTCGAATATTATTATGATTATCAGATAATGTATGTTTTATAATGACCCGCCAATATACAACGCAAATATTTTTAGATCACATAAACGCTGCAACTCGCTGGCGGGGAAGCAAGGCAGAAAGCTTGAGATCGGGGAAGCACATCGAAAAGCTCGGAGGCGGGGGACGGCGGAGGCATGGCAGAGGTGATTAGATAAAATCTATACACAATAACATTATATTCTTATTATAAAATCTTAAAATTAATATATTATTTAGCAATTAGCAACAAAATTTTATTAAAATGTTGGGCATTTGTAAAGAGAATTTTGATTTTTGGCTTATTGTATTTATGTCAATGACGACAATCTTTGTTCGCAGTGGCAGCGGCGATCTCATGCACAGTGGCAGCGGCGATCTCAATGCTATGATCGTGGCGTTAAGTGCACTCAAAGACATGATCGTGACGTTGAGTTCACTCAAAGCCATGATCATGGCGTTGAGAGCACTCAAGACCATGATCATGGCGTTGAGAGCACTCAAGGCCATGATCATGACGTTGAGAGCCATGACTCAACGCCATGATTATGGCTTTGAGTGCATGGCGTTGAGAGAACTCCAAGCCATGATCATGGCGTTGAGTGCACTCTAAGCCATGATCATGGTGTTGAGTGCACTCAAAGCCATGATCATGGCATCAGTGACGGATCTAGAAAATTAATAATGGGGGTGCATAAATTGATAATGGGGGTGCACAAAATTTTTTTTTAGTATGTCATCGGGTTCTAAAAATTTTAACATGGGACTAGTCACCAACTTCCTTCAAAATTTTTTTAAAAAACTTTCCATCTTATCGGAGCTGTTTCTCCCTCATCTGGCCACCGTTTTTGACGTATAAGTAGTAAAAATCAAGCTTTTAAAAACCGGACCGGACCGGCCGGTCGGACCGGTTGAACTGCGGACCGGGGACCCAGCTGGTCCGGCCCAGGTAAGCAAACCGGCCCCGCCACGGACCGCTCAAGAACTGCGGAACCGGGCGGGCGGACCGGTGGGCCGGGAACCGGGCGCGGTTTCAGAAAACTGGGCGGGCCAAAGCCCGCTGTTAAATAGCAGAAAAAAGGTTGCCAGGGGGTTTCGAACCTCCACCAAGCCCAGATTACATTAAGAGGGGACCACCTGACCATTTGGTTTTTATTGTTTTCTTCCATAATATATTATATACATATAAATATTAACGTATATATAAAATAAACATATATAATTAATATACATATCTATATAAATATTAATTATATATATTTTAGATATATTATTATATTAACATATATATGTAACGGTTCGACCCCGGTTGAATCGGTTGGACCGGTTCAACCTTGAACCTTTCCCTCCGCCGGTTCGATGTCCGGTCCGGTTTTCAAAACCTTGGTAAAAATTCATTGGCTCGACGAGAGTAATCCAAATACACTAAATATTTTGAAAAAATAATGGGGGGGGGGGGGGGGGGCAGTGTCCCTTGGGCCCCCCTCTGGATCCGCCCCTACATGGCGTTGAGTCATGACGTCGAGTGCTCTCAACGCCATGATCATGGCTTTGAGTACACTCAACGCCATGATCGTGGCTTTGAGTGCACTGAAACGCCCTCGATTTTTCGATGATTTTATTTAAATGGGAAACGTCATATTTATGACATCGTGACGTTACCTTTAACGTCAAGTGGACAGCACAATGCCATAAAGGCATTTTCGCGTCCATGTTGTCAAGTCGGCTGAATTCTTGTTGTAATGAGAAAATTTTGCATTTGGAATTTAAGTTAAGTAAATTTTGACTTACTCGTCAAGTTTCGTCGCGATCCGAGCGATATTTGGGCCTCGACGTTTTTTCAAAGTTTTGTGGAATTTATGTTCGTCGTAAACTTTGAAAATTCATATCTTGAGAATGACTTGTCTGATTTTAGTTTTGACTTCGCCTTTGTGTTTGTAGCGTCTATGTTCGCCTACGGCGTGAGTTTCGTTCAATTCGGCGCGCGTTTGGACCTCCGTTTTGATCTTGCGTTTCCTTATTCAAAATATATAAATATGATTATTTTAATATTAAAGTACTATTCAAAAATGAAAAGTACTATTCATTCTTATAGTTTGATCAAAATGTATATTTGCAAAGAAATTATTTTTCTGCATTCCTTATGCTCGAGTATTTTTCCCTCCTCTCGTGTAGGTGTCCTGTTCATGTAAAAGAATTCTGTCAAGTTACTCGAGTGGGTTTTGATGTCACGAGTACTTCTTCAGTTACTCGAGTCCTGTTTATTTCACTCGAGTCCTGTATTGATCTACTCGAGTAGTCGTTTTCTATCTCTCGAGTACCCGTAAGCTTGTTCTCGTGTAGTCTTGTTTATTTCACTCGAGTCCTGTATTGATCTACTCGTAGTCGTTTTCTACCTCTCGAGTACCCGTAAGATTGTTCTCGTGTAGTCCGTTGCAGTCTGCGTTTGAGCGCATTTTTGAGAGTCAAAACGGTGCCCTATGGAAAAATGGCTAACATGAAATTTGTTTGTCTCGATGAGATCTACAACTTTCATGTTGGGCACTTTTCAATTTGAAGTCATGCTAGACCTCTAATTTTATTTTCCACGAAACTGCTCGCATTTAAACCGTTTTTTATATATTTAGACAACACTTTTTATAACTACTTATATATATATACATATGTTCTTATACTTAGGGTATTCAGAAAATAGGAATACTTCATTTTCTCCGATTCTTTCTCCCGAACCAGAGCGGCGTGAGCGAGAGAGAGAATATTTCGTGAATCTTCAGGTGGCCGCCGACGGAGCTCCGGTGCTCGAAATCTTCAACCGAGCGTAGATCTGGAAAGCTCTCATCGAGAGCTACGCTATCGTGGTAAATTTTTTCCCTTTCCTTGAGTTTTCTCGTTAGGGTTTTTCGGCCCTAATCCCCTTTTCGACCATTTTTGTTTAAATTTCAACTCCTCCCGTGTTCTTTTGCCCCGATCTGCGACGCGGAGCGATTCGGAGAACTTTTCCGGTAAAACCAAGGCAAGTGGTGGTTTCCCCTCATTTCTCCTTGTCCGATTTGATGGTAACGGTTCAGTTTTTATGTTCTTTAAAATTTTCTGCACTTTGTCTTCCAAGTTATTGCTACGATTAACCTTTTTGGATGATCACTCGATGTTATAAGATTTTGTCATGGTGCACTTGATCTTGTCATGATATATTTATTTATTATTTAAGTGTCTTATTGATGGCTTTAAATGTCTTACCTATCATTTTTGAACGTATTAGAGTTTGTCTATGATTGTAAATCGTTCATAGGGGTTGATCAACCATGTCTTGAAACAAGAAGTGTCAAGTAGAATCTGACGAGCCAAATCTCGAGATATATGTGTTGTGGTTTCTTTGGGTTTCTAAAATTTGCGGGAGTTAGTGGATAAAACCACCTCCGCATTGTCTGACTCCTTTATTGTACCTTGTGGAGGTCTACCGGGTTTTTGGGCATCTGCGGTGTATGGTGGAGAGTATGAGACTCCCTCGCAGTTAAGCGGATAAATTATTCGTGAGGGGTGTGTCCAGTTGAGTGACCACCTCGCCCGTGTTTTTGGGGTAGGGCCGACCACAGGTGCTTAGTAAAGCTAGTTAAATTTCTTTCTTATGTTTTTACTTTTGTTGTTCCCTTTTTGTCTTGGGAAATCTGGTGTATTTGTTGGAGTACGTGACGATTCACGTAAGTAGTTCTTTCCTTTCCTGTTCGATACCTTACTTCAGTACTGTTGGTCTTGGGTTGGTACCCCGTTTGACCTTTGTTTTATTTTGTTTACTTCTCTGTCGCCATTTGTCCCTCTTGCTGAGGTGTTCTGTCTTTGGAATGCCTCAGGTTCTGAGCATTAGCAGGTAGCGGAGCCGATTTTGGAGCCCTTGCAGCAGCAGGTTGGCTGTGGTTTTCCCCTCACCGTAGCGAGGTAGTTTGTTGTTTTAGTTTTCTTTGCCTAGTTTCAGACATATTTGTACTGTGAGTTCGTGTCAGGTTGTTGACGCCCACATGATTGTTGATTTCTTTTGACACTTGCTAGCTGATGTGGTTTTCTTTTGTTCGGTGTATATTACTTGCTCTCTGGGATGATTTATTGCTAGGATTGCATGTTAGATATTTTTAACCTATAAAACCCTACTATTAGTAAAGCATACTTGTCATCTCTTTCAAAACTAAGCCACTACTTTCTACTTAGCGTAAAGACTTTTTTATACTTATTATAAATCTAGGGTTTACATAGTATGAGTTGTTCCTCGGGGACATTTATACTCATGTAGAATATTAGAGTCAATTTAAACAAGTATCTTCCGCAAGCGTATAACTTATATTTTAAATCGTGGACTATATGATTCACTAAGCCGAGGGATACGACTACCATCATAACTTAAACTGGATTTAATTCATAACAATTTATGTTTTCTTTTAAAATCGTAGAGTTTGGAGTCTTGCCTGAACGTCTGCAGTTATCCCCTGCACGGCGTGGCATCACGACGCGTATTTTCCCCCTTGCTTTGATATAATTAAATTGTTGGGGAAAAATGCGGGTTGTGACAGTTGGTATCAGAGGGAGGTTGCTTGACAATTGGTCGGGCAACCTTCCCTTGTTAGTGTTAGTTGCTTAGTGTCATATCATACACACACCGATGTGTCATCAATATGTCTTGGCTGAAGCATGAACACTACACTCATAAGCATGATTAGAAGTATACGGGGCATATTATGTAGTAAGGGATGCATAATATGTGTTTGTATATGGATCCACCATAGGTAGCAACATGTGAGGGTTATATAGTATGGGATGCATAACCTCACCACATGAATACCCATTAGCACGTTTTCTTTTCGTTGCATGCAATATTATGTAGTATGAGATGCATAACATTGCATGTGTATGCCGCTCATAACATGCATTAAGGCCTTTTATATAATTCATAGCACCACATGCATAGCATAACATAACATAAGCACAACATGCCAAGCTAAAGATTTACCTGATGACATATGTACACACATGATTTTAAATAAGAGTAAAGAATTCATGCATTCTTATTATAGGCACATGAGTCAATAGGATGATAGGATATCATCCTGAGTAGATCATATCATCATTATATAATCCCAGAGCAAGTGACAACTTAAGCAAGTGTCTTTCAAGTTTGGTCTGAACTAGTTTTGTTTGCCCTAGTCGTAATCTAGGATTTTAATTGGGATGTTCGTTTGCCTTTTTAGAAATGCCTCCAAAGCGTATTGCGACGAGATCGACTCCCCAATCGGAGGGTGAGTCGTCAGGTGCGCAGAGTGATGCGTTGATCGAGAGTTTGCGCCAGAGCAACGAGGCTCTGTCAAGGCAAGTAGTTGCGATGCAAATGCAAATTCAGTCATTTTTATCTACCGCTCCAGCGCGGCAGCCTTTAGTGCAAGAGCCTGCCTTGGGTCAAGTCGTGCCCGATACCCCTGCTCCTCTGGTTTCCCCGGTGGCAATACCACCAGAAATGAATTTCATATCACATTTCCAGCGATTGAGACCTCCCACCTACGACGG
The DNA here is from genome assembly GCA_039513925.1 of Platanthera zijinensis. Classification (NCBI taxonomy): domain Eukaryota; kingdom Viridiplantae; phylum Streptophyta; class Magnoliopsida; order Asparagales; family Orchidaceae; genus Platanthera; species Platanthera zijinensis. Next base: position 36,492,617 of record CM077086.1, read on the forward strand.
GAGTGCCGACTTTATGATTTTGGATGATTGGATCATCTCAATCTAGGAGATGTTTTCGTATTCTGGGATTCTAGAAGCCCAGAAGGTTATGATTGCAGCCTATCAATTAAAAGGCCTAGCAAAGAGTTGGTGGATTAGTGAAAAGGAGAGTGTGAAGGAAGGCTATACCTGGGACTCTTTCAAGAAGATGTTGCTGAAGAAGTTTCTACCCTCGGTCGAGCAGGACCGTCTCATGAATAACTTCCTGCATTTGAAGCAGAGACAGCTCACGGCGAGCGAATATGAGATTGAGTTTAGCAAGTTGAGTAGATTTGTTCCCGATTTGGTAGCTTCGGAGGAGGGAAGAGTGAAACGTTTCCTGGGAGGACTAAGAAGTGATGTCCAGCAGTGGGCATGCGCTTATGGAGCTGATAGTTATGCTGTGGCAGTGGAAGTCGCACTAAAGGTTGAAGCGATTGAAAATGCCAAGAACCGCGGTGCTGCGGCGAGGAAAGAGAAAAGGAAGGGTGTTGAGGATGGTAGCTCCAGGGCATATGGCCCTTCTTCGAAGAAGAAAGGTAAGGAAGTGTGTAGTTTCTGTGGTCGTCCTGGCCACCCTTACGAAAGGTGTTTCAAGAGAACAGCCACCCTGAAGCAGCAGTAAGTGCACGCCATCCAAGGTGCACCCAAGGGAGAGCTTGTGTGCTCGTTCTGTGCAAGGAAGGGTCATGATGTGAGTCGGTGCTGGATGAAAAAAGGACCTGCTTCCAATGCGGGCAGAAGGGACACCAGAAATCTTCGTGCCCCCAGGCTCAATCCCCACTGCAGCCTGCCCCGCTTCGAGCTCTACCGCCACCACCAACCCTAGACAAAGGAAAAGGAAAGCTGAACGTGATGACTAGCGAGGAAGCTCAAAACTCTACGCAAGTTATTTCAGGTTAGCCCCAGTCTATTTTATCCCTATTATTTATCATTATTGCCCTAGCTATCGTTCGTTTAGTTATGTATGTTATGGTTTTAGGGGAGTTTAAGGTGCAGAATAGGTGGGCGCGCGTTCTGTTCGATTCGGGTGCCACCCATTCCTTTGTGGCCAGGAGGTTTGTTGATAAACATCGCCTGGATGTTGATCAATTGAGAGACTCCTTCAACGTCAAGCTTCCCTTCGGTGATTCGGTGATATCCAATCAAGGAGTTCTGAGATGCCCTATTCATCTTGGCAATTTTCTGGCCCTTGCGGATCTGATAATTTTAGACCTGGCTGATTTTGATGTGATTTTAGGCATGGACTGGCTTTCCAAGTATGATGCAGTCATCCAGTGCAAGGCAAAAAGACTGGACTTCAGGATGGACAATGGCCAATCTATGAGCGTCTATGGATTTCAAGACAGAGTTTCCCCTGTCATTTCTGCGGTACGTGCTATAAAGTCTGGTTTCGAGGCGTTTTTAGTTTCTATTTTTGCTCTGGAAACAGCTTCTGTTACACCACGTCTCGAGGATGTCTCGGTGGTGTGAGAGTTTCCAGATGTCTTTCCTGATAGTCTTCCAGGACTTTCTCCTGAGAGGGAGATTGAGTTCGTGATTGACCTCGAGCCAGACACTCGTCCCATCGCCAAAGCACCATACCGTATGGCTCCGCGTGAGTTGGATGAGTTGCGTACTCAGCTCGATGAGTTACTGAGGTGTGGTTTTATTAGACCAAGTTCTTCTCCATGGGGTGCTCCGGTTTTGTTTGTAAGGAAGAAGGATGGATCGATGAGGCTTTGCATCGATTATAGGGAATTAAATAAGGTGACCGTTAAGAATAGATACCCCCTGCCTAGGATCGATGATCTGTTCGATCAGTTGCGTGGTAGCTCGGTATTTTCAAAGATCGATCTTCGCTCAGGCTACCACCAGTTGAGGATTCGTGAGGAAGACATTCCCCGAACCGCATTCCGTTCGCGACATGGACATTATGAGTTTTTGGTGATGTCTTTCGGTTTAACCAATGCACCCTCTGCTTTCATGGATTTGATGAATAGGGTGTTTAAGGATTTCTTGGACCGATTCGTTATTGTGTTCATAGATGATGTCCTAGTGTATTCCCGCAATGTTGAGGAGCATACTCAGCATTTGCGTTTGGTTTTGTCGATCCTGAGGGAGCATAAGCTATATGCAAAGTTTAGCAAATGTGAGTTCTTGCTACCTCAGGTGTCCTTTCTTGGTCATGTTGTAAGCAAGGACGGTATTTTTGTAGACCCGACCAAGATTTCTGCCGTGATGGAATGGGAAAGACCTTTTACACCTAAGGAGATTAGGAGCTTCTTAGGCCTCACTGGCTATTATAGAAGATTCGTGAAAGGATTTTCGGTGTTGTCTGCTCCTTTAACTAGACTTACTCAGAAGAATACTGCATTCATTTGGAGTGATAAGTGTGAAGAGGCTTTCCAAGAGTTGAAGAAGAGACTGTGTACTGCCCCAATTTTAACCTTACTTACTAAAGGAGTCGAGTATGCTGTGTACGTCGATGCGTCACACATCGGACTTGGTTGTGTTTTAATGCAAGATGGTAAGGTGATCGCGTATGGATCGAGGCAACTAAAGATTCATGAGAGAAACTATCCTACGCATGATTTGGAGTTTGCTGCTATAATTAATGATAAAAAAATTGATTAGACGACATAACATCCTTAGAGATTTTTTCCAAAAAAAAGTAGGATAGATCATAACCGAATGATTTGTTATACTCAAATAACAAAGAACTGCATATATATATTTGAAATAATATTTTTTTGCTGAATGCATTTGATTTTTTTCCCAGCTAGCAGCATTGCCTTCAAATAGAAGTCAGAACAATAAAGCTTAATCCGGATGAATTGAGCGCCATATAATTCTTCCTTAGCAAAATAATTAAAAAATTAATCTGTATGCAAAATATTTTCTACTGAAATCTTCAAGGTTGCTAGCTACCCAGACCAAGTAAGATGAAGAATGTGCATTCAGCAAATCTCATAATATGTTCTTCACTCAAATTGCATCAGTGAAATCTATAATATCATTGGAACTCTTACATTGTGATGTATAGGCTTTTATTTCCTATTTGACACATGGTGAGAAATTTACTTTACAATTGTGAATTGTTGCTGACAATGAGCTTTATGGTCAAATTCAATAGTTCCATTCTTAATTATATACGAGCATCTTCGTATGGGCTACGCTCGTGCTCGATGCTCTTCACATCGACAGTACCCCCTGTTACGACGGTACCTCCCCCCAAACTCGGCCCCTCTACGACACTCGATCAATTGATAGGGCACAGTGAGCCCCCGTGCCCTACGCGACAGTACCCCCGACTCGACAATTCACCAGCTCGGTCCTGTACGCGTCACTCGCATCCCACGGAGCGCATATGCAAAATCAACCCTTCGATTGCACTCGACCAATTGACTGGACACAACGAGACCCTGTGGCGTACGCAACAGTACAAACGCCTCGACAGTGTTACAGCACAGCGACGCTTATGCAGCTCAAAAACCCCGTCCACGATCATGGCGTTGAGTGAACTCAAAGCCATGATCATGGCGTTGAGACCACTCAAAACCACGCTTTGAGTGCACTCGACGCCATGACTCAACGCCATGATCATGGCTTTGAGTGTATGGCGTTGAGAGAACTCCAAGCCATGATCATGGCGTTGAGTGCACTGCAAGCCATGATCATGGCTTTGAGTCATGACGTCGAGTTCTCTCAACGCCATAATCATGGCTTTGAGTGCACTCAATGCCATGATCGTGGCTTTGAGTGCACTCAACGCCATGATCGTGGCTTTGAGTGAACTCAACGCCATGATCGTGGCTTTGAGTGAACTCAACGCCATGATCGTGGCTTTGAGTTCACTCAACGCCTTGATCGTGGACGGGGTTTTTGAGCTGCATAAGCGTCGCTGTGCCGGAACACTGTCGAGGCGTTTGTACTGTTGTGTACGCCACAAGGGCTCGTTGTGCACATTCAATTGATCGAGTGTCGTCGAAGGGTTGATTTTGCATATGCGCTCCGAGGGACGCGAGTGACGCGTACAGGACCGAGCTGGTGAATTGTCGAGTCGGGGGTACTATCGCGTAGGGCACGGGGGCTCACTGTGCCCTGTCAATTGATCGAGTGTCGTAGATGGGCCGAGTTTGGGGGGAGGTACCGTCGTAGCAGGGGTACTGTCAATGCGAAGAGCATCGAGCAAGGGCATAGCCCGTGCGAAGATGCTCGTAATTTATAAACAAAACAATGTAATGCGTCAAGTTGTGATCCACAGATCGGATATCGTTCTAACGGTGATGATTAATCTTCGCGCATTATTGTTGTTGGGGATACTCTCATTTTATAAAGTTTGGGTGTGCACATAACCACACACCCATGATCTTCACCTTCAAAAAGGTGGGATCATGAGATTGACCGCGCACGCGATCACCGCGCCTGATCCCCCGCGCATCGATCTCATTACGCATAATAGGCCAACCGACGCAAGAACCACCTCGCCGGCTGCGGGCAGCCGCCTCCTCCCTGAACACCGCCTGCCCTCTCTCGCCACACCGGACCCGGCCGCGGCCGAGGAAGCGGCCTCCCGGGCCGCGCCTCCCTCGGCCGTCGGCGCGGCCGCCTGTGCCGCCCCTCCCTTGGCCGCAGGCGCGGACCAGGGGGGCCGCCTGGGCCACCCCCATGCTCGACCGCCAGCACGGCCAAGGGGGTGGCCTCCCGGGCCGCCCCCTTCCTCGGCTGCCCGCGCGGCCCCTCCCTCGGCCGCCCGCATGCCCAATAGAGCGGCCCGGGCAGGCCGCCCCCTCACTCGGCCGCCGGCGCGGCCTAGGGGGCGGCCGCCCGGGCCGCCCCTCCCTCGGCCGTCGGTGTGGCCTAGGGGGCGGCCGCCCGGGCCACCCCTTCCTCCGCCGCCCGCGCGGCCAAGGGGGCGCCGCCCGGGCCGCCCCCTCCCTCGACCGCCAGCGCAGCCAAGGGGGCGGCCGCCCGGGCCGCCCCCTTCCTCGGCTACCCACACGGCCGTGGGGGCGGCCTGGGTGCCGCAGGAGCGCGGACTAGGGGAGAGGTCGGGGGCCCTCCCCGCCCGCCGTCGGCCGTCCTCCCCTCGTCGGCGAATTTGGCGGCGAGCCCGCCGGCCGCCGGTGGAGTCCTGCTCCTGTCGTCTGATCGATGGGGGGCGCTCCCGGCCGTTCGATCCACACGTAACCACCCACTAACCACCAGGTTAGTGGGGGATTTAATTAATATTTTGTAATTTATTTAAATGGTTTCCAAATAACGAAATACGTCCATTTAAAATATACCGAAAATAATCATGATGGTGGTTATGATGTACGGATTGTCGCGTAATCACCATAACCACCACATGGAGCCTATAAAAGGAGCCTCAGGCCTCCTCATTTCTTACCTTTATCTTCCGAGTCTTCTTATTCCTCAGGTTGAAGCTCTGTCGAATTCATCCTACGAGCAGCATCTGAGCCGCACCTAAGCCACACCCGAGCTACAAGCGAGTCAAGTCAAAGCCACCCGACAAATCCAAATCTCTCAAGTTCCAAGTGGCCCCTGCAACCGCAAGTTCAGGTGCTCTGCTCCTACGTTCAAAATCAGCAAGTCTCTAACCGAAGACCACCAGCGCATAGTGCAATTTGTTACAACTCCCGGCGCGACGGTCTGTCGTTAGCCGCGTGCTAAGTGTTCTCTCACTAGAAAGCTGTAATGAGAGGTGTCCAATCACCCTCGACTTCACAAACATGTTGTAACTGCCAGAAACTAGTAGACTTTGACCGGCATAGATCCGGTCACGTGTTTTTTTACCCAGTTGAGGGGTTTTTCCACGTTAAAACTGCGTATGTACAATCGACCTATTTTATCGATTGCGTGCGTGCTTGATCGTTCCGAGAGCTAAGACGGTCTTGGTTATTCCGGTCTAACCGGGACGTCGAGTTAGACCGCAATAATTTGGCACCGTCTGTGACAAGTGAGTTCCCAATATCCTCAGAGGACTGTACCCCCAGCATAGCGGTACTCAAGATTAAACTTTCAACCCAACAGTTTCCAAGGAACAGTTTCAATGGCAAAAAAAAGCGCCCGGACAGCTGAAGCATCCGTCCCAGGAGAGCACACTGAGCCAGTCCACTCCCATTTACTTGTAGACGTGCCCCTCGAAGCAGAAATTGTTCTTGCCATAGTAACAACATTGGAGCGACAAGTTCGATAGATGGAGGAGTAGCAAACCGAGATGCTCGCTCTCCTCAGGAATATGGGAGCGCCTCCGGCTCAGCCGCCTACACCGGCCAATCCCCTGCCTCCACTAAGCCATGACCTATAAAGAGAAGCTCCGCGAAGAGAAGCATCAGAGGAATTCTCTTATGCTGCTAGTTCCACTCACCCAATCCTCAGAGCAGCGGGAGCCGATCATTGCAACCAAATCCTAGAAGAAGAACCCTGCTTATCGCCACGCAAAAGATTCACTCGGGAAGAGATACGGGAAGTGATCATCGAGGAATACAGATAGGTCGGCCGACGAGATATTCTACCCTGACGACCACTTCACCAAGGCTCCCCGCTTGCACCCCTGGTTTTAGCTCACCCAATCCCGCATGGCTTTAAACTACCAAATATCGAAACCTTCGACGAGACGGACGACCTGTTAAAACACGTCAACCACTTCACTACGATCATGAGGATCTATAATGCGCCTGACCAGTTACTCTGTCAAGTCTTCCCAGCCACTCTTAAAGGCCAAGCTCGAACCTGGTTCCACTCTCTAAGGGAGGGAACTATCACAAATTTTGTAGAATTGACAATGCAATTCGCCGACCAGTTCATAGCCAACCAAAGAATCATTCGAGACCCCTCACATTTGTCAAGAGTTCGACAAAATGAAGGAGAATCCTTGAAGAAATTCTTCCGTAGTTTACCGCAAAAGCTCGCCAGATACCGGAAGTTGACCCAGAACTCTTGAGGGGAGTATTTCTTGGTGGGCTCCACTCTAATGGTTTCTACTCGACACTGATGAGAGAAACGTCCCTAGCTACCTATACCTTATACACCGCGTGGAAGCGCATATGGCAGCAGATGAAGCTATTGAAGCACATCATCAGCAGTTCGATGGAGACCAGAAACACAAAAGGGACGACCAACGACGGCATGACTTTCAGAGAGACCAGCCACCCCGAGAATACACTCCATTAAATACCACCCACACAAATGTGCTTTATGCCATCCAAAACGAGACGCCTCTGCACCGCCCCAAGCAACCTGCCCCAAATCCCATAAGTGACCAGCCAAAGTATTACGAATTCCATCGGGCGATCGGGAACACCGCGGATGAGTGTGTGTAACATCTCTCATATAATGACCATATAATATGTGTCTGGTCAAGGCCCTATAACATATACAAGCCACAACTTTACCATTATAAAGTGATATACAGAATTACCCAACTCAAACTCAGAAACAAGACAGCGGAAACACAAAACAACTAGAAGTTATCCATTAACATAAGAGTACGAAGCGGCCTTAAGGCCTTACACATACAATTGTCCAAAACTGAAACAATAATAAACAGAGCAATGTTCTTTAGCACTCCTAGGCTACATCGGCGTGCAAGCCGGATTTCAATTCACAGAGCAAAGCATTCAACAAATCATAAGTAAATAAAAGAGGATCCACTTCATGAGTCTTAAGCCTTTTTGGTCGGCGATCTTGCTCCCGCTTGGAATCCTTGCCTCTAAAAATTTGTTGTAACGTGGGTCAGCAAAGGCTGACCTCAATTGTGTAACCAACACATCTCCTCCCGGTCGTCCCTAGCAGACCCCGGGGCACTCCATCACCCTGCAGGTTAGCACTTTGTATGCAAATATATATAGAGAGAGAGTAAAGAAACAGGTTAAGATGTCACATACATCAAACACGTTTCTAGGTTGAGCATTTAATAAAAAGGGGGTCTACAATGCAGCATGTATGCAAACCTATGTTTAACCCAAGGCACCCTATAACGCATGAATCTAACACATCATCACGCATCATCACATTACATCGCACAGGTACTTCCATTTTCCCATAACGACATTCAAGCCGCCACACAGAACTCTTACCTAGGCCTCACCCGCTCGTGGGTTTCAAAACCCGGGCTTGCCTGCAAGCTCTGACTTCTCACGTCAGGATTCCATCACACAAATAAATTGATACTAAGAACCCTTGCTTGACCCCACCCGCTTATGGGATTCATCACCCAGGTTTGCCAAAAGCTTGGCGTTCTCGTCAGTTTCTCAAAAGGGGACTTGTCTCGTCGGGACACTCTCTACACATGACTTGCACGTCACGGCCTAGCCAGCCGACCACAAAGACAAAGTCGCGCCTCTGTACATCAATTCACAAACATAGCCTTTCCTACCCTAATCCTCTATTCATTCTCGCATGAAATAAGGGGGGCAAACATCACAAACGACATATTGTTGCAAACGAATTTCTAGCAAAATCCTTAAGGCTCGATATGCAACGTCACTGAGTCGGACTAACGGTCGCGACTATGGCTTCACCCGCAATGCCTAATCCACTAGCGGACCGGATTTCTAATGCAACATCATGCCGGGGACGGACACAATTGACCCTGTGGTTCCTCTTGAACCATGGAAACCCATACCCCTCTCATTTGAGAGATTCAGTGCCTAAATGCTTGAAAGTAAGCAAGAATGAAATGAATGTCATGCACGCATCCTAAAGACCGTGAGAAGTGTCGTTACCTTACAACTCATCTTCCTAGCCATGGAGATCTTGCTTTGCATGGATGAAAGTGTGCGCCTTCAAGTACTCTCCACGGATCTGGCCTCGGTTCGACGAACGGAGCTTCGGAGCTTCGCTAATGGCGGAGAAAGTCCTTCTTCATACTCCAAATCCTCTCTCCCAAACCCTAACTCCCACTCAAAATGAGAAGAAAATAAGGGAAAACAACCTTTCAGCCCTACTAAGCCTCTTGGACGGAGTGTCCTGGGCCATAGGATTACATCCCAAGAAGGATTGAACGGGCTAAACTCAGCCGTTACGAAACTACTCCCGCATGCTATCGTCGGGCGGTAGTTACCTACTACGCCGCGATAACTTCCCGAGCCATCGATCAAAAATAATGCAGCACTACTGCCGGCGGTATCAATACCGCCGCGGGGTAGCTCACTCAACGCTTCCGTCTCGATGCATTCAACTCGACGAATTAGGCTACCGCCGAGTGGTAATTAGCTAATGTTGCGCGCTACCACTCGACGCTACCACTTGATGCCTACCACTCGATGCCTTCCACTCGATGCCTTCCACTCGATGCCTTCTACTTGACGCCTTCCACTCGACACAAGAAGGCTACCACCAAGCAATAGCGACCTACCGCCGCGCGGTAATGCCCAGAGCCTCAAGTCAAGAAAACTGGGATGTTATAGTGTGCAAGACTGAAGGACGAAATCGAGCATCTAGTTCGCCTGGGACTCCTGGGTAGGTTCTTGCAAGAACGTCAACAAGATAAACAAACTCCCCCTAGGCAGGAAAGAGACCAACAAAATGCCCAGCAAGGAGGGGCCAATGGTAGACAGATAGTTGGGAATATCGAAACCATCGCCGGATCACCAATTCTCTCTACCCAGATATTTTCAATAAGCACCCAAGGAGATATAAGAAGCAGGCTTTAAAACCCCATATTCCCTGGGTAGGACCAAGATCTCCCAAGGACTCGGATTGGGCTAGTCGTGGGCTAGCATTAAGCATATTGGGTCAGGAAAGAAACAAGGCGGGAGGGTTCTCGCCGGGAGTAGGGGGAAAGGCTCTCGCCCAAGGGTCATAGAACGCCAGTCATCGAGCTCAATTCGTTGAGCTGAGAGCGCTGGTTTGTCGAGCATATTCTGGGTTTGAGCCATGGCAGGCCCAAGGGAGGCGGGAAGGCTCCCGCCCTGGGCAGGCGAAAGGGCTCGCTCCTCTCTTTGGCGGAAGCTCAACGCCCCTTTAGCCTTTTGTTCCTACTTGGGGTAGGCGGGAAGGCTCGCGCTCGGAGCAAGTAGGGTTCCCGCAGAGCTCAACAGTAAGAGCTTCCGCCAGGTGGGACCCATATGTGGGACCTAGACATGAAATTACCTAAATATTCCTTGGTCTGCATTTAGCTCTTCAGAACAGTGGAGTTTGGCTATTGGCAGACCGATCCGGGGGTATTTTAGTAGATTTAGGGCAATAAAAGTACGCTTTTGGCAGACCAGACTTTAAAAACTTATAAATAGACCCGTGAAGTTCTTTAGAAGGCAAGCTTTCATCATTTCTAGAATCCACTAGTGCTTTCTGAGGTTCTCCAAGCCCAGCTATTGGCTTTGGAGTAGAATCACTCAGAGATCTTCCGGGTTAGTGGAGGGACCTCCCAGTTGAGGCTTAGGGTTAGTTCCAAGTTCTTTGTCGCTAGTCAGAGATCAAGATTTGAGAGAAGTAGGTGCTAGCTACGCCCCCAGGTCTGAACTCTCGTTGAGGCCATTTTTGGCTTCAATATTTCTGGTGCGGTGAGCGTGGACCGTAGCAGGTACAAGAAAATATCAAGTCAAGTCCCATGGCTGGGTATGAAGGGGAAGGAGCTGGTTCAGGAGGTTCCCCCTCTCGGGGAAGTGGGGTGACGTTGGGGATGCTAGAAGACTTTAGGCGAGAAGTCCTTCAAACCATCCACCTTGCCTTCTCGGCAAGGAGCGAGTGGGCCACGCCCCAAGTCCCCATGGCAGCCGTTCCGTCCCTGGGCGAGAATTAGGCCTGCACAGAAAAACCAAAAACCGCACCAAACTGCAAAACCGCACCGCACTATATTTCAAACCGCACTGATCGGGTGTGGTGCGGTTCGGTTTTGGGAGTCTGAAAGCCGCAGGTTTATTGGTGCGGAGCGGTTTTTAATTCTTAAAAACCGTAAAAACCGCACCGCACCGTAAATTATCATTTATAATTTGGTGTGGCGTGCAATTGCTTGCGTGTTTGGGCTTGGTCCCAATGGTCTGTTGTTTGCTTGAAGTATTGAATCTCACGACACCGCATCTACTCTCACAGAGACGCGGTTTGAGGTTTGCGCTTTGCCACTTTCACAAGTTACACTGTTACCCACCCGGCCACCCGTGAGCCGTGACTTCAAAATAACTAAACAAAACCCTATTTGCTTTCTGCCTTTCTTGCCTTTCTATTTTTTCAAATCCGGTCGGCGGTCGCTAGTCGAGTCCCTCACATCAAGTTTTGTTTCCCACTTTCCCCCTCACATCAAGTTCTTCTTCCTCTTCTTCCTTTTATGTGCAGCTACGAGTCTTTAAGGTTCATTCTAGATTTTTGTTGCATATTATTGCTATTATATGAGAATTATTTTGTCGTGTGTCTTTAAGTTTTGACATTATTTTGCCGTGAATATTGTTGCATGAGTATTACTTTTATCTTAAGCACAAGTCGGGATAATTGAGGTTTAGTCTGTTGAGAGCCTGCGAGCCTGCGCACTGTGGTGTTAGTGTATCTTTGACTGACTGACTGTATGTGTTATTTTCTTTTTGTCAGTGCAGTGCTACACTGCTTGATTGTCTGAACAGTCACTGATATCTCTTTTATGTTATTTTTGTTTGTGTTTTTGTATATTATATTCAGTTATTCATTTTGCACTGATAGTCAGAAAATTGACAGTCAATGACGGAGATGATTTTGAAGGAATGTCAAAAATCAAAGTTGAATTTTTACTTTCCTGAAAGTGTTTAGAAATTTTACTTTTCTGAAAATATTTTTCAACTTTTCATGCACTTGAATACTTGATAATGCCTTGTTCAGCATTCGATCTAAAACAGCTAAACATGAATCTAATTTGTGTTCTGCTAAACTTTTCTCATGTTCAGTTCCTAACTTCTTGTTGAGAATTTTCTATTACTTTTAAGTCAGAACAATTATTAACCACCTTTGATGATAAACAAAAGGCGAAACTGCTTCTAATAGAAGTTCTATGAACTTTTACTACTTAAAAACAACATCTACAATTAACAAATCTAAATGTTTAAAAATGATTGAGATAAGAAAACAGTGAAAAACCGAAACTGTACTGCAAAAATCGACCGTAAACCGCACCGAATCGAAACTGCACCGCACGGTTTCGGTGCGGTGCGGTTTTGGATGGTCAAAAACCGCACCCCTGTGGTGCGGTTTCGGTTTGGGCTCAAACCGCACCGCTCGCAGACCTAGAGAGAATGCTCCTGGGCAGCGTCCTGGGAAGGAGGTCCCGGCGGAGGGCACTGAGAGGGATCTCGCCGGGCGGGAGCTGTTCCCCAGGCAGACCAGCGCTGATAGGGCCAGCGAGCCTAAGCATCGGGAGGAGCCCTCTCGGAAAGATGTGGGCGGGAGCCCTTTTAGTAAGCTCATCATTTCAGCTCCGGCTCCAGAAGGGTTAAGGGAGCCAGACATGTCATACTACACAGGCAGGGACGACCCCACACATCATGTGCAGTGGTTCGAGGATGCCGTCTGAGAGTACTAAGTTGTTAGCCTAAATCACCTAGAGGGGGGTGAATAGGTGAAGTGCGTGTCAAATGCGGAATTAAAAAATAACACAGCACACATCAAGCAATCACAGACGACAAGAGATTATAGTGGTTCCCCAATCTTGGGTACGTCCACTTTACTCACCGATCTAGCAAATCACTAGACTCGGCTACTCCACTATCTCGGATTGAAAACAATCCTACACCTCGGAACCACGTTCCTACAAAACTCGATCCAACTGGATCTACAAAACTCGGAAGAAAAAGCCTTCCTACAAATCTCGGAGAACAAAGCTCCTACAAAGTAAATTGTTTGAAAGGAAAAATACAAACAACAATATTCTCAGATCTGGATCTTGACAGTCTTTTTCCTTAAGAACTTTGGCTTGATCAGAGTATGTTGAAGATGACTTGAGAGAGATCCACAAATCTGAAAAACGGAATCACCTCGATCAAGAAAATAGATCTGAAATCTTTGAGGCTCGGCGAGATCGAGTGATTAACTTTCGTCTGGATCGCTGGAGAATAAAAGTTGAAGGCAGCGATCGAAGATTGTCGATCCAGAGCTTCTTCCGTGAACGTCAATGGCGGCGGCGGCGTAAGGAATTAGGGTTCACGGGATTTCCTTTTTCTCTTACTTAAAATAATAATCTTTCAAAGACTTGTTATTAGTCAAATCTGAAAGGACCTATTTATAGGTGGACTCCAACGGTCAGAAAATTAATTAGGGATGACATGTGGACCAATCAGAAATGATTGATTTGAAATACACAGGAATTGACTTAGAGAAATTTCAGGAACAATTTAAACAGATATACTCGAGTCATAAGAGAAACATACTCGAGTATTAGATGGTATATACTCGAGTGGATAAGAAGGAGCATACTCGAGTATATGAAGATCAGCACTCGAGTGAATTTAGAACTACTCGAGTATGAGAGTATATACTCGAGTAAAAATACTTAGAAAAATTTCTCAGATAAGAGGAGGAACTACTCGAGTAGAAGAGTTGGAGATACTCGAGTAAGAGAAGAATGAATTACTCGAGTATCTTGGAAAAGCTACTCGGGTAATCATTGAACTACTCGAGTATGAAAAACATCTACTCGAGTTCAGCGTCACTTACTTGAGTATATATGGAACTACTCGAGTATGTAGACTTAGAATTATTCTGAGATGAGAAGCACAGATCTACTCGAGTATGAACAGACCACTTACTCGAGTAACTAACCAACTACTCGAGTACAAGTTATCATCTACTCGAGTAAAACAGTCTACTCGAGTATGTAATCCAACTTACTCGAGTGCAGACCCACTTACTGAGTATACAAGAGATGTACTCGAGTATGTGGACTTAGAGAAAATTCTGGATCTAAAAGCAGAAGGATTTACTCGAGTATAAGATATGACCTACTCGAGTGACTGACTATCTACTCGAGTATAAACTTATCTACACGAGTACACAGAGTCTACACGAGTATGTCTAATGATCTACTCGAGTACTAAGTCACTTACTCGAGTATATGAAGAAACATACTCGAGTATGTGGACTTGGAAATATTTCTTCTAAAAAGATAAACTTCAAAACTTCAGTCCACCAATCCAAGTGCTTGTATAGGAAGTGCATCCCAATAGAGAGGCTATACATGGGCCAACACTTTGGATCACACAATGAGGGATTACATTGTATGGTCCTGTGTTTGGTGACCCATTATAGACTGACATTGGTCTACACTTGGCAATGAGAACCTGCACACGTACAACTTAAACACAATATCAAATACACCTTAATTCATCTTAGTTCAAGGTCTGACCTCCTACAAATCTGAGGTATTGTGGAGACAAATCCCAACAATCTCCCCCTATTTGTAGATGTCAGCACCCTCTACACTAAGGTGAATTACTTAAGAGTAAAAAGAACAATACACGTATACAAAAAAAAATAAAGTAAGCTAAATCAGGGTAAATAACAAGATAGCCAAAACCAGAATCAAATATATATATAGAAATGTTTTTAACAGATTAAAATATCCATTTCCACATTCTCATAGACTCAAGAAGGGGCTCCTTTATGCATTCTTTCTCTCTTCAGCTCTTGTCTCTCTAGGTAACTGAAACGTTTAGGAAAATAAGTTCTGGGCCTAGGAGGAGCAGCTGGGTTGTTGTATCCCCAATTCCTGTCATGAAGTCTGGTCTTGATCTGAGATGCTTTATAAGCCTTCCATTCTGAATAACTGTAATAGTGATCTCTGTTCTCACCATGATCTGTTACTAACTTCAGGGTATCAAGGATCAGAGATTTGGAGGTTGGACTCCAAACTTCAGAATGAACACTTTCTGATCTACCTCCAGAAGCTTGGGCAGGCTCTTTTCTAGGTGCAGAACGGCTGGCAGAAGTACCATCACCATATTTTCTTTTCTTTCTTGGGCCACCTTGAGAACTGGGAGGAATTTCATCTTGCCACATATCAGAATAGGAGAGAGGGGGCTCAGTCACATCACCATCAGGTCTGGGTGAGAAGACTGGCACACCTTCTGGTATGGTTGCCTGAGCTGGGGCATCTGCTGGAGGTTGTTCTTCAAGAGGGTCTAAGAACTTGGGAATGATGGTAGGGTTGAGTTGAGAATTTAGGAAGTTCTGATTATTTACCCATACAGCTGTATCATAGATGTAGAATTTGACAGATTAGAGCTGGGCTAGGATGTCTGCTTTCATACCTTTTACAAGACCATCCACAGTTGTTTGGGCTTGTTCAGACAGTTTTTCAACTACTTTTTCAACTTGTTCTTTTACAATTTTCTCCCCCTTGCTGATGTCTACAGCTAGCTGGGCAATTGCTTCATCTTTGAAGGTGCCAACTTCTTCACATACTTTCATCACATTTGCTTCAGCATTCTTGTCCAATATTATCTGATTATGTGCAACAGTTTCTTGTTGATTTCTTAGTTCACCTATGCTTGTGATAGTGTGCTCTAGTGCTTTTCCACCCAGCTGAAACAATCTTTTGAGCTCATCAGTATTGGCTTGGATTTCAGCAAAGCCTCTACTCATCTCTTGTTCAAGAGTAGTGACTTTGTTATTTACTGATGCTAGAGATTCATCAAAGTACTTTCTCTGTTCAATAAGCAACTGTTCAATTTTACTGACCATGTCTGAAGAGGAAGAAGGGACTGAGGTTGGGGCAGGGACTGAGGGAGCAGGAGCAGGAGTAATCCATGGAGGGATTTCTGTAATTACTACTGAGCTTGCAGCTCTCTTGAAGGATTCTATCTCAACAGTTTCTTCTGTATCCAGAAAGGATGGAATGGAGAAATCCAAAGTCCTCAGAGGTGCCTCCACAGGATCTGGAGACATTTCCTCATCATCAGACAGGAGAATATGATCAGATTTGCTGGGCTCACTATCAGGAGACTGGGCAGTAGACTGTGCTGGAGTTTGAACTGGAGTCTGAGCTGGAATCTGAACTAGAGACTGAATTGGAGACTTGGCAGGAGACTTTACAGCTGATTCATTTTGAAATAGAGGAGCATCTGAGCTTAGCTCATCAATGAATCTATTTATATCTTCTGCTGTAGACAGTAAAGATGTTGTATCTGGAATTTCTGAATCAGGAATTTCTGATTGAAGATCTGCTGGAGGAGGAGAAATTGGAGGAGTAGAAACTCTTACTTCTGCTAGGTCTGAAGGTTCTGAGGAAGCTGGGTACTTTGGATGAGAAGAGGCAGGCTCCCCCTCAACTGGTCCACCAGAGGTAGCAGCAGTATGATGTGGAGGAGGAGATGGAATCCTGTCTTCAGATAAACTAGGTTCTTGGGATTTTTCTGATAGAACAGCAGCCTTGGAAGCTTGGGCAGAATTCAGAATTTTAACATCATATCTCTGGATGGAGGAGATGGAAACTTTCTTCATGTGATGTAGGGGAGTCCCTTTGGATAGGTTAAACACTGATGGGTTAACTTCATGAAGCAGGAGGGAGATAATTCTGGCAAAGCTGGGATGCTTAATACTATCTCTGATTTTGTCTAGGAGCAACAGTCCAAACTGGAACTGTTTGCGGCATATAATAGCTTGCATTATGTCAAACATTTCCATTGAAATGTCTCGAATAGAATACGTCTTGCACAACAGAACTTTTGCAATAATATCGACTAGGAACTTTCCTTCTGAATTGAAGTCAGCCCTGCTGAAAGAATGAGCTTGAGGGTTAGCTCCACAGAACATGCTAGTTCTTATGGAATCTTCTGCAGTCATATCGGCATCTTCATCAACCACTGGGAGCTTCAATAGAGTTGCAAGAGAAACTTTATCTAGTCAAATTTTTATTCCTCTGACCTTGGATTTCAGGAGCTTGCCATTACGCTTTATCTTCAGATTCTGATAGAACTCTTCAACTGCTGGAAAAATAACTCTGCACGGCGACTCGAGAACGAACGATAATCCGGAGGTATCGAACAAAATCAGAAGATTTCTGAAATCATCTGAGAGATCGGCGATACCCGCGGGGGCGAGTTCAGAGCCGATTCCGATTTTAGAGGAAGGGGCCATCTGCGATTCTGGAAGATGAGAGAAGCGAAGAAGACGATGCTCTGCGATTTCTGGAAGATGAGGAGTCGGCGGCTACTCGAGTAAATGAGAAGTGGAAAGAGTTTTCCCGATTTTTCTATATATATATATAATCCTAATTAGGTTTTAGGAAAAATAAATATAATTTCATACCTGAATGAAGTGGCAAATAGCTCGGTGCGAATAGAAAATGTAGAATTTCAAAGGAGAGAAGTCCGTATACTCGAGTAGGTCAAGTTCATACTCGAGTAGAGACGGAGCATACTCGAGTATGTGAAGTTCATACACGAGTAGTAACGAAGCATACTCGAGTGTGTAAAATTCATACACGAGTATGTAGTCAACTACTTGAGTATGTGAAACTCTTTACTCGAGTATTTCCCGTTTACTCGAGTATGTCTTTGATATACTCGAGTATCTTACTCTGAAGGACAATTTTCCTTGGAGATATTTACTGACATAGATCTCTTCAACTTTGAGAGTCCATTACTAGTCTTCTTTGTTGAGCAGCCCGAGTTCCGTTTTGAAGAACGAAAACTTGGACTCGTCCAGCGGCTTGGTGAATATATCTGCAACTTGCCTGTCTGTGGAGACATATTGTAGATCAATGTCTCCATTTTCCACATGCTCCCGGATGAAATGATAACGAATCTCTATGTGCTTGGTCTGGCTGTGGGAGACTAGGTTATTGGCTATTGCTATAGCGCTGGATGAGTCGCAAAACAAAGGAATGTTCTGGAACTTCATGTCGTAGTCTTCAAACTGGTTCTTGATCCATAAAAGCTGTGCACAACAGCTGCCTGCAGAGATGTACTCTGATTCAGCCGTTGAGATGGCTACACAGTTCTGCTTCTTACTGCTCCAGGAAATAAGTCTTCTCCGAGGAATTGGCAAGTCCCGGGAGTGCTTTTCCTGTCGTCTTTGCTACCTGCAAAGTCTGCATCTGAAAATCCAATTAGTTCACTATCATTACTTCTTGGGTACCATAAGCCAAGATTTGGTGTGCCTTTGAGGTATCTCAAGATTCGCTTTGCAGCGATGTAGTGAGATTCCTTAGAGTTCACCTGAAATCTAGCACATACACATGTTGAGAACATTATGTCTGGTCTACTTGCAGTAAGGTAGAGCAAGGACCCAATTATGCTTCTGTACTTGGTTTCATCAAAAGGTTGCCCTTTCTCATCCTTGTCCAGAGACATAGCTGAGGCCATAGGAGTCCTCATAGAGGTTGCATTCTCCATTCTGAATTTCTTAAGTAGCTCTTTGGTGAACTTGGTCTGTGAGATGAAAATTCCATCCTCAGATTGTTTCACTTGAAGCCCTAAGAAATACTTCAGCTCTCCCATACTGCTCATTTCAAACTTCCCTTGCATAAGTTTGGAAAACTTCTTGCAAAGGTTGTTATCCGTAGAGCCAAAAATGATGTCGTCGACATAGATTTGCACTAGCAAAATCTTGCCTTTTATTTCCCTAAGAAATAATGTCTTGTCTATCTTTCCTCTTGTGAACTTGTTCTCAAGAAGAAAGGTAGACAACGTCTCATACCAAGCTCGAGGAGCTTGCTTAAGACCATATAAAGCTTTTTGTAGTAAATAAACATAATTAGGAAAGGTTGAATCAACAAAACCTGGCGGTTGCTCTACATACACTTTTTCCTTTATGTCACCATTTAGGAAGGCGGACTTAACGTCCATTTGATAGACGGTAAAGCCCTTAAGTGCAGCGTAGGCAAGAAATAACCTGATCGCCTCCAGTCTTGCCACTGGAGCATATGTCTGGTCAAAGTCGATTCCTTCTTCTTGACGATAGCCCTTGGCGACAGGTCTGGCTTTATTCTTTATAATTGTTCCATCTTCGTCCATCTTGTTCCGGTAGACCCATTTTGTCCCGATGACGTTCTTACCCTTGGGTCTAGGAACAAGTGTCCAGACTTTGCATCGTTTGAACTGATTCAGCTCTTCTTCCATGGCTAGAATCTAGGATGCGTCGGAGTTGGCTTCCTCAAACTTCTTTGGTTCAACCTGTGAAAGAAAACTTAAGTATAAATTCTCGTTAGTTGTACCTCGACGAGTTCTGACGCCATCCCGAGGATCTCCTATGATTTGATCAACGGGGTGATCCTTCAAGTGTCTGAACTCTAAAGTCCTTGTATCTGGGATCTCTTCAGCCACTGGAGTTGCATCTTCAGCTGGGATGTGTTCTTCATTTTGATCATCTACCTCTTCAATGGGGGTTGTAGAGGTGATCTTGATGAACGTCTCATCCTTATCTTTAGTAGTTTCATCCATGCTAAGTTCTTTCAACTTTGTACCTGCATCTACAATGGGCACACTAGACAAGTTGCTTTGTAGCAGACTCGTCTCATCAAATACAAGATGTATCGACTCTTCCACCACCAGAGTTTTTCTATTGAATACTCTATAGGCCTTACTATGGCTACTATAACCTACAAAAATACCTTCAAAGCTTTTCTCGCTAAACTTGGTAGTGTGATACTTACCGTTGTTAAGTACGAAGCACTTACAGCCAAAGATTCTAAAATACGAAATGGTTGGTTTCCTGCCTTTTAAAAGTTCGTAAGGGGTCTTATCATGGTTCTTGTTGATGAGAGCTCGATTTTTCACGTGACAAGCGGTATTGACGGCCTCAGCCCAGAAGTACTCTGGAAGTGAAGCATCACTCAACATGGTCCGACAAGCCTCTATGAGTGTTCTGTTCCTTCTCTCAGCTACTCCATTTTGCTGTGGAGTGCGAGGAGAGGAAAACTCATGAAAGATACCTTGACTTTCACAGAATTCTGTCATGGCTCCAGACTTGAATTCCGTTCCATTGTCACTTCTGATTTTGATTACGGAACAGTTGTATTCATTCTGGATCTGCCTAACAAAATTAGTGAAAATACCGAAGGTATCTGACTTGTGTTTCAGAAAGAACACCCACGCAAAACGCGAGTAATCATCCATAATAACCAACGTATATTCCTTACCTCCCAAACTTCTAACCTACAGTGGACCAAACAAGTCCATATGGAGAAGCTGTAAGCTTCTATTGGAATCCTTGCCTATTATGCTTTTAAACGAACTTCTTGTTTTCTTGCCTTTGATACAAGCATGACAAGGACTGTCTGTAACGCACTTGACATTAGGTGCATCACGTACTAAGTTTTGAGAGAATAATTTATTAATAGTTTTGAAATTAATATGTGCTAGTCTCTTGTGCCATTGGTCAGCAAGGGATACACTACTTTTTGCTAAAAGACATACTGGTGTAGAAGTGTCAATACAACAGAAATTTAAACAGAAAATATTTCTGTTTCGAGTGCCTGATAAAATAGTTTCCAGGTTGTTAACCGATTTTATCAAACACTTGTTAGCATGAAATTCAACTACGTATCCTTTGTCGCATAATTGGCTTATGCTGATGAGATTGTGTTCCAATCCTTCAACATATGCTACATCCGAAAAGGATACGCTACCGTTAGAGATCATACCATAGCCTTTAGTTATTCCTCGATCTGAACCTCCAAAGATGACCTTTGGTCCGTTGCAGACTGAGGTGTAATTCTGGAGTAGGCTCCTTGTCCCGGTCATATGCCGAGAGCATCCGCTGTCCAAATACCAGATTGGCATTTTGGTGGCCTTTGGACATACCTGCAATTACAATCACTTAGCCTTAGGAACCCAAACATGTTTGGGTCCTTGGTCTCGAGTTAGAAAACCCCCCCTACGAGTATTAGCCTCATGAGTGGTCATTCTCACGTTGCTAACTTGAGGGGTTGCAGCATTACTAGGATTGAACCAGCAATCGATGGCAAAGTGACCAATTCTGCCACAACACCAACAATCGAACCTGTTGTATCTTTGCTTTGTGTAGTCCTGCTTGACTTTCTGGAATGAAGGTCCAGCAGGAGCTTTACTCTTGGAGGAAGAGGCTTCATGATGATGGCAATTACATGAAGTCTTCTCCTTCATAGGCTTTTCTACAATGGGTTTTACCTTTGGTGTCTTTTTGATATTGTGACCATGAGCATAAGGTCCATAGCTTTGAAGTTGAATCTCTTCATAAGGTGCTTTGAAGGCACTCTCGCCGAAGTTACGAGGACGAGTCTAACCTTGGTATCTTGACTTAGGCTTCTCAGGGATCGGCCTAGAAAAGTGTCCATAGGTAGACTCATAGTCGAGTTCGTTCGTAGGAAAGATAACTTTCTTGAACAGAACAGGTTCCAAAGGAGCTTTCCCTTTTTCTTCAGCTAGAGCCTTCCGGGCAGCCTTATTCTTCCTCTTGGCCTTGTTTCTCCTAGAGGATTTACTAGAAGAGCCAATGTGGCCTAAACCAGCACCCTTGGCCTTAGCAGAGAATTCAGCAATGATTGGAAGAACTGTCTTAGGCTTAGAGAAACTCTCAACAAGATTCTTTTCAGCCTCGAGTTGTTGTTCCAATTCTTTGATGATTTCCTCTTTAAGGTCGAGGTGCTTGAGAGCTTGATTGTACTCATCCATAGCACTGTTTAAGATCTCTTGAAGAGAGTTAGTCTTATTGACTTCTTCTCTTAAGCTGCTCACTAGCCTGTAGAGATTTTATCTCTTTGGCTTGAGTTTTCACTACTCTACGACATTTCTCGTAGGTCATGAGCAACTCTTGGTACTGGGTCATGAGTTCAGATTCATCTTCAGAGGAATAGCCCTCTTGCTCATTATCATCATCAGACTCAGAGAGAGGAGTGTGAGATTTTACCTCCCCAGTGAACTGGGGGACTTGTTCATCATCTGAGTGAGCCATGAGCCCAAAATAAGCTTCCTCTTCTTCACTCGACTCAGATGAGTCGGAGTCGCTGAGAGTTTTGCTCTTCTTGGCTACTAGACTCTTCTCTGTCCTCTTCTTATGGTGTGAGGATTTCTTTTCCTCTCTTCTTCCACCTTCTTTCTTTTTGTGAGGGAAGTCGGCGATGACGTGACCTGGCTTATTGCAACAATAATAAACGATGTCAGTCGAAATCTGTTTGTTCTGTTTAGAGTTATACCTGTCATGGCTACTTGACCCTTTCTTTCTCTGATCACCATCACGTCGTGATCTTCTGAATGAGGCATCTTTGCCTCTCCATTGCTTCTTCTTACTTAAGAATTTCTTGAATTGCCGGGAGAGCAATGAGAACTCTCCTTCAGATAGTTCTGAGCCAGATGAGCTTGGGTCAGATGATTCTTCTTCATCAGCTTCAGGAACTGGGGCAGGAGAGCTAGCCTTTGTATTCCTTGAGCTATCTGCCTTTAGAGCGACAGACTTCTCCTTGGATGCAGACCTGCTGATCTCTTCTTCAGCTTTTCTTGAGTTGATTTGCAGCTCGTAAGACATAAGCTTTCCGAACAGATTCTGTGGGTCTGTCTCAGCTAACCTTCCAAACTCCCGAATGGCACATACCTTATTGTCCCATTCCTTGGTGTGGGATCTTAAGAATTTGTCATTGAGTTCCCCATTGGTGAAGACACGTCCATAAACTCTGAGGCCATTTACTATCTTGAAGAAGTTCTCAAAAGTGTCAGCTATGGCTTCCTTATGACCCTACCTGAAGGATTCATATTTTTGGTTCAGTAGGGACCTTCGATCATCCCTTACTTCTTCTGTACCTTCCATTAGGGTCACTAGCGATTGCCACATCTCCTTGGCAGATTGGCAATGAATCAGATTCTGTAGCATTGAGTCATCGACTGCACTTGCGATAATATTTTTGGTTTCTTGTCTAACGAGACAAGTGCAATCTCGTCCTTATCGAGATCCATCAATTTCTTTGGAACTTGCTTAGATGAATCTATGGTGGAGGTGGTCATAGGAATGTGGGGACCTTCTTCAACAATCATGAAGATCCGGGGATCTACTGCTTCCATGAAGAACTTTACTCTTTCCTTCCACATAGGAAAATTGTTCTTGGTGCAGATGGGAGTTTAGCAAAATCCTTGGTCTTACTCATGCTTGATACTATTCAAGAAACAACTTAGAAGGATAAGATCAAGGTGTTAACCTTTTAACGATCAACCTCCCTCTGATACCAATTGAGAGTACTAAGTTGTTAGCCTAAATCACCTAGAGGGGGGTGAATAGGTGAAGTGCGTGTCAAATACGGAATTAAAAAATAACACAGCACACATCAAGCAATCACAGACGACAAGAGATTTATAGTGGTTCCCCAATCTTGGGTACGTCCACTTTACTCACCGATCTAGCAAATCACTAGACTCGGCTACTCCACTATCTCGGATTGAAAACAATCATACACCTCGGAACCACGTTCCTACAAAACTCGATCTAACTGGATCTACAAAACTCGGAAGAAAAAGCCTTCCTACAAATCTCGGAGAACAAAGCTCCTACAAAGTAAATTGTTTGAAAGGAAAAATACAAACAACAATATTCTCAGATCTGGATCTTGACAGTCTTCTTCCTTAAGAACTTTGGCTTGATCAGAGTATGTTGAAGATGACTTGAGAGAGATCCACAAATCTGAAAAACAGAATCACCTCGATCAAGAAAGTAGATCTGAAATCTTTGAGGCTCGGCGAGATCGAGTGATTAACTTTCGTCTGGATCGCTGGAGAATAAAAGTTGAAGGCAGCGATCGAAGATCGTCGATCCAGAGCTTCTTCCGTGAACGTCAATGGCGGCAGCGGCGTGAGGAATTAGGGTTTACGGGATTTCCTTTTTCTCTTACTTAAAATAATAATCTTTCAAAGACTTGTTATTAGTCAAATCTGAAAGGACCTATTTATAGGTGGACTCCAACGGTCAGAAAATTAATTAGGGATGACACGTGGACCAATCAGAAATGATTGATTTGAAATACACAGAGGAATTGACTTAGAGAAATTTCAGGAACAATTTAAACAGATATACTCGAGTCATAAGAGAAACATACTCGAGTATTAGATGGTATATACTCGAGTGGATAAGAAGGAGCATACTCGAGTATATGAAGATCAGCACTCGAGTGAATTTAGAACTACTCGAGTATGAGAGTATATACTCGAGTAAAAATACTTAGAAAAATTTCTCAGATAAGAGGAGGAACTACTCGAGTAGAAGAGTTGGAGATACTCGAGTAAGAGAAGAATGAATTACTCGAGTATCTTGGAAAAGCTACTCGGGTAATCATTGAACTACTCGAGTATGAAAAACATCTACTCGAGTTCAGCGTCACTTACTCGAGTATATATGGAACTACTCGAGTATGTAGACTTAGAATTATTCTGAGATGAGAAGCACAGATCTACTCGAGTATGAACAGACCACTTACTCGAGTAACTAACCAACTACTCGAGTACAAGTTATCATCTACTCGAGTAAAACAGTCTACTCGAGTATGTAATCCAACTTACTCGAGTGCAGACCCACTTACTGAGTATACAAGAGATGTACTCGAGTATGTGGACTTAGAGAAAATTCTGGATCTAAAAGCAGAAGGATTTACTCGAGTATAAGATATGACCTACTCGAGTGACTGACTATCTACTCGAGTATAAACTTATCTACACGAGTACACAGAGTCTACACGAGTATGTCTAATGATCTACTCGAGTACTAAGTCACTTACTCGAGTATATGAAGAAACATACTCGAGTATGTGGACTTGGAAATATTTCTTCTGAAAAGATAAACTTCAAAACTTCAGTCCACCAATCCAAGTGCTTGTATAGGAAGTGTATCCCAATAGAGAGGCTATACATGGGCCAACACTTTGGGTCACACAATGAGGGATTACATTGTATGGTCCTGTGTTTGGTGACCCATTATAGACTGATATTGGTCTACACTTGGCAATGAGAACCTGCACACGTACAACTTAAACACAATATCAAATACACCTTAATTCATCTTAGTTCAAGGTCTGACCTCCTACAAATCTGAGGTATTGTGGAGACAAATCCCAACACCGTCTCCATTAGGTAGATGTCAGACGCCTTCAAGTGTAGGCTCTTTGCCATCACGTTGAAGGAGAAGGCGAGGGACTGGTTCCACCAGTTGCTTGCAAGTTCAATCTACTAATTTGAAGATTTGCGTTGAGGGTCCTTGTTGAGGTTCTCGACGTCCAAAAAGAGGAAGAAGTTGGCGGAGTGTCTGTTTGCCATCAAGCAGAAGCCGGAGGAGACTCTGGGACACTACGTGGATAGGTTCCGGGAGGAGATTCTGTAGGTCCAGGAGATGCCCGGGTACACCGTGATGCTCGCATTTACCCTTGGGTTGAGGTCGAGCTTCTTCAGCATGGAGTTGAAGAGAGCTTCCCCCTCTCCTTTGAGGAGTTAATGGAGAGGGCGGCGAAGGAGATTGAGATTAAGGCGGCCAATCCGGCATTTGCGAAGAAGTTGGCCAAGTTGGCGGAGGAGGAGGTAAAAGAGCTGGGAGGCAGAGAGAGCAGAGGGAGCAGAGGGAGGAGAGGAGAAGGGAAGAGCCCAGGGGCCAGGGGCATCCCTAGGGATGGGTGCATAGGGAGCCGAACAATCGGTTAGGCTGGAGGCCCCAAGAAGGACACCCCCAAGGGTAGGGGGAGGATGGCAAGGTGTAGACAACTTTCGCGGGCAAAGGAGGTTCAACCAACTGGCTTGGAGGCAGGGACAAAGGTCCCCCTCCTGCCACAGCAGTAGGCTATGTAGATCGTAAGGGGAAGAGGTAGAAGGAGAGGAGCTCGAGGAGGAGCGAGGAGAAGAGAGGGCATGGTGGCGTTGCTCTTTTGTGACTTCCACCAAGAGGAGGGCCACACAATGTCCACCTGCCTAGAGTTTCTAGAGATGAGAGCGGTCAGGGGGCAGGTCCACCAGCAGCCCCCTACAAGGATTGAGGAACTTCTACAAGGATGAGGTGAGGATAGGTGTGAAGACAGGGTGGACGTGGGAGCCCGAGGGGGGATCAAGGTAATTTATGGGGGTGTGGGGATCGAAGCCACCCGTAAGGGGAGCTTCCAAACCATGTATCGAAGGAGTGTTACCTCGACCTCCCAGACCCCCCCCCCCCAGGAGGAGGAAAGGATCACCTTCTCGTCGAAGGATATGTCAGACTATGAAGACCCGTTCTGTGACGCCTTGGTGATCCAGACTGCAGTAGAAAATTTCACGGTCTCCCGGATCTTAGTAGACAATGAGAGCACCATAAATGTGATCTTCAAGAAGGCCTTCGACGAGATAAAGGTGGAGGTTCGGAGGGTGCTAGCCTCGGACGGGCCATTATTTGGGTTCTCGGGAGAGAGGAAGGAAGTAGAGGGAGGAGTGGGGCTTCATGTGACGTTGGGGTGGGGGTGTCAAGGAACTATCGGTTCGTCATCATTGACGCTCCGAGAAGCTATAACACGATCTTTGGGTGCCCTCTCATCAGCGCCTTTCGTTACATCCCCTCCTCGTTCCATCAATGTTTGAATTTCAGCAGTGGAGGAGTGCATGTCCGGATCAGGGGAGATCCAAAGGTGGCAAGATAGTGCTATATGGCTGTCGTCAACACCATTTCCTGGATGGAGGAAGTAGAGGAGCTGGAGAGGGAGATGGCGATGTAGGAGGAAGCTGCGGGGGAAGGAGAGATGGGCCTAGGAGAGGTCAGTGAGAAGGCGGAGGAGGAAGCTACGGGCAAAGGAGAGATGGGCCTAGGAGAGGCTGGTGAGAAGGCGGAGGAGGAAGCTGCGTGCGAAGCAGAGAGGAGCCTAGGTGAGGTTGGTGATGAGATTGAGGATTAGGTTATGGAGAAGGAAGGGGCAAGCCTAAGTGAGGTTGTGGAGAAGGAAGCAAAGGAGCAAAGGGTAGAGGGAAAAGCGGAGAGAGAGTCCCGGAGGGTGAAGAAGTAGAGTTGTCTGGGAAAGGCATGTTGGAAGCAATGGAGGTGGAGAGGCTAGAAGGTGAGGAGGAGTTGGGAGAAGAGAAGGAAAGGGCCAGCAGGGAGAAGAGAAGGAAAGGGCTTGCGCCCAGAAGACCAGGCAAGGATGCAGGAGTGCATCCAAAAGAATTCTGACATATTTTCCTGGAGTGTGGCGGACATGCCGGGCATTAATGCTGATGTGGCTTGCCACCGCCTGAACTTGGACCCCAAGACGCGTCCCATTCACCAAAAGATGTGGACCATTGCCACCAAGCTGGAGGAGCCCATCAGCGAGGAGGTCAAGAAGCTTATTGATGCAGGTTTCATCTCGAAGATCCAGTATACAGGTCGGGTCTCCAATGTGATAATGGTAAATAAGGGTGATGGGAAGTGGCGCATATGTGTAGACTTTTCTTTATTGAATAAATCATGCCCTAAGGATTGCTACCCCCTGCCTTGGATCGATACGTTGGTTGTTTCAACCGTCGGTTTTTCTATTATGAGTTTTTTGGATGCTTTTTCAAGTTATCACCAGATCCGCATGAATCCCCTAGAAGTCAAAGATATCTCCTTCATCACGAGGGAGGGATGCTTCAGCTACATAATGATGCCCTTTGGGCTTAAGAACGTGGGGGCAACCTACCAGAGCATGATGGACCGAGTCTTCCAAGACCAAAGTGTGTCTTCGGGGCAAGCCGAGGCAAGTTTCTTGGGTACCTCCTAACCCCGGCGGGGGTTGAGTCTAACCCGGATAAGGTGAAGTCCATCGTGGAGTTGGAATCCCCTCGCAACGCTTAGGAGGTTCAGCGCTTGATGAGTAAGCTAGCCGGGCTGAGTCGGTTTCTCTCTCGAGCCGGGGAGAAGTGCTCGCCTTTCTTAAAAATGCTTCAGGGGGAACAAACAGTTTGAGTGGACGGAGGAATGTGAGGAGGCATTCCGGACGTTGAAGTCCCAGCTGTCCCAAGTGCCACTCCTATAGAGCCTGAAGGAGGGAGAGGACCTAGCCTTATACCTTGGGGTAGGGGCTGAGGTTGTGAGCTCTGTGTTGGTAAAAGAAGAAGGGAAGAGACAGTTGCCCATCTATTATGTCAGTAGAATCTTAAAGAAGGCTGAGCTACGCTACCTCATCTTAGAGAAGTTGGCTTTCTCTCTAATCGTCTCGGCCAGGAAGCACATGCCATACTTTCAAGCCCACTCAATAAAGGTGGTGACCGACCACCCACTGCGCAAGATCTTTGAAGGAGTGGAACACTCGGGGCGGTTGGCCAAGTGGTTCATTGAGCTCAGCGAGTTCGACGTCTCTTTTATGCCAGGCTCTCCATCAAGGCGCAGACGGTTGCTAACTTCTTGGCTGACTACATCATTGATCTGGAAGGGGAGGAAGCGTTGCCAAGGGAGGCATGGAGGATGTACGTTGACGGAGCCTCAAGGAAGCATTCCCTTGGGGGAGGGGTAATGTTGGTGAGCCCCCATGGGGTCACCATAAAGCAAGCAGTGGCACTGCACTTCCCGGTCACCAACAATTAGGCAGAGTATGAGGCTGTCATAGCCGGGCTGCGGTTGGCCAAGGAGCTCGGGATTCACAACGTGGAAGTGCTCACAGATTCACTGGTGATGGCGCCGCAAATCAGGGGAGAATATGAAGCTCGAGAGCCAACTCTCCAGAGGTACTTGTCCAAGGCGAGGGTGATCATTGGAGGGTTCCGAGCATTCTCAATTCAGCATGTCCCTAAGGAAGAGAATGTAGCAGGGGACCGATTGGCCAAGTTTGGACCCCGAGGGGGGGACCTTGACCGACCTATTTCATCCAGCAATCGAGGAAGGGGAGCTGATGGAAGTGGATCGGCGACCCTCGTGGGTGGATCCCTTTGTAACCTTCCTCACCACGGGCAACCTCCCCGAAGGGGTCAAGGAGGCAAAGGGCTTTCGGCATAAAGCGACCCACTATCTTATGCACAAAGGGAGCTTACATCGAAAGATGCTATCGGGTCTTCTAGCGTGATGTGTGGTGGAGGAAGAGATACAACAGATTTTGGAGGAGGTGCACTCCGGGGAATGTGGTAGCCATTCAGGAGGAAGAACGTTGGAGGCAAGGGTGGTCAGGCAGGGATACATCTGGCCCACCCTGCGGAAGGATGGGCAGAGTTTGCGAGGAGGTGCCAAAAGTGCTAGCTCTACGCCACCCTTCAGCTCTTGCATGATCAACGGCTTCGAAGCATCACAATGCCATGGCCTTTCTCCATTTGGGGGGTGGACCTAATCAGACCGTTTCCTCCGGCAAGCGGGCAGAGAAGGTTCCTCTTGGTTATGATTGACTACTTCTCAAAGTGGCTGGAGGTCAAGGAGTTGGCCAAGGTAACCTCCCAGGTTATAAGGAACTTCGTCTGGGGAGAGATCATCTGTAGGCACGGGTTGCCTCAGACCATTGTCACGGACAATAGGTCACAGTTCACAAGCGAGGAGTTCATAAGCTTATGCATTCATGTGGGTATCGACCTAAGGTTTGCCTCTGTTTACCACCCCAAGAGCAGCAGCCAGGTGGAGGCGGCAAACAAAATTATAGTGAACCTGCTCAAGAAGAGGGTAGAGAACCTGAGGGGGAGCTGGGTTGAGCAACTCTCCTCGGTGTTGTGGGCCCTTCGGACAACCCCAAACACGGCCACTGACGAGACCCCCCTTCAAACTCTCGCATGGGTGTGAGGCGGTTCTACCCGTGGAGTTTGAGGTCCAATCCCCACGGGTTGTGGCCACAGACAAAAGAGGCGAGGCATGGAGGGAAGGGAATGAGGAGGAGCTATGGCTCTCATTGGACATGGTGGAGGAACTTCGCGATGTGGCCGCCGTCAGGCAGGAGGAGATCAAATGAAGGATGACCAAGTATTTCGACAAGCATGTCAGGATAAAGCAGTTCAAGGAAGGGGACCTGGTCTTGAAGAAGGTCGACACCGCAGGAAGGTCGGTGGTCGTTGGTAAGCTCAACCCCAATTGGGAGGGGCCCTATATTGTTGAAAGGGTCCTGTGGTCAGGGGGATACCACCTCCAGAATGTGGAAAGGGTATCTGTTAGTCATGCATGGAGTGGCGATGACCTGAAGCGCTTCTACCCTTAGTGGGAGACAAGGTTGTAAATCCTATTTGTAATAAATTCATTAAGTTGTTTCATGGTTGGTTTCTTTTGAGAGTTGAAAAAAGAGGTTGGCAGTTAGCAAGACCACAAGAGGATCCCGCTTCTCAGTCTCCACTAGCTGGCAGGTCCGGAAAGCGCGCTCAGCCCCAGGTAGACCCGCTGTGCAGGCTCTCACTAGCTGGCAGGGTCGTAGGCTCGCTTGGGGGTAAGAGAATACCTCGAGTGGTGATTCCGCTGCGCAGACTATCCTAACTGGTAGGGCTTGAATGCATGCTCGGCCCCGAGTAGAATCGCTAACTAGACTCTCATTAGCTGGGTAGGGCTGTAGGCACACCTGAGGGGAAAGGCTGGGACGTTGAAGAAAGAATTGAGGAACTAAACAAGACCCCGAGAGGATCCCGCTGCTCAGGCTCCTACTAGCTAGCTGGTCTGGAAGACGTGCTCGGCCCCGAGTAGAAACGTTGTCCAGGCTTTCACTAGCTGGCAGGGCCGTAGACTCTCCTAGGGGGGGGGGGGGTAAGGGAATACCTCGAGTGGTGATTCTGCTATGCAAACTCTCCTAGTTGGCAAGGATAGAATGCGCTCGGCCCCGGGTAGACTCGCTGACCATGCTCTCATTAGCTGGGCAGGGTTGTAGGCACACCTGGGGGGAAAGGCTGGGAGGTTGAAGAAAGAATTGAGGAACTAAGCAAGACCCTGAGAGGATCCCGCTGCTCAGGCTCCCACTAGCTGGCAGGTCTGGAAGGCGGGCTCGGCCCCGGGTAGACCCGCTGTCTAGGCTTTCACTAGCTGGCAGGGTCGTAGGCTCGCCTTGGGGTAAGGGAATACCTCGAGTGGTGATTCTAGTGCGTAGACTCTCCTAGCTGGCAGGGCTTGAAGGCACGCTTGACCCCGGGTAGACTCGCTGTCCAGGCTCTCATTAGCTGGGCAAGGCTGCAAGCACACCTGGGGGGAAAGGCTGGGAGGTTGAAGAAAGAATTGAGCAAATAAGCAAGACCCCGAGAGGATCCCGCTGCTCAGGATCCCACTAGCTGGCAGGTTTGGAAGGCGTGCTCGACCCCGGGTAGACCCGCTGTCCAGGCTCTCACTAGCTGTCAGGGCCATAGGCTCGTCTGGGGGGGGGGGTAAGCGAATACCTTGAATGGTGATTCCGCTGCACAGACTCTCCTCTGCACAGACTCTCCTTGCTGGCAGGGCTGGAAGGTACGCTCGACCCCGGGTAAACTCGTTGTCCAGGCTCTCATTAGCTGGGCAGGGCTGCAAGCACACCTAAGTGGAAAGGATGGGAGGTTGAGGAAAAAATTGAGGAACTAAGCAGGACCCCGAGTGGACCCGCTGTCAGGCTCTCACTAGCTGACATGATCGTGTGATCTCTTGGGGGAAGAAGGAAGAAGGGGATTATTGTTTAAGTGGTCCCAGGTGGGCCCGGTACCCAAGTTTACACCAAGCAAACAGGGCTATTGAAATCATTACGGAGTCACGAAGCTCTTGTTAACAGATTTACAAATGGCTAACCCCAGTCCTATGCAGGGATGGGATGACTCAGATCCCTCTCAGTCAGGCTCTCGGCCAGGCACTCGGCAGGGCTCTCGGCATAACCCTCCCGGCGGGGATCTCGGCCAGGCTTTTGGCAGGGCTCTCGCCATAGCCTCTCGCCGGGGATCGTAGCAAGCACCTCTCGGCAAGGGTTCCCGGCACGACTCTTTTGGCAAGGCTCTCGGTAGGTCCCTTCCGATAGGTTTTACTTGGCCAACTCTTTGAAAAGGTGGCGGTCATCACCTAAGATCCTAAGAGCCTAGGGTTTGTGCAAAGGTAAAAAAACATTCCAGCGACAAAGAAGATCTTTTAACACAATATAAAAAGAGTAAGTATTAGTGGGGGAATCTCGCCCTTTACAAAAGTTACAATGGATAAGTTCACACAAAAAATGTACAAAAATCAAGGCAAGGTTACAATAAACGAAGCAAGATATGGAGGCTATTGAGACAGCCCGCCGGAGGTCTCGCCGGAGGTTCCACTAGAGGTTCCACTGGGGGAGTAGCCGGATGACTTGCCGGGCGAGCTGCCGTCAGTTTCCTCGTTCAAAACCAGCTCCGCCACATCATCGTTGATCGGAGAGACGTTCTCTCTCGCGGGTTTGGGGATAGGCTCGAACAGTCAGGGCAAGACCCCTCATGCCATAAGGGTCTCGCCTCTTTCGTTCAAGAGCTCAGACCCCGCAACACCTCGATGACCATCTTCGTCGTGGCTTGCACGTTTTCCTGAATGATCACGTCGAGCTCGTACCCAGAATAGTACCTGTGCTCGATTCTCTCCGCCAGCGATGGTCGTGCATGCGCCAGGGCCAGTGCCTCCTCCAGGCGCTTCATCTCGACTCGCAACAGCTGGTTCTCACACTCGACGCCGACCACTCTGGTGCGAGACAATTGGGCTTGCGCGGAGTCCTGCGAGAAGGTACTGTTAGGCAAAAATATATGTGTTAAACATACATACTAAGGGGGCGTGAGTGTTGAAAGGTCCCGCTTACCTCGGTGGCCGGGAGAAGGGAGAGAAGTTTTTGGGCGGCCGCTAAGTCGGCCTTTAGGCTGGCCAGCTCAGCCACAACCGCATCGCTCTACTTGATCGTATCAACGTGGTTGCGCTCTATGGTGAGGGAGCGGCGCCCGGCCATGTCCGAGAGTTGAACCACACGAAGTTGGGCCTGGGCAGCGTCGAACACGAGATCCCGGGATGTCTTCCAGTCGACCGTGTCAGCGTCCTCCCGGCTGTAAAGGTCGTAGCCTAGCGCGAAGGCGTGGTCGGTGCTTGAATCCCGCTCCATCCAAGAGGGGAGAAGGGTGGAAACCGCGATGCGGCTGGATATATGATCCCATTGGAGCAAAGGCATGCCTTCCATATCCTTGTATTTATCGTCGAAGCCGAAATTCTGGTGCCCTTTCGGCACCGGCTGGCGAGGGGACTCGGCCGGGGTCTCTGCGGCAGGCCGAACAGCACCTGTCTCGCCAGCAACTGAAAGGGTCTCGACAGGGATCTCGGCGGAAGCCGGTACGATGGATTTACCCTTGTCCGCTGCCGATGGCTTTGATCTTTTGAGAGGATGGGCAGAGTGGGAACTCGGTTTCCGCTTCTGGGCACTTGGCGCGGAAGAGGATCTCGGCTCCTCCCAGCAAGCTGTTGTGGCAGACTTGGCGAGAGCTAAGGGGTCAGCAAGCGCCCTGGACTCGTCGAAAGGCTGATGGAGGGGAATGTCTCGCTTACCTGTGAGTTTCATAGTTAGTCAGCCCTACCTCTTGAAACGAAAGGTTACAAGTCAAGTCCAGAAAGTTACCTTCACCAGGGGGTACCGGTTGGAGGGAATCCAGGTCTCGCCGGAGGAAAGGGACGTTGAAGGCTTTCGAGCCAAAGAACTCGACCAGGGTGCCCTCTCGCTCCCCGAGAGTGGGATACTTGTAGGTTGCGTCATCATATTGGATGGGCGCGAGAGGGATGTTGTCGAAAGGCCCTGAGACAAAGACGAACCTTTCCACAAAGTTATGGTGTTTGTTGGCGAGACCCGCCGTATTCACCGACTGTCCAGAAAGGAAGACTGACCCTCCCTTGGCCCAGACGTTGAACATCTTTTGGAAGATTGACAGACTGAACTCAATCCTTTCCACCCACATATAGCAGGCGAAAGCCACCAGGAGGGCGATTGAATTTGGGTTGAGCTGGGCCGGCACTACCCCATAATAACGTAGGGCATGACGCACTTCAGGCCAGAGGGGGAGGCAAAAGCCCGCCTCAAAGTGCTCCAAGGGGATGACGAGCTCTCCTTCTGGGGCGAGGTTAACCCTGTCCTCGCTCCCAGGCTTCCGTGCGACGAACCCTGGCGGGATGAAGGTCTGAGTGATCGTGAGGAATTCTGCCAGCATGAGCCGGCAGGGCGGGAAGGCATGGTCCAGAAAGGTCTGCGCACACTTGGAACAGCCTTCGCTCTCGCCTGGCATCTCGAAGGGAAGAAGAGAGGATAAAAAGGTCGGGGAGGCGAGAGCCTTTGTGCTGCAAGGATCGACGAAAGCAGTTGACGGGAGGACGAAGGTTCAGAATGAAAAAAATAAATGTTGGGAAGTAAATGAGGTAGGTGTACTGGCCTATTTATAGAGGATACAGTAATTATGAGCTTTTTCTTAGAAAATGCGGCAGAAGATCGGTCAACGAGTCAGCAAATCTGGAAGACGTGATTTCTCAGTTTTCTTCCTGCCTCATCATCTCTCCTTGGACCTACAGGAAGCGAGAACCTCCAGGGAGGTCTAAGGGAAATACAAATGATTCTAGCGCGCGAGAAGTATTAAGCCATGTGTACGAGTAAGGCATTCACAAAGTATCAAAGAGAGCATGCAAAAAACAGGCAGAAAGAACATAGATACAAAGGGGCTCTCTTTTGGCGAGAGCCCCCCAACAATAATGATAAAATATAATAATAACAAATAATACCCATAATAATTGTCAGTTGCCGACGGGCGCAAGTGGTACAAAGCGAGAAGCGTAGGCCAGGGGGTTTGGGGGAAAGAAGAGATAAAGCCCACAAGGCTCAATACGGCTCCCGACCACCGCCAACGACCCCGATCTCGTCTCCCCGGCCTTGGAGGTGCTCGCGGATTGTAGAAGGCCGTCAGAGCGGTCAGCCCTTGGTTGGCCAGACGGTGGTGATCCTGAACCCACGCGATATATCTTCTGGGGGAGGGCTCGTCGGAAAACGTCTCCTGGGACTCCATCTCGACAATGAGGTTGGCGCAGTCCTGCTCGACAATCCCCAACCGCTGCACCATCGTCTCATGGATTCTCTTCACCGCCGCGGAGTCAGCTCGTTGCCGCCGCGTAAGCTTAGACAGGACTGACGAGATCCTTTGCCGCTGCGCTTTGCCACTCCCGGAGGCTTCAAGAAACTCCTCCATCTCGCCAGAAGAGGGGAGGGGTGAGTATCCCCCGTCCTCTTCTTCCTCCTCCTCATCCTCATCTTCTTCTTCGGCTTCCGCACCATGCACCTTTGGATCTGAAGGGCAGTCGGTCAGATCAAAGCAGGAGTGAGAGGGAAAATTATAAGTTCCCCCATACCTGAGTTGTGGTCAAGGGTTCCCGCCGACGGTTGGCGAGAGGGGCCAGGCAGTCCCTCAGGGTTCTTTCCAAAGAGCAGGTGAAGCGGTTTCCCCCGCCCGGGGCGGAACGTCCTACGCTCTGTCATAACCCGCATTTTCACCGCATATAATAACTTATCAGAGTAAAAGAAAATGTGCGTCATGATGTCACATCAGCAGGGGATAACTGCGGACGCTCAGGCATACACCTACTTAATCATGAAGAGAGATTCTTTATGTTATTTTAAGGCAAAAATCAGTTTAAGTGCAGTAGCTAGCCGTATCCATCGGCTTAGTGGCTCATCTAGTCCACGAATTAAAATATAATTATACGCTGTGGAAGATACTTGTTTACATTGACTCCAACATCCTACATGAGTATAAACGTCCTCAAATAACAACTCATGTTATGCAAGACCCTAAGTTTATAATAGTAGTAAAGATAGCTTTTACGGTCGCTAAATATAACAAGTTAGAGTTTTGAATTATGCAATGCGTGAAGTAATAGTAGTAGATTTTATACTTAAAAATACCTAACATGCATTCTTAGCATAAATCCTCCCAGAGAGCAAGTAATCCACATCCAAATATCAAAAACTAAGCAGCTAGCAAGTATCTAAAAATAACAATTCTGTGAGCATCAACAAATTGACACGAACCCACATATAACAAAGTATGTCTGAACCAGTAAAACAAAATAAGCAACTAACTACCTCGCTAAGACAAGGAAACAACAACTGCCAACACTGCCGCCTAGAAACTCCGAAACCAGCTCTGTTATCTGCTACTGCTCTGAACCTGGGGCATTCCAAAGACAGAATAGCTCAGCAAGAAGGTACAAATGGTGGCAGAAAAATAAGCCAAAATAAAACAAGGCCAAAAGGGGTATCAACCCAAGACCCAAAAATACTGAAGTAAAGTACAAAAAGAAACAAGGCATCATCAGGAAAAAACTCTTACGTGATTCGTCACGTACAACAAGAGTATACCAGACGCACGAGGCTACAAGGCGACAACATGAATAAATCATAAGGGAAAAATGCAAAACCTTTATTAGGCACCTGTGGTCGACTCTACCCAAAAACACGGGCGAGGTGGTCACTCAACTGGACACACCCTCATGAATGTAATATCCGTCTAACTGCGAGGGAGTCTCATACTCTCCACCATACACCGTAGACGCTCAAAAACCTGGTAGACTTCCACAAGGTACTAATAAAGGAATCAAACATTGCGGAGGTGATTTCGTCCACCAACTCCCGCAATCAAGAAAAAAACCCACAAAGAAACCACCACATATCTCGAGATTTGGCACGTCAAATTCTACTTAACATTTCTAGATTTAAGACATGGTTGATCAACCCTTAGGAATGATTTACAATCCTAGATAAATACTATTACGTTCAATAATGATAGTTAAGGCGTTTAAAGCCATTAACAAGACACTTCAAGAACGATTAAATATAACCTAACAAGATCGAGTTCATCATGACAAAACCTTACAACATCTAGTGATCATCAAGAAGGTTAATCATAGCAATAAATTGGAAGACAAAGTGCAGAAAATTTTAAAGAAAATAAAAACTGAACCGTTACCATCAAATCGGACAAGGAGAAACGAGGAGAAACCACCACTTGCCTTGGTTTTACCGAAAAAATTCTCCGAATCAGTCCACGTTACAGATCGGGGCAAAAGAGGATGGAGGAAGTTGAAATCTAGACAAAAAATGGCTGAAGTAGAGGTTAGGGATTAAAAACCCTAACGCAAAAACTCAAGGAATGGGAAAAGTTTTACCACGATGGCGTAGCTATCGACGAGAGCTTTCCAGATCTATACTCGGTTTGAGATTTCGAGCACCGGAGCACCGTCGGCGGCCACCGGAAGATTCACGAACAGCTTCCTCACGCCTATTTTTCTCTGGGTCGGTTCAGAATGTTGGAGAAGATGAAGTGTTTATCTAATAAGAGTATATATATATATACGAGCATCTTCGCACGGGTTACGCCCGTGCTCGATGCTCTCGTCAGTCTCGTGCGGCCTTCGGCCGCATCAGGCAGGCTTTGCCCGCCTGCGACCGGGCTTTGCCCGGGCTCCACCATCTCGGCGACGCACTCGTCACTCGCGGCCCCCCGAAGGAAAATTATTCCGATTCGGGCTCCGGGTGCCGCGAGTGGCGGGTGCGGCGCCGAGATAATATTATAAAATAATAATATAAAATAATCCTTATACAATAATAAAATTAATACACTTAGATCTAGGTTGCTCTATAGTAGAATTAAAATTGAATTCCAGCGCCACGACTGCCTCCCCCGCATCCCGTGCCGCAACTCGACGCCGACCTACCCACGCCGCGGTCGACGGAGGCTATCGACCCCGTCGGTGGGGTCTCGTGTAGCCTTCGTCGGCTCTGCCTGCAGGAGTGGCCTCCACTGTCGACCCAGGAGATGGCGGGCTACACCAGCAGCGGGGAAGGAGGGGATCCGGATCCCCTGGAGTTCCTACCGGAACTCCAGGGTGGAGTTCGACGAATGATGACCGAAGGATTGCATGGATTGCATTAAGAGTAAAATAAACGCTCAGATTTAATTCCTATAGAAAATCACGCTCGCATAAAGGATTCCCGGATGAGCTCATGCGGATAAATTATTTTGGCCTCATCGCCGCCGGCGAGCTTCTCCTCATCGCAGCCGGCGAGCTTCTTAGAAAGGGGAGGAATCCTCATCGCCGCCGGCGAGCTTCTCCTCATCGCAGCCGGCGAGCTTCTCCTCATCGCAGCCGGCGAGCTTCTTAGAAAGGGGAGGAATCCTCATCGCCGCCGGCGAGCTTCTCCTCATTGCAGCAGGGAAGATTAGGAGGAGGAGGAGGAGAAGACAAATGATGAATATGCCATGTTCTGTTGTATCTGTAACGGGTCGTTTAGGATAGGATGGACGGTCAGGGATCATCACTCTATCGATTTTCTTAATCAGCACTCGCTTGGTGGTTCTGTGTTCGAATTCTTTTGGGAAATAAACATGTATTTCTCATGCCATGCATTCCTTTCCTGTGTTAAACTTTAAGCACTTGTAAAACACGAACACTTTGAGAACATGACACTAACAAAACATAACAGTTTCAGGAAATAAAGAATTTGATAGTGTGAAACAGAGAAACAAATCAAACCACACATTTAAAAAGTTTCAGATTCAGATGCCTTTGCGACAATTTTGATTAAATTAGGGCATAGTTCCCTATAGCGATTAGCCATATCCAACTTTAAATTTTCCTGAATAAAAAGAGAAAATTAAAATCACTTAAGAAAAAAAGAATTTTCAAAATAGCATTAAAAAAAATAGAGCTTCACCTGAACATTTCTATTACTCTTCTCCAAAATTTCATCTCTTGCTTTTCTAGTCCATCTCTTCAATATATATTTGTCTGGGACTAATTTTATATCTATTATATCTAGAACCTTCAAAATATGTGAACAAAGAATCCCAAAAATTTCATACATCATACATTGACATGATGTTGTTTGTAGAAATGGGTGATATGTGACTTTGTATTCACCACCTTCATTAAACGATGATATTAAAAACTCACGAAAATCAAATGCTTCATTCTTTTCCATTATAAAATTTGATAAACTTTTTTCTCATTCTACTTGAAACTTCACAAAAATGATTCTAGTATAAATATTTCCAGCTTGAATCAAAATAGGAACGGTCTTCACCTTGAGCTTTGGCATTTTCTCCCTTATCTCATATTCCGACTGCAATTCTTTATATCTTTTGTCACTAACTACCCTTTCAAAGTGCTTAAAAAAATTATTTAAGTCTAGGCTAGACTTCAAGTAGTCCTTCAAAAGTTATAACATCTCCAAAAATATCGTAATCAATACGCATCTTAGCGTCAGTCCAAAACATATTCGTTATCTGTTCGGAATGATCCAATTGCACTGCATAAAAGAAAGATGGATCCTCTAATATTTTCCTTTGAAAATATTTTAACAAGCAACTCACTTCTCCATATATCATCTCTCTTTGACGTTTTGTTCTTAGATAGTTTTTTTGGTCTAGTTGAGTGAACCCAATATTTTCTATTTCTCCAGCTAGTCTCCCAAAAAATTCATAAGAATTTTTTTGTTTCACTCCAGAGTCATCCGCTAAATGCACTTCAAGTCCTTACACGTCTGTTATCATCCTTTGTGATTTCATTATGTGAGCGCATTCAGGAAAGTGAAGTATATGATTGTGCTCTGCCACAAAGTCATGAACATAATATTTATTATTGCTTCTATTTAACGTAACGCCTAATCTAACAGGACAATTGTTATGCCGCCGCATCCGCTACAATTTCAAGGGCAAACGTACACTCGGCGACCAAAAGAACGGAGGCTAAACAACGGGGCTGAACCATCCGGTTCAGCCCCCAACCTATGAAGGAGCCAAGGGGGGACTGAACCGACCCGGTTCAGTCCCCAAGTGGGGGGGGGGGGGGCGCCGGCCCCCTTGATCCCCAGGTATTAATAAACCCGGGGATCCCTCTTGAATGATATGGACTAGTATTCTCAAGGTATTTCCTCTTTCTCTCTTACTAACCCTAATTCTTCTTCTTTTCCCCTCTAAATCTCCCCTAGATCTCTCTTCTTCTTGCAAAGTCTTATCATTTGGTATCAGAGGATCATCCTGCGACGATGGTGACACGCTCAGAAGCCGAAACCGCGCGGCTCGCATCCCTCGAGGAGAACTATGTAGGGTTGTCGGACACGATGACGGCGCTCGAAGAACAAGTAAAATCCTCCCAAAAAATTCTAGAGGATCGCTTGGATGCGCGCATGGAGGAGATCAAAACCCTACTTGCACAAAATCTGAAAGGAAAAAACCCCGCGGTGGAAGGATCCGAAACGGAGGAGTCCTACCATCCTCTTGCGCAGAATGGCACTGGAATCGGAAGCGGAGTGCAGCAGGGGGACGAATATGGGTCTACAGGAGGCGGGTTCTCTGTTGCGGGGTCGGCGGACAGTGGACACCGATCATACGCGGATCGGCGCCTACGCCAACCGCACGGCTGGATCGGCGCAGGAAGGGTACGGGGGCCCTGAAGGGATCGTCGGAGGGACGACGGAGACCGGCTACCGCCGACCAGGCGGCTGGAGGCCGCCGGAAGGGCTGACGGCACCGAGCGGGCCATTCGGCGCCCAATCTGCCTGGAACGGACCCAGAACGCAGGCTGGCCCCTCTTGGCGGGGTCCGGGGCAGGGAACGGCCTCTTTTCGACCGACTGGAGTGAATGTGGTCCCAATCGGAGGTTTGGCGGGCATTCTACCGATACCTCCGCTCTACGGAGGACCGACGGACTATGGAAATTGCAACTCATGGGGTGGAGGGCAACAAGGAGGCTACGGCATGGACCGGGAATGGCCCGGGCCCGCAACGGCCCCAGCGCAACCTTACCAACCAGCACATGCAGAACCACGGCCATACATACAGCCCAAACTGACACGTATGAACTTCCCTAAGTTCAAAGGCGGCGACGCCTTAGAGTGGATCCAGAAGGCTGAGCTTTTCTTCAAGTACCAAGAGATTCTGGAGGGGCAGTGGGTCCAGTTGGCGTCTTTCCACTTGGAGGAGGACGCTTTCCAGTGGACCAAGTGGTTTCTGAGGGGACGTAATTATGCACCTTGGGAGGAGTTTGTGGAGTCCTTCTCGGCTCGTTTCGGGCCTCTAGAGTACGAAGATGTAGAGGCTATGTTACAAAAGCTGCGGCAAAAAGGATCAGTCACAGAGTACCGGACAGAATTCAAACGGTTGGCCAACCGGGTCAATTGGGAAGAGAGGACGATGCTGAGCTGTTTCGTATCCGGACTAAAGGACCATTTGAGAGACCAGGTCCACGCCTACATGCCACGCAGTCTGAGTCATGCCATCAGCCTGGCCAGGATACAGGAGGAGCGGTACAATCGGAAGAAGACTCAAACGATAGGACGGGCACCTACGGTGACAAACGTAACCAGGAGGGAACCACCGGCCGGGGGCCGTCCCACTGTGACGAGATTGACGTGGCAGGAGATACAGGCCAGAAAGGACAAGGGGTTGTGTTTCAAGTGTGATGAGAAATTCGTTCCGGGGCATCGGTGTCAGAAGGTCCAAGTCTTCATGCTGCGGAACGAGGACGACGAAGAAGACACTACTGGTGACTCCGTTGAGGATGATCTGGATCTTGCAGAGTTTGGAATATCTCTTCAGGCGATGGCAGGGTGCACAGCTCCCCTCACTTTACGGATTGCAGGGGCGATTGGCCAGGAGCGGGTGACTATACTAGTTGATAGTGGGAGTACCCACAATTTCATTGACCCCGATGTGGCTCTCAAGGCGGGGCTTCCAATTGATCGGGAGGCCGCCTTCCAGGTCACGGTTGCGGATGGGAGCAAGTTGCGATGCAAAGGGGTCCTTAAGGGGGCCGAGCTGCGGATGCCGGGATACATCTGCCACACCGACGTCTACCTTCTCCCCATTCGAGGCTCAGATATGGTTTTGGGAGTGCAGTGGCTCCGGCAGCTACGGCGGGTGACCACGGATTGGGACAGGATGATGTTGGAGTTTACTCAGCAGGGCCAAGACCACTGTTTGCAGGGAATCACGACGTCTCCACTCAAGGAGATCTCACTCAGGGGTTTGCAGAGACTTGAGGAGCAAGGCAGGATAGTAGCCATGATTCTGGGGGTGACACCCGTGGGATCGGAGGCTAGCGCGGAGCCAGAGCAGATACAAGCACTTTTGGGACAGTACGATGATGTTTTCTAGGAGCCAAGCTCCCTTCCACCGTCCCGCTTCCGGGACCATCAGATCCAGTTGAAGGTTGGGACGGACCCCACCAACATCCGGCCTTACCGCTACCCCCATATTCAGAAGATTGAGATAGAGCGCAGCGTGCGTGAGATGCTCACTTCCGGTATTATACGTCCCAATACTAGTGCTTTCTCTTCCCCGATCATACTGGTGAAGAAGAAAGACGGTTCGTGCAGATTTTGCGTGG
Organism: Platanthera zijinensis; assembly: GCA_039513925.1. NCBI lineage: Eukaryota > Viridiplantae > Streptophyta > Magnoliopsida > Asparagales > Orchidaceae > Platanthera > Platanthera zijinensis. Next base: position 36,534,755 of record CM077086.1, read on the forward strand.
ATTATCGGGGGCTTAACTGTTCCACCATCAAGGACAAATTTCCCATTCCTATGATCGAGGAGTTGCTGGATGAGCTACACGGAGCACACTTATTCACCAAATTGGATCTGCGGTCCGGCTACCATAAGATTCGCATGAAGGAGGAAGACATCCACAAGACGGCCTTCCGTACCCACGATGGTCACTATGAGTTCTTGGTGATGCCATTTGGGTTGGCCAACGCACCCTCGACCTTCCAAGCAGTCATGAATGAGATATTCCGCCCTCTTCTTCGAAGGTATGTGCTAGTTTTCTTTGACGATATACTTATCTACAGCAGGAGTTGGGAGGATCACCTGGAGCACGTCCGCACCGTCCTCACGATATTGAGGGATCACAAGCTGTACGCCAAGCAGTCCAAGTGCTCGTTTGGGCAGCCGGAGGTTGAGTACTTGGGACACCTGGTGTCCGCACACGGGGTACAAGCTGACCCAAAGAAGATCGCAAGCATGGTAGATTGGCCACCTCCCACGACGATCCGGGCTTTGAGGGGTTTTCTCGGGCTGACAGAGTACTATCGGCGGTTCGTGAAGGACTATGGAAAGATAGCCCGCCCCCTCACTCAGCTGTTGCAGAAAGACGCTTTCCACTGGAGTTTAGAGGCAGAGGTCGCCTTCCAGTCTCTGAAGACGGCTATGACTACTACCCAGGTTCTGGCGCTTCCAGATTTCTCCAAGACGTTTGTAGTGGAGGCCGATGCTTCGGGGGTCGGTAATTGAGATGTGTTGATACAGGAGGGCCGACCCTTGGCCTACTTCAGCAAGGCGTTGGCACCCCGGACACTGGGCCTTTCGACGTACGAGAAGGAGATGTTAGCCATCCTTCATGAGGTCGCCTTGTGGCGGCCTTATCTCTTGGGATGACACTTCCAGATCCGTACAGATCACTGGAGCCTGAAGCATTTTCTGGAGAAGAGATTAGCCTCACCGTTGCAGCAGAAGTGGATGACAAAGTTGCTGGGATACGATTATGAGATTGTGTATAAGCGGGGGAAGGAAAATGTGGTGGCTGACGCACTCTCCCGCCTACCAGAGAGTTCCTTGTCCCATATTTCAGGACCAGTGATTGATTCACTGGAGGAGATACAGGCAGAAGTTCAGCAGGATCCAGATCTTCGAGCCATCATTGAAGCACTACGACAAGAGGAGCCTACTGAGGCCGGCTACCACTTGTAGGGAGACAGGCTTTACCATCAGGGTCGGGTAGTCCTCCCTGCCACGTCGGCCTGGTGGAAGGTCATGATGCAGGAGTTTCACGCCTCACCCATCGGCGGACACGCCGGCATCCTGCGTACCTTACAACGGGTCCGGGCGAATGTTTTTTGGAAAGGGCTGCGATGAGATGTTCAGCGGTTTGTACGTGAATGCGAGATCTGCCAGCGACAGAAGTACGAGACTACCTCTCCCGTCAGGCTACTGACACCTTTGGAGATTCCTCGTCAGATTTGGGACACTGTGTCTATGGATTTCATTGACGTCCTGCCCAAGTCTCAGGGCAAATCCGTCATTTTGGTCGTGGTTGACAAGTTGTCCAAATACGGACACTTCATTGCTATGAGTCATCCGTACACGGGAGAAACAGTTGCTGAAGTTTTTTCCAAGGAGATTGTGAGACTTCACGGAATTCCAAGCACTATCATATCAGACAGAGACCCCGTCTTTGTGGGCAATTTCTGGCATGAGCTATTTCGGCTACATGGGACTTCCCTCCGCATGAGCACGACCCACCACCCCCAGACAGACGGGAAGACGGAGGTCCTCAACCGTGGGGTTGAAACCTATTTGCGGTGTTTTGTCATGGATGAGCCACACTCGTGGACTCGGTGGCTCCATTGGGCGGAGTACTGCTACAATACATCTTTTCATACGGCCAGCAAGCTCACCCCTTTTGAGGTGGTCTACGGCCGCACCCCGCCTACTTTGAGTTCTTATGAGCTAGCCAGCACCGCTCTGCCCGCGGTCGACCGGATGTTACTGGATCGCGACCGGACTTTATCTTTACTCCGGGAGAACTTACGCATCGCCCAAGATCGCATGAAGATTCAGGCCGACAAACATCGTACCGAGCGGGAGTTTGCGGTGGGCGATGAGGTCTTCCTTAAACTCCAACCATATCGGCAGCTATCGGTCTCTCGGCGGACCAACCAAATTGGCACCGAAATACTATGGCCCGTTCCGTATCCTTCGTCGGGTGGGGCCCGTGGCTTATACTCTCGCTCTTCCGGAGGGTTCTCGAATCCATCCGACGTTCCATGTCTCCTTATTGAAGAAGAAGCTCGGGAATTCAACTCTGATCAGCCCTACTCTTCCAGAGGCTACTAGCAGCGGCGAATTGCGGCCTTCTCCGGAGGCGATTCTGTTGACCAAATGGAAGCGGCGGGGTGCCGAGTACCGGCTTGAGGTACTCGTCAAGTGGGCGCACATGACCGCCGAACATAATTCTTGGGTTGACTTCTTGGAGTTTCGCGAGGCGTTTCCGGATTTCCCACTTGAGGACAAGTTGGCGCTTGAAGGGGGAGGGAATGTTATGTCGCCGCATCCGCTACAATTTCAAGGGCAGACGTACACTCAGAGATCAAAAGAACGGAGGCTAAACAATGGGGCTGAACCATCCGGTTCAGCCCCCAACCTATGAAGGAGCCAAGGGGGGACTGAACCGACCCGATTCAGTCCCCAAGTGGGGGGGGGGGGGCGGCCGGCCGCCTTGAGCCCCAGGTATTAATTAACCCGGGGCTCCCTCTTGAATGACATGGACTAGTATTCTCAAGGTATTTCCTCTTTCTCTCTTCCTAACCCTAATTCTTCTTCTTTTCCTCTCTAAATCTCCCCTAGATCTCTCTTCTTCTTGCAAAGTCTTGTCAACAATCAGTTCTTATTTCTGCTCTATGATCTTTGACTGAATCATCACGTTTATCAGTTTCACGATGCCCTTCTTTACTGCATAAGAATCTTCTGGAAGTAATCATATTATCTTTTTTGCTTTTATTTGCGTAGTGTTTACGAACATCGAATCCCATCTTCCTACTATAATTCTTACAAAATACCCATGCCTCATCTAAAGAGCAGAATTCCATACCAATTTTAGGCTCCAAAAAAGTCATGCCTTGTCTAAAATAACGGAGGAGGAAAGCTCCAACGAATCCGGCTGCAACAGAGGAGGAGAGCTTGTGCGAGGGAGATCTGCGATAGAACCAAGCCGACTGAATGTTGGCGGGAGGGATCTTGGCGGGAGAGTGGAAGACGAATCCGGCTGCAACAGAGGAGGAGAGCTTGTGTGAGGGGAAAAAACTGTGCAGAGGAGGAGAGCTTGTGTGAGGGGAAAAAACTGTGCAGAGGAGGAGAGCTCACCACTAACGGGAAAGTTGGCGGGAGAAATCCTGGCGGGAAAGTATAGGGAACAGATAAATTATTGGAAACCCATACCAATTAAATCTGAGCGTTTATTTTACTCTTAATGCAATCCTTCGGTCATCATTCGCCGAACTCCACCATGGAGTTCCCGTAGGAACTCCAGGAGATCCGGATCCGAAAGGAGGTGGGGGCAATTGACGTGGGGGGCAATATAGAAATATATGGGTAGCGTTAATATACGAAGAGAAAAGGCGTGAGAATATGCAAATAAAAAATCCCGGCTACAGTGTGAGAATAAATCGCGTGATCTGCTACAGTGTGAATTCCTTCGCTTACATCCCATTGGATCACAGAGTGGCGGCCGATGAACCCCGGGCAGCCGGTGGCTGGCGAGCCCACAACCGTCGGCCGCCATTGCTGCGAACCTGCTGTTGTGAATATTAAGAGGCGCGGTGGCCGGCGCCCCGGATTCGTCGGCGTGGCCGCCGAACGTCCCAGGGCGGCTGGTGGCTGGCGAGCCCGCAGTCAACAACAACCACTGCTGCGAATGCACTGGATCACACCGGCCATTACGCCCGTTGCTGCGTTAAACGCCTGTGATTTTTTGTCATTTTATTTCTTCTGGCATCTCTCGCATGCTCAATGACAGTGACATCCATTCCACAAAATTATAAACATCAAATTAGCATGAGATACAAAAATTTACATCCATTGCAGAGAATCACAAACACTCGAGCTTTCCGCCGTGCTGTAGGTAAGGCCGCCGCTGGCTCAGCAGGAGAGTTGAGGTCGCCTCCTCTGCCACCGCCACCGCCCTTCAAGACTTCCAGCTCTGTAGCCGCCGCCGTTGCGCCGTCCGCCACTGACGAAGTTGACGCCCCTCGCGATGTGCAGGACTGGCGCTTCAGTGCTTGGAGTCGGAGAGGAAGATGAGGCCGCAAATAAACGTTACTCTCTCCTTGCCCTCCGTCGCCTCTCCCTGGTCTCCCCGCACACTCTCCAGCTCTCTCAATATATATCATTGTTTAAGCGGCGGATGAACAACGGCTCTGTCATCCGCTGCTTAAATGTAATAGATATAAATCTAATCTATATTAAATACATCTCGCAGTCCGTCGCTTAACTGTAGTAGACATATAAATCAAATATATATTAAATAAATCTGGGAGGCCACATATAAATCTAATATATATTAAATAAATCTGGCAGGCCACATCAGCAGGGGAAATCACGGGGAAGGAGAGCGGTGCGCGTGAAGGAGAGAAGGGATGGCGACGATGCGGAGGGCAAAAGGGTCAATGCCAAAGTTACGGACGGTTGAAGCCTTCCCTTAATCTATTAGTATAGATATGTAAGGCGATTGTTATTAGCACTATAGTTTTGGTTAGTCGCACATTATTTTCTCCTAATTTCTCGTGCTTTTTGAAAATATGCCTTTTACATGCATTTCTAGGAAAAGTGTTCAACACGAAAGTTATAGATCTCGACAAAATCTACAATTTTCGTGTTGAACACTTTTCCAAAAATGCATGTACAATGCGTACTTTGAAAAATACAACCAGATCTTGTGTTTTTTGAAAATACGTCTTGTACATGCATTTTTAGGAAAAGTGTTCAACATGAAAATTGTAGATTTTGTTGAGATCTACAACTTCCGTGTTGAACACTTTTCCTAAAAATGCATGTAAAAGACGTATTTTCAAAAGGTGCGAGAAATTAGGAGAAAATAATGTGCGACTAACCAAAACTGTAGTGCTAATAACAATCGTCATATGTAATTATAAATTTTTTTGTCTAAAAACGGACCTTTTACGAGCAGGTGCGCGAAAAATGAAAATAGGAGTTTAGGATGACTTCAAATTGAAAAGTGTCCAACACAAAAGTTGTAGATCTCGTCGAGACGAAAAAATTTCATAGTAACCATTTTCCATATGACATCATTTTGACCCTCAAAAAAGCTCCCGAACGCAAAAAGCAACGGACTACTCGAGAACAAGATACAGGTACTCGAGAGGTAGAAAAATAGGTTACTCGAGAGATAGGAAAGCAGTACTCGAGAGATAAGAAAATTCACTCGAGTACTAAAAATATCACTCGAGTAGCAGAATAATCACTCGAATAGGTCCAGAGTAATCACTGGAGTAGGAAAAAAATCACTCGAGTATATAAGGAAAAAAAAAGACTCGAGTATAAGAAAGGCCACTCGAGTAAAGTTTTGCATGAACAGTATACCTACACGAGATGCAGGAATTTCACTCGAGTAAAGAATTAGAGGAACAGTAGATTTACTTAATCTACTCGAGAAGCACAAACTTCACTCGAGTCAAGATTTGCAGGAAAACAATTTCTTTGCAAATATACCTTTTTGATTAAAGTATATGAATGAATAATACTTTTCATTTTTGAATAGTACTTTAATATTAAAATATTCATATCTATATATTTGAATAAGGAAATACGAGATCAAAACGGAGGTCCAAACGAGCGCCGAATTGAACGAAACTCACGCCGTAGGCGAACACAGATGCTATGAACACAACGACGAAGTCAAAACCTAAATCCGACGAGTCATTCTCGAGATATAAATTTTCAAAGTTTACGACAAACATAAATGTTGAAACAAAAAACTTTGTCTCTCGTGGAGTTCGGGGTCCCAAAAGAGGGGTGACCTCACACCTACTACACTCGGGGGAACGTCACAGACCAAAGACTTGGGAAACTAGGAACAGACTCTCGGCTCTAGCGTGGAGGTCCCACCACACACCCGGAAGGTCACAAGAGCATTTCCCCTCCCTCACCAATGGCTGAGCCGGGTACCTTGGAGAGCTCTCTCAACTCAACCAAGAAGAAGAAACTAAAGGAGGAGGAAGCCAAAAACTCCTCCTCTCCAAAGGTACCCAATGAGATCTATTTATAGTTTTTCCAAACCTGGGGGCCGAAATGTCCAAAATGCCCCTAAGGCAAAAGGCCTCGAGCCAATAGAAAACCTCCACACCGGGGGGTAAAGAGGTAATTCCACCCCGGGGGAAAAATTGTAAAAGCAGGTCGGGCGAACTGGCTGGGCGAGATCGGCGGCCTACGAATTGGGCGGCGGGCTGCGAGAGCGGTGACCTGCAAGGCGAGCTGACAGCAGCAAGGCTGAGCGACCTGCGAGAGCGGCGGCCTGCGAGAGCGGCGACCTGCGAGAAGCGGCGGCCTGTGAGAGCGACGGCCTGCGAGAAGCGGCGTCCTGCGAGAGCGGCGGCCTGCGAGAACGACGTCCTGCGAGAGCGACGGCCTGCGAGCTGGGCGTCTTGCGAGAGCGGCGGGACGACCCCTCCATGGGGCTGAGGGAGAGACAAATATTTCCTCCCCCTACTAGTATATTTCCAAGGTCAAGCCAAAATTGGCAAACAAGAGTGCAAAATCTCTCAAAAGCTTTAAAACATAAAACTGGTCATGCGCATGCCGGGGGGACCCTACTCTGCGAATACGGGGTTGTACACAATCCCCGCTCTTTTCGAGGTTGACACAAGCTCGGAAAGAAACATCCAACCCAGCATATTCGTTGAGTGGCCCCTTCTCGTGGTTTGAAAGATTACAAGGCCTCTCTGAGGGGTCAACCTGTCATGCTAGCTAATGAGAGTCTGGGTGACGAGGCAGCCTCGGAGTGAAAACACTTAGCCTCCCGAGGGGTCAACCTGTCATGCCAGCTAATGGGAGTCTGGGTGACGAGACAGCCTCGGGGTGAAAACACTTAGCCTCCTGAGGGGTCAACCTGTCATGCCAGCTAATGAGAGCCTGGGTGACAAGATAGCATCGGGGTGAAAACACTTAGCCTCCCGAGGGGTCAACCTGTCATGCCAGCTAATGAGAGCCTGGGTGACGAAATAGCCTCGGGGTGAAAACACTTAGCATCCACGAGAGGTACCACCGGACCTGCCAGCTAGTAAGAGCCTGGCAGCGGGACCATCATCAGAGCAAAGGACTTGAGCTCCCACGAGAGGTACCACCGGACCTACCATCTAGTGGGAGCTTGGCAGCGGGACCGTCATCGGAGCAAAGGAACTTGGGCTTCCACGAGAGGTGCCACCGGACCTGCCAGCTAGTGGGAGCCTAGCAGTGAGACCGTCATCGGAGCAAAGGAACTTGGGCTTCCACGAGAGGTACTACCAGACCTGCCAGCTAGTGGGAGCTGGCAGCGGGACCATCATCGGAGCAAAGGACTTGGGCTTCCACGAAAAGTACCACCGGACCTGCCAACTGGTGGGAGCCTGGAACTCCCATGGCAAAGGAACTTGAGCTTCCACGAGAGATACCACCGGACCTGCGAGCTAGTGGGAGCCTGACAGCGGGACCGTCATCAGAGCAAAGGAACTTGGGCTACCAGACCTGCCAGCTAGTGGGAGCCTGGCAGCGGGACCGTCATCAGAGCAAAGGACTTAGGCTTCCACGAGAGGTACCACCGGACCTGCCAGCTAGTGGGAGCCTGACAGCGAGACCGTCATCGGAACAAAAGAAGTTGGGTTTCCACGAGAGGTACCACCGGACCTGCCAGCTAATGGGAGCCTGACAGTGGGACCGTCATCAGAGCAAAGGACTTGGGCTTCCACGAGAGGTACCACCGGACCTGCCAGCTAGTGGGAGCCTGGCAGCGGGACCGTCATCGGGGCAAAGGAACATGGTTTCCTCAACCCATCCAGCTAGTGAGAGCCTGGCATGGGGAGGTTCTCTTTGGGGGGGGGCTAAGCATCTCAACCAAACCTTAACAAATCCAACATTCTCCAAAGGGGAAAACATGATGGGTTACATGAGCCCCCCCCCCCCCGACTAACCTGGTGGGGGCTGAACTCATTACAACATAAGAAAAAATACAAGACTCTGCCGAGGCGAGGCTTCTTCAGGGGGTCTTGGCAGGATGTTCGTCATCCAATTCCTTCCCCTTGGACACTTCCATCATGTTCAGGCTCTCCATGATCTTCTCCAACTCCTCTGCCTTGGACAACCAAGAGATGGTGTTGACGGCCGTGACATAACATTGTCTTGTCATCCTGGAGTCTCCCTTGACTCTGATCTGGATCCCTCCTGAGCTAAACTTGAGGCACTGGTGGAAAGAAGACGACACGCAACAGAAGGCGCTGATGAGGGGCCTTCTAAAGATGACGTTGTAGCTGCTCGGAGCGTTAACTATGACGAACCGGCGGTTCCTTGAAGTCCCCCCCCCCATTTCACTTGGAGTCCTACTCCACCTTCAACCTCCTTCCTCTCCCCTTAAAATCCGAACAGGAGTCCGTCTGAGGCCAACACCCTCCTTGGCTCCACCTTTGTTGAAGTGGTGATCGGGCGGTCTGGCGGTCTGGCTTGGCAAGTTGATGACCGGGCGGTCTGGCGGTTTCCCTTCAGCGGGTTGATTGTTATGTGCTGCTGTCTGAGGTCCAAGCGGTTTAGCGGCTTGTCACTGGCGACTTGGAGACCGGGCGGTCTGGCGGTCTCACATGGCGATCTCTCTCTCTCTTACAGTTGCCGAGCGGTTAGCCCCTCTGTCTAACCGCGCGGCTTGTGCGGTTTGTGTCTGTACAGTCTGCTTGTGTCATGTAATTTTTTAGTCACAAATCTCTTATTTGTATTCTCTCTTTTCTCCTCCATTCTATATAAGGGAGGCCATACCTTTGTAATAGACACCTTTTTCTGATAATAAAGTTTCAGTTTAAACCGTTTCCGGCTTGTTTTAGTTCAATTCTCACATGGTATCAGAGGACTCGATTTTCTCCTCCTGATTCTGTGCCCCTCTCTGACCGCGCGACCTATCCGCGCGACTTGTTTCTTCTTCTCGAGACCTGTTTTCGCGGCTTGTTTGTTTGCTTGTGCCCTGTTCCTGCGACCTGTTTTCACGGCCGGTTTGCTTGCTTCTTTCTCGCGACCTGTTCTAATCGCCGCGCCCTGTCGACACGACCTGTTTTGTCCTTCTCCTCCCAACAAACCCCACTTCTGTTCGCGTGGTCTATCTTCTAGCCGCCGACTTCTTTCCCTCTGCTTGGTTCTGCGGTTTGGTCGTGGCTTTCCTGGCCGCTGGTGTCTGACATCGTGACCGCTGTAGATCTTCTTTTTCCTATCCGCAGCTTGTTTCTTAACTGCGCGGCCTCTAGTTCTATCCGCGACCTATTTTCGCGGTTTCTCTGCCTCTGTTTTTCTCGCGATCTCCTTGATTCGCGCGGCTCCTTATCTGTTCGTGCGGCCTTCTCTCTAACCACACGGCCTTCTCCCTGCGTTGGTCTGCTTCTTGGTTGTGTCCTTTGCGGTTTCCTTTTTTGTGTCCGCTGAGGTCTTCTGGTTCTCACGAACTTACTTTTATTCGTACTGTGTTCGCTGATTGTCTGTTCGCGCGACCTGTTCTCTGTTCGTGCGACCTGTTTCTTGTTCTCTCGCTCTTCCTTTATTAGTTCGCGCGACCTGTCTCTCTGTTCGCGCGACCTATTTCTGCTCTTATGTCTCTCTTCGATATCTCTACTTTCTCCTCTTCTTCGAAGCCTTCTGCCTCGGTGGTCACGTCTTCTGGTAGTGCCCGCTTTGTTACTCAAGGAAAATGGCTGATCGACTCAGGTGCTACCAATCATATGACCGGCTCTCCCCAGTGTTTTTCTCTCTTGGAAACAAATGATCGGTTGCCCCCGGTTATTCTCGCTGACGGCTCTCCCTCCCCAGTCCATGGGACGGGAGTGGTTCAAGTTACTCTGTCGCTTCAATTGGCGAATACTCTCTACGTGCCCAAATTTCCGTGCAACTTAATATCTGTTACCTCTCTATGCAAGCAATTACAGTGTTCCGTCACATTTACTTCTACTTCTTTTCAGGATCCGGACTCCCAGCGGACGATTGCTATTGGTACTGAGAGTGGCGGCTTATTCTTCCTCGATAACGTTTCCGCTCTATCTGCCTTCTCCACCACCTCCACAGATCTACTCCAATGGCATCTTCGCCTTGGTCATGCTCCTCCGCGTCTTCTTCATCAGCTTCTGTCCCATCTTCCTTCACAAAGTCCTCCCCTCAATTGTGAGGCTGATCAGCTTGGCAAGCATCACCGCTCCTCCTTCCCACCAAAGCAAGTTCGTGGATCTTCCCGACCGTTTGATCTCATCCACTTTGATGTTTGGGGTCCGTCTCCTACCCTTACCGTTGGTCGGGGAAGTTCATATTTTGTCACGTTTATTGATGATTTCTCTCGTTGTACGTGGGTGTATCTCTTAAAAGATCGCTCTGAATTATTCTCTGTATGGACATCTTTCTATCTCATGATCAAAACTCAGTTTGACGTTTCTATAAAAGTTTTTCGATCTGATAACGCCCAAGAATATCTAAGTCATGCTTTTTTGTCCTTCTGTATACAACATGGGATTATTCATCAAACTAGCTGTGTCTATACTTCACAGCAAAATGGTGTGGCGGAACACAAAAACCGTCAACTTCTTGATGTCACTCGCACTCTGATGACACAGATGCAGGTTCCTCGTGCCTATTGGGGCTATGTCGTTCTCATCTCTTGTTTCCTCATCACTCGCATTCCATCCACCGTTCTCCAGGGTCAAACCCCATTCTCCATTCTCTATCCTGGCAAGGAACCCTTCCCCCTTCCTCTACGTATATTTGGATGTACGGCCTTCGTACATGCTCCCTCCGTTACCTGCGATAAACTCTCCCCTCGCTCCACCAAATGTGTATTTCTGGGGTACTCCACCACTCAGAAGGCTACTGTTGCTTTGACCCAGTTCTTCGTAAGCAGTTCGTCTCTGCTGACGTTACATTCTTCGAGAATGCCTCCTACTTCTCGGACGACTCCTCTTCTCTTCCCCAAGCTTCCTATTCTCTTCCCACAACCTCTGATTCTCCTGTTATTCCCTTCGTTCCCTCGCCTCCTATTGCGATATCCACCCCTACTCTGTCTCCACCTCCGTCTCCCTCATCTCCGCTGCCGTCACTCTCTTCTCCTGGGCAAGCTATCTCTGCTACAGATGCTCTGGATGTCGAGGAACCCGCTGACCTGGATCTTCCTATAGCTCTTCGCAAAGGGGTGCGGGCATGTACCATACACCCCCTTGCTGCTGTTGTTTCATATGATCGTCTTACCTCTTCTCGCAGAGCCTTTGCGCTGGCTATCTCTGCCACTGCTACACCTCGTTCCTACCAGGAGGCCCTTGCTATTCCTCACTAGAAGATGGTCATAGATGAGGAAATGGCGACCCTAATAGAGCGGGTATCTGGACTCTTGTTCCTCCTCCCTTCGGTACTGATGTTGTTGGCTGTCGCTGGGTCTTTGTGGTAAAATTTGGCCCAGATGGCACTATGGACCGTTATAAGGCTCGTCTTGTTGCTAAGGGCTTTACTCAGACCTATGGGGTTGATTATTTTGACACCTTCTCTCTCGTGGCTCGTCTCAGCACTATACGGGTCCTTCTCTCTGTGATGGTCAATAAAGATTGGCCAATTTCTCAGCTGGATGTAAAGAATGCCTTCCTTTATGGTGATCTTCAGGAGGCCGTCTACATGGAGCAACCTCCTGGGTATGTTGCTCAGGGGGAGACACGAGTATGCCGACTGCAGAAGGCAATCTATGACCTCAAGCAGAGCCCTCGAGCTTGGTTTGACAAGTTCAACGGCATCGTGGCGGCCGTTGGTTTTGCGCGCAGCTCTACCGATCACTCTCTATTTATTCGCAAAACCCCCTCAGGACTGGTGGTTCTTACTGTGTATGTTGATGATATTCTTCTCACTGGCGATGACCAGGAAGGGGTAGCCCTGATAAAGCGGCATCTTCGTCAACATCTGGTCACGAAAGATATGGGCTCTCCGAAGTACTTTTTGGGGATCGAGATCTCTCGGAAGCCCAACTCCTTGGTCCTCTCCCAACGTAAGTATGCCCTTGCTCTTCTAAAAGAAGCAGGATTAACTGGGGCCAAACCTGCCCGATGCCCTATGGCTATTGGAGAAGACAAAACCTGGACAGATGATTCGCCTCTTCTTTCAGATACTACGCGGTACAGGCGTCTAGTTGGTAAGCTCATATATCTCACAGTGACCAGGCCCGACATTTCCTATGCTGTGGGAAAGGTAAGTCAATTCATGCAAGCACCCAGGGAGTGTCATCTACAGTCCGCCTTGCAGATCTTGGAGTATGTCAAAGCAGCCCCGGGGAAAGGATTACTATTTCAGAAGAATGGCCATCTGAAGGTTGAAGCATACTCAGATGCGAGTTACGCATATGACAAAGGGGATCGCAAGTCTACCTCCGATTTCTGCACCTTTGTTGGGGGAAATCTGGTAAGCTGGAAGAGCAAGAAGCAGTCTGTTGTTTCTAGGTCCAGTGCTGAAGCAGAGTATCAAAGTATGACATCGACCACTTGTGAGTTAAAATGGATACGGGCTCTCATGCTGGATTTGGGAGAGGTCTACAACCATCCTATACCTATGTTTTGTGACAACAAGGCTACGATATACATCTCCAAAAATCCAATCTTCCATGAAAAAACCAAGCACATTGAGGTCGACTGTCATTTCATTCGTGAAGAGATTTTGAAGGAACAAATTTGCACTCCCTTCATCACTTCTGATAAAGAGCTGGCTGACATCTTCACCAAGCCAGTATCTGCCTCGTTTTCTCATATTTGTGACAAGCTGGGCATGATCGATATATATGCTCCAGCTTGAGGGGGAGTGTTGAAGTGGTGACCGGGCGGTCTGGCGGTCTGGCTTGACGAGTAAATGACCGGGCGGTCTGGCGGTCTGGCTTGGCGAGTAAATGACCGGGCGGTCTGGCGGTTTCCCTTCAGCGGGTTGATTGTTATGTGCTGCTGTCTGAGGTCCAAGCGGTCTAGCGGCTTGTCACTGGCGACTTGGAGACCGGCGGTCTGGTGGTCTCACATGGTGATCTCTCTCTCTCTGGCAGTTGCCGAGCGGTTAGCCCCTCTGTCTAACCGCGCGGCTTGTGCGGTTTGTGTCTGTACAGTCCACTTGTGTCATGTAATTTTTTAGTCCCACATCTCTTATTTGTATTCTCTCTTTTCTCCTCCATTCTATATAAGGGATGTCATACCTTTGTAATAGACACCTTTTTCTGATAATAAAGTTTCAGTTTAAACCGTTTCCGGCTTGTTTTAGTTCGATTCTCACAACCTTCATCTCGTCAAACGCCTTCTTGAAAATGACGTTGACGGAGCTCCCGTTGTCAACCAAGATCCGGGAGATGGTATAACCCTCGATGGCTATCTTGATGACCAGCGCGTCGCAGAATGTATCTTCATGGTCTGGCAGGTCCTTCACCGATAAGGTGATCTTCTCTTCCGGGGGCGGGGTCTGGGATGTCGAAGCGACACTCCGTCGGTACATAACATGGAGGCTCGCCTTCCGAGTGACCTCGATCCCCACTCCACCGTGGATTACTGCTATTCCTCCTCGGTGCCCTTCATCGGCCCGATCCTCACATATGTCTTCCTCCCCCACTCAGGGTGGAACTTCTTCGACCTACACCGGCGGCTGAGGCTAGGCAGGGCCTCTCGCCCCCCTCACCTCTAGGAACTCAGGGCAGGTAGCTGTGGCGTGACCCTACGCCTGGTGGAAGTCGCAGTACGACAACGCTCCTCTTACCCTTCGGCAGGTCTGGCGATCTCTCCTGTTGCCTCTTCCTCCTTCACCTATCGCCAAGACTTGTTATGGTGGGGGTAGGAGCTGTATCGGGGCTTGCCTCTATAAGTTGAACCTCCCTTGGCCCCCGTGAAAGTTTCCCCCACCCTAGATGAGAGCTCTTCCGGGACCCTGGGCAGGTTCTCCCTACTGCCTCCAGCCTGGTTCCGGACCCTCCTGTCCCTGGAACCCCTGAGCTCTCTGCTCATCTCTCCTTCTTCCTTCCTGATGCCTTGAGACACCTTGCTCCTTAGACTCCGTCTCCGTTAGCTTTGTCAACTACTTGACAAATGCCGGGTTGGCCGTCTCCATGGCTATCTCCTCTGCCACCCTTTCCATCAGCTCCTCGAAGGAAAGGGGGGCCTTTCGGGTCAGGCTCATCTTGAAAAATCCTTCGCGCATCCCCACCGTGAACGCCATCTGGAGGGCATACCCTGACATCTCCTGTATATCCAGGATCTCCTCCTGGAACCTGTAACATAGTGGGCCAGCGACTCCTCGGCCCTCTGCCTTATCAGAAAGATGGACTCAGGACTCCTTTTCCTCTTCTTGGAGGTGGAGAAGCAGAGCTGGAAGCTCCGGCTCAAATCCTCGAACTCATAGATTGACCTCGGAGGGAGTTGATGAAATCAATCCCTTGCATTCTCCTTCAACGTGATCACAAAGAGGCGACACTTGAAGGCATCCGTCATCGGCCTAATGGAGACGACATCCTAGAACTACTGCAGGTGCTGGACGGGATCATCCTTCCCGGTATAATAAGCCATGTCTGGCTCTCTGAACCCCTCGGGAAAGGGAGCTGAGATGATCAACTCGCTGAAGGATGACCCCCTAAGGGGTGCTCTCGCCCCCTCTACTTGTGTGACCTGCTCGCCTTGAGGGCTAGCACTCGCCGGGCTGGGGAATAGCTCCCGCCCGGGGAGGTCTCGCTCGACCCCCTCTCCCATCCTTTCCTTCCCAGGTCTCCTACCTGGTACACTTCCTTCTCCCCCTGCTGGGGTCATCTCGCCTGTGCCCCTGGGAGGCAGCTCGCCGAGACCACTCTGGGTCAGCTCGCCAAGACACCTGGGAGCCATTCCCTGGGGGGTGGGGGTTGAGCTGTAAGCCCGAGGGTCAATGCCTCTCAGCATCTCCATGATGCCTTGGATGGAAGCCATGAACTCCTCCCTTTCTACAAAGGGTCCGGGGTGGGGGAGCTCGTCGAGATCATCACCACCTCCCTGATCTCCATCCATGGCACTCTCCCGAGATCTTTTATGCTGGCTACTCTCCACACTCACCGCACCAAATGTTGAAACCAAAAACTTGGTCTCTCGTGGAGTTCGGGGTCCCAAAAGAGGGGTGACCTCACACCTACTACACTCGGGGGAACGTCACGGACCAAAGACTTGGGAAACTAGGAACAGACTCTCGGCTCTAGTGTGGAGGTCCCACCACACACTCGGAAGGTCACAAGAGCACTTCCCCTCCCTCACCAATGGCTGAGCCGGGTACCTTGGAGAGCTCTCTCAACTCAACCAAGAAGAAAAAACCAAGGGAGGAGGAAGCCAAAAACTCCTCTCCAAAGGTACCCAAGGGGGTCTATTTATAGTTTTTCCAAGCCTAGGGGCCGAAATGTACAAAATGCCCCTAAGGCAAAAAGGCCTCGAGCCAATAGAAAACCTCCACACCGGAGGGTAAAGAGGTAATTCCACCCCGGGGGCAAAATGGTAAAAGCAGGCCGGACGAACTGGCTGGGCGAGACCGACGGCCTGCGAGCTGGGCGGCCTGCGAGAGAGACGGCCTGCGAGGCGAGCTGGCAACAGTAAGGCTGAGCGTCCTGCGGGAGCGGCGGCCTGCGGGAGCGGCGGCCTGCGGGAGCGGCGGCCTGCAAGATGCGGCGGCCTGCGGGAGCGGCGGCCTGCGAGAGCGGCGGCCTGCGAGAGCGGCGGCCTGCGAGATGCGGCAGCCTGCGAGAAGCGGCGGTCTGCGAGAAGCGGCGGTCTGCGAGAGCGGCGGACTGCGAGAGCGGCGGACTGCGAGAGCGGCGGCCTGCGAGCTGGGCGGCCTGCCAGAGTGGCGGCCTGCGAGAAGCGGCGACCTGCGAGAGCGGCGGCCTGCGAGAATGGCATCCTGCGAGAGCGGCGGCCTACGAGCTGGGCGGTCTGCGAGAGCGGTGGGACGACCCCTCCATGGGGTCGGGGGAGAGACAAATAGTTCCTCCCCCTACTAGTATATTTCCAAGGTCAAGCCAAAATCTGCCACCAAAAGTGCAAAATCTCTCAAAAGCTTAAAAACATAAAACTGGTCCTGCGCATGCCGGGGGGACCCTACTCTGCGAATACGGGATTGTACAATAAATTCCACAAAACTTCGAAAAATCGTCGAGGCCCAAATATCACTCGCATCGCGACGAAATTTGACGAGCAAGTCCAAGATTACTTAACTTAAATTCCAAATGCAAAAAATTTCACATTACAATAAGAATTCGGCCGACTCGACCGCACGGACGCGAAAATGTCTTAATGGTATTGTGCTGCCAACTCGACGTTAAAAGTAACGCCACGACGTCATAAATATGACGATGCCCATACTAATAAAATCATCGAAAAATCGGGGGCGTTACAGTCACTCCCCCTAAAAAGAAGTTTCGTCCCGAAACTTAACACAACTCCAAAACCAAACCAAAACGATAAAATCAAACATGACTAAAAACACAAAGACATACCCGAAACTAAGAGAAGAGGTGAGGGTGAGATTCCATCATTGCCGATTCCAATTCCCATGTCACACTCTCGACGTCTTGTTTCTCCAAAGAATCTTGACCATGGGAATGGTCTTTCTTCGCAACATACGCTCTTGAGAATCCAGAATACGAACAGGTTCTTCCACATACGTAAGGTTGGGCTGAATCTGGGGCATCGAGTCGAGGACTTAACGATCATTACGGACACACTTCCGCAACTGGCTCACATGGAATACATCATGGACACCAGGGAGGTCGCAGACAAATCCAGACTATAAGCTGACACTCTGATGCGCTCTAGAATTTGGAAAGGTCCCACGTACCAGGGGTCTAACTTGTGGTTCCTTCCAAACCTTTTAACGCCAGACATCGGAGAAACCTTCAGGAAGACCAAGTCTCCAACGGCGAACTCCAGATCGACCCTTCGTTGATTAGCATACTTCTCATAGCGCTCTTGAGCCACGCAGAGCTTTTCTCGAATATGAGTCACGACACACTTCATCTCCTCAAGGGCTTTCGGACCTAGCAACGGTCTCTCGCCAACTTCAGCCCAAAACAAAGGAGTTCTACAACGCCTCCCATATAAGGCCTCAAATGGGGCCATCTGCATACTTTCTTGATAA
The DNA here is from genome assembly GCA_039513925.1 of Platanthera zijinensis. NCBI lineage: Eukaryota > Viridiplantae > Streptophyta > Magnoliopsida > Asparagales > Orchidaceae > Platanthera > Platanthera zijinensis. Next base: position 36,552,142 of record CM077086.1, read on the forward strand.
CTATTATTGTACGCAAACTCCATGAGTCTGAGACGCATGTCCCAAGCACCACCATGATCCAAAATATAACACCTGATCATATCTTCTACGATCTGATTTACCCTTTCCGTCTGACCATTCGTCTGCGGATGATAGGCGGTGGAATACCTTAAATCGGTACCCAAACCCTCCTGTAAACTCTTCCAAAAGCGAGACGTAAATCTAGAGTCCCGATCTGATACAATGCTAACAGGCACTCCATGTAACCTGATGACCTCTTCAATATATAGCTCAGCTGTTTTCTTCATCGAATACCCAATCTTAAACGGAATAAAGTGAACACACTTTGTCAATCTATCGACTATCACCAAAACAGAGTCGTGCCCACAGGGAGATTTTGGTAGACCGGTGATGAAATCCATTGAAATACTCTCTCATTTCCAAGTTGGAATATCAAGCGGTGTCAATTTACCACCAGGCCTTCTATGATCAGCCTTAACACGCTGACACGTACAGCATTCCGATATAAACTTCGCGATATCACTCTTCATCCCTAACCACCAAACAATTTGCTTTAGATCTTTATACATCTTAGTAGAACCAGGGTGGTAGGCTATACTGGAACCATGAGCTTCAGCACAGATCTTAGCCCGAATGTCGCCAAAGGCCGGGACGCAAAATCTACCCCGATACTTCAAGGTATCCAACTCATCCATGGACAAATCCAGTAGCTCTCCCTTCACAGTTCTATTCTGGAAGTGCAACAAATCAGGATCATCCTTCTGATGTGCTCGAGTAAGGGAAATCTAAGAGGGTTCTTCTGCTTCTAGACTAGCAGGCACAGTACTACTCCCAACCTCAATATCCATCAACAAGAATTCTTCTACCAAGGACTGTACCGACAGATTAATTTTTTTGGCGGTCTTTATACTCAAAGCATCGACTACTACATTGGCCTTTCCTAGATGATAAAGAATTTCCACTTCATAATCAGCCACATATTCTAACAACCGACGCTGGCACACGTTTAGTTCCTTCTGAGTGAAGACGTACTTCAAACTCTTATGGTCCGTATAGATCTTGCACAGCGCGCAATACAATAAGTGTCGCCAAAGCTTTAATTCATAAATTACATCAGCAAACTCTAAATCGTGCGTAGGATAGTTTCTCTCGTGTATCTTTAGTTGCCTCGATCCATACGCGATCACCTTACCATATTGCATTAAAACACAACCAAGTCCGATGTGTGATGCATCAACATACACATCATACTCAACTCCTTCAATAGGTAAGGTTAAAATTGGAGCAATACATAATCTCTTCTTTAACTCTTGGAAAGCCTCTACACACTTATCACTCCAAATGAACGCAATATTCTTCTGAGTAAGTCTAGTTAGAGGAGCATACAACACCGAAAACCCTTCCACGAATCTTCTATAATAGTCAACCAGGCCTAAGAAGCTCCTAATCTTTTTAGGTGTAGAAGGTCTCTCTCATTCCATCACAGCAGAAATCTTGGTCGGGTCTACAGAAATACTGTCCTTGCTTATAACATGACCCAAAAAGGACACCTGAGGTAGCCAGAACTCACACTTGCTCAACTTCGCATATAACTTATGCTCCCTCAGGGTCGACAAAACCAAACACAAATGCTGAGTATGCTCCTCAACATTGCGGGAATACACCAAGACATCATCTATAAACACAATAACAAATCGGTCCAAGAAATCCTTAAACACCATATTCATCAAATCCATGAAAGCAGAGGGTGCATTGGTTAAACCGAAAGACATCACCAAAAACTCATAATGTTCATGCCGCGAACGGAAGGCAGTTCGTGGAATATCTGCCTCACGAATTCTCAACTGGTGGTATCCTGAGTGAAGATCGATCTTTGAAAATACCGAGCTACCACACAACTGATCGAACAGATCATCAATCCTTGGCAAGGGATATCTATTTTTAATGGTTACCTTGTTCAATTCTCTATAATCAATGCAAAGTCTCATCGATCTATCTTTCTTCTTAATGAACAAAACAGGAGCACCCCACTAAGAAGAACTTAGTCTAATAAAACCACACCTTAACAACTCATTGAGCTGAGTACGCAACTCATCCAACTCACGCGGAGCCATACGGTACGGTGCTTTGACAATAGGACGAGTACCTGGCTCGAGGTCTATCACAAACTCAATCTCCCTTTCAGGAGGAAGTCCTGGAAGACTATCAGGAAAGACATCTAGAAACTCTCACACCACCGAGACATCCTCAAGACACGGTGTAACAAAAGCTATTTCCAGAGTAGAAATAGAAACTAAAAATGCCTCGCAACTAGACTCTATAGCACGACAAGCACGTACCGCAGAAATGACAGGGGAAACTCTGTCCTGAAATCCATAGACGCTCATATGTTGGACGCCATCCATCCTGAAATCAAGTTGCTTAGCCTTGCACCGGATGACCGCATCATACTTGGACAGCCAGTCCATGCCCAAAATGACATCAAAATCAGCCAGATCTAAAATCATCAGATCCGCAAAGGCCAGAAAATTGCCAAGATAAATAGGGCATCTCGGAACTCCTTGATTAGATATCACCGAATCACCGGAGGGAAGCTTGGCGTTGAAGGAGTCTCCTAATTGATCCACATCCAGGCGATGTTTATCAACAAACCTCTGGGCCACAAAAGAATGGGTGGCAACCGAATCGAAAAGAACGCGCGCCCACCTATTCTGCACCTTAAACTCCCCTAAAACCGTAGCATACATAACTAAACAAACGATAACTAAGGCCACAACGATAAATAATAAAGATAAATTAAACTGGGGATAACCTGATATCACTTGCGTAGAGTTTTGAGCTTCCTCGCTGGTCATCACGTTCAACTTTCCTTTTCCTTTATCCAGGTTTAGTGGCAGCGGCAGAGCTCGAAGCAGGGCAGGCTGTAGTGGAGACTGAGCATGGGGGCACGAAGATTTCTGGTGTCCCTTCTGCCCGCACTGGAAGCAAGTCCTTTCTTTCATCCAGCAACGACTCACATCATGACCCTTCCTTGCACAGAACGTGCACACTAGCTCTCCCTGGGTGCACCTTGGATGGTGTGCACCTGCTACTGCTTTAGGGTGGCAGTCCTCTTGAAACACTTTTCGTAAGGGTGGATAGGACGACCACAGAAGCTACACACTTCCTTACATTTCTTCTTCGAAGAAGGGTTAGACGCCCTGGAGCTACCATCCTCAACACCTTTCCTTTTCTCTTTCCTCACCGCAGCACCTCGATTCTTGGCATTCTTGATCACCTCGACCTTCAAAGCGGCTTCTACTGCTTCAGTATAGCTTCCAGCTCGGTAAGCGCATGCCCATTGCTGAACATCGCTTCTTAATCCACCCAGGAAACGTTTCACTCTACCCTCCTCAGAGGCTACCAAATCAAAAGCAAACCTACTCAGTTTGCTAAACTCAATCTCGTACTCGCTCACGGTAAGCTGTCTCTGCTTTAGATGCAGGAAGTTATTCATCAGGCGGTCCTGCTCGACCGAGGGTAGAAACTTCTTCAGCATCATCTTCTTAAAAGATTCATAAGAATAGCCTTCCTTCAGACTCTCTCTTTCCCGAATCCACCAACTCTTTGTCAGGCCTTTTAATTGATAGGTTGCAATCATCACCTTTTAGGCTTCTAGAATTCCAGAATACGAAAACATATCCTCGATGGAGATGATCCAATCATCTAAAACCATAAAGTCGGCACTCCCGTCGTAGGTGGGAGGTCCCAACCGCTGGAAGTGCGATATGAAATTCATTTCTGGTGGTATCGTTATCGGGGGCACCAGAGGAGCAGGCGTATCGGGCACGGCTTGGACCAAGGCAGGCTCTTGCACTAAAGGTTACTGCGCGGGAGTGGCAGACAACAAAGACTGAATTTGTAATTGCATTGCTACTAATTTCCTCGACAGAGCCTCATTGCTCTGACGCAGACTCTCGATAATCGCATCACTTTGCGCACCTGATGACTCACCCTCCGACTGGGGCGTCGACCTCATCGTAGGACGCTTTGGCGGTATTTCTAAAAAGCAAACGGACAACTCATCAAAATCCTAGCTTACAACAAAGCCACACGACTAGTTCAAACCATACTTAAAAGACACTTGCTCACACTACAACTTGCTCTGGGATTTTATAATGATGTTATGTCCTACATAGGATGATATCTTCTCATCCTATTGACTCTTGTGCCTATGATATGAATGCATGTATTCTTTATTCTTATTTAAAATCATGTGTATACAAGTGTTATCATGTAAACCTTAACTTAGCACGTGTGCTTATGCGATGATATGCAATGTATGCAGTGCTATACATTCTAAAAAGGGCCTTAATGCATGCATGAGCAGCGTACACATGAAATGTTATGCATCCCATACTACATAACATCGCATGCAACGAGAAAAAAAAACGTGTTAATGGGCACTCATGTGATGGTGGTTATGCATCTCATACTACATAACCGTCACATGTTGCCACCTATGGTGGATCCATATACAGACACATATTATGCATCCCATACTACATAATATGCCTCGTATACTTCTTATCATGCTATGAGTGTAGTGACTATACTTCGGCTAAGACGTACTGATGACACATCGGTGTGTGCATGAAATGTCACTAAACAACTAACACTAACAAGAGAAGGTTGTCCGACCAATTGTCAAGCAACCTCCCTCTGATAGCAACTGTCACAACCCGCATTTTCACCGCATATAATAACTTATCAGAATAAGAGAAAATGTGTGTCATGATGCAACATCGGCAGGGGATAACTGCGGACACTCATGCAAACACCTACTTAATCATGAAGAGAGGTTCTTTAAGTTATTTTAAGGCAAAAATCAGTTTAAGTGTTGTAGCTAGCCGCATCCCTCGGCTTAGTGGCTCATCTAGTCCACGAATTAAAATATAATATACGCTGCGGAAGATACTTGTTTACATTGACTCTAACATCCTACATGAGTATAAACGTCCCCAAATAACAACTCATGTTATGCAAGACCCTAAGTTTATAATAGTAGTAAAGATAGATTTTACGATCGCTAAATATAACAAGTTAGAGTTTTGAATCATGTAATGCGTGAAGTAATAGTAGTAGATTTTATACTTGAAAATACCTAACATGTATTCTTAGCATAAATCCTCCCAGAGAGCAAGTAATCCACATCCAAATATAGCAAGTATCTAAAAATAACAATTCTGTGGGCGTCAACAAACTGACACGAACCAACATACAACAAAGTATGTCTGAACCAGTAAAACAAAATAAGCAGCTAACTACCTCGCTAAGACGAGGCAACAACCACGACCAACACTGCCGCCCAGAAACTCCGAAACCAGCTCTGCTATCTGCTACTGCTCTGAACCTGGGGCATTCCAAAGACAGAACATCTCAGCAAGAAGGTACAAATGGTGGCAGAAAAATAAACAAAAATAAACAAAGGTCAAAAGGGATACCAACCAAAGACCCAAAAACACTGAAGTAAAGTAAAAAAAACAAGGCATCATCAGGAAAAAACTCTTACGTGATTCGTCACGTACAACAAGAGTACACCAGACGCACGAGGCTACAAGACGACAACATGAATAAATCATAAGGAAGAAATGCAAAACCTTTATTAGGCATTTGTGGTCGAATCTACCCAAAAATACGGGCGAGGTTGTCACTCAATTGGACACACCCTCATGAATGTAATATCCTTCTAACTGCGAGGGAGTCTCATACTCTCCACCATACACCGCAGACGCCCAAAAACCTAGTAGACTTTCACAAAGTACTAATAAAGGAATCAAACATTGCGGAGGTGGTTTCGTCCACTAACTCCCGCAATCAAGAAAAAAACCACAAAGAAACCACCACATATCTCGAGATTTGGCACGTCAAATTCTACTTAACATTTCTAAATTTAAGACATGGTTGATCAACCCTTAGGAACGATTTACAATCCTAGATAAATCCTATTACGTTCAATAACGATAGTTAAGTCGTTTAAAGCCATCAACGAGACACTTCAAGAACGATTAAACATAACCTAACAAGATCGAGTTCATCATGACAAAACCTTACAACATCTAGTGATCATTAAGAAGGTTAATCATAGCAATAAATTGGAAGACAAAGTGCAGAAAATTTTAAAGAAAATAAAAACTGAACCGTCACCATCAAATCGGACAAGGAGAAACGAGGGGAAACCACCATTTGCCTTGATTTTACCGGAAAAGTTCTAAGAATCAGTCCACGTCACAGATCGGGGAAAAAGAGGATGGAGGTTGAAATCTAGACAAAAATTGCGAAGTAGAGGTTAGGACCGAAAAAACCTAACGCGAAAACTCAAGGAATAGGAAAGTTTTACCACGATGGCGTAGCTCTCGACGAGAGCTTTCTAGATCTATACTCGGTTGGAGATTTCGAGCACCGGAGCACCGTCGGCGGCCACCGGAAGATTCACGAACACCTTCTTCTCTCACGCCTATTTTCTCTGGGTCGGTTCAGAATGTTGGAGAAGATGAAGTGTTTATCTAATAAGAGTATGTATATATATATATATATATATATATATATATATATGTGTGTGTGTGTGTGTGTGTGTGTGTGTGTGTGTAATTATAGAAAATTTTGTCTAAAAACGAACATTTTACGAGCAGGTGCGCGGAAGACAAAAATAGGAGTTTATGATGGATTCAAATTGAAAAGTGTCCAACACGAAAGTTGTAGATCTCGTCAAGACAAACAAATTTCATATTAACTATTTTTCCATACGACATCATTTTGACCCTAAAAAAGGCTCCCGAACGCAAAAAACAACGAACTACTCGAGAACAAGATATAGGTACTCGAGCGGTAGGAAAAACAGGCAACTCGAGAGATAGGAAAGCAGTAATCGAGAGTTAAGAAAATTCAGTCGAGTACTAAAAATATCACTCGAGTAGCAGAATAATCACTCGAATAGGTCCAGAGTAATCACTCGAGTAGGAAAAAAATCACTCGAGTATATAAGGAAAAAAAAGACTCGAGTATAAGAAAGGCCACTCGAGTAAAGTTTTGCATGAACAGTATACCCACACGAGACGCAGGAACTTTACTCGAGTAAAGAATTGGAGGAACAGTAGATTTACTTAATCTACTCGAGAAACAAAAACTTCACTGGAGTCAAGATTTGCAGGAAAAACAATTTCTTTGCAAATATACCCTTTTGATCAAACTATATGAATGAACATTACTTTTCATTTTTGAATAGTACTTTAATATTAAATTATTCATATCTATATATTTTGAATAAGGAAACACGGGAACAAAACGGAGGCTCAAACGTGCGTCGAATTGAACGAAACTAACGTTGTAGGCAAACACAGACGCTACGAACACAACAGCGAAGTCAAAACCTAAATCCGACAAGCCATTCTCGAGATATAAATTTTCAAAGTTTACGACAAACATAAATTCCACAAAACTTCGGAAAATCGCCGAGGCCCAAATATCGCTCGCATCGCAACGAAACTTGACGAGCAAGTCCAAGATTACTTAACTTAAATTCCAAATGCAAAAATTTTTCCATTACAATAAGAATTCGGCCGACTCGACCGCACGGACGCGAAAATGCCTTAACGGCATTGTGTCGTCAACTCGACGTTAAAAGTAACGCCACGACGTCATAAATATGACGATGCCCATACTAATAAAATCATCGAAAAATCGGGGACGTTACACAATCCAAGGTCTCGGCCTCCGTCGGTGGGGGGACAGAGGCGCCTTTTCCTGCCGAAGGCTGGGATTCCGGCGTAGGTGTCAATGATTCAGCAATAGCCCCTCCGGCCGCGGGAGAGGGGTCAGCTGCTTGGTTGACGTGATCCTCGGGAGCGGAAGCCCTGGGCCTCGGGTCCACGAGGTCCAAGTTTCCAAAAGAAGGCGTTGTGAGAAGCATAGTCAGCGGAAAGTAAAAGTAGATCAGTTAAAACGGAAGCCACATCAACAAAAGGATGAAATACCAGGAGTACTTGGGAGATCGGCCGGAGTAGCCGGAGGGGCAGCCCCTGAGGTGGATGGATGACCCCCGTGGAGAAGGCGGGATGTCTCGGTGTCCGCGGGAGGGTAGTCGGCTCTAGGCACCGTCCCCTGTGAGAAGAGTGGTACTTCACTACGCCTCCATGTTCAAACTCTTTAACATTTCACGCTAAAAGGAAGGGTGAAAGGCGAGAAAAGTACCTCCGGTAGAGAAGAAAGGATCTCGTCGCGGTTTGGAGTTGGGGTAGGCGAGGCTCGGTTCTCCTTCAACAGGTCGCGCCTGAACGACTTGGCCTTCTTCTTCTCTGGGCAGGAGCTCTCGTCGGCGGGTTTCTCGCCGACTGGTTTTTCGCTAGCTGACTTCTCTCCCACTACCTTCTGGTTGGCGGGCCTCTTGCCCATCAACCAAGGGGAGACCTTGGCACAATTGGCGCGATCCCGCGCCTAGGCCGCGGCAAGGAGGGCCTGGAGCTCCTCCGAGAGCAGATTTTCAGCATTTTTGGCACGCATTTTCATGGCCTTGTAGGGGATCGAGCAGAGAGTAATGACGATAGAGATGGCCTGAGAGATAAACTCATCGGTGTATTTATAGGGCGGAGGTGGGGTCTGTAAAAAGATTCCTGTCAGGTCAGCATGTACCCACCGAATATTTGGGGTTGGACGTGTCTTTTCGAGCGCAAGGCTAGCTCGCAAAGAGCAGAGATTGTGTATAACCCCATATTCCATGGGTAGGACCAAGATCTCCCAAGGACCCGGATTGGGCTTGCCGTTGGCTAGCATTAAGCATATTGGGTCAGGCAAGAAACTGGGCGTGAGGGTTCTCGTCGGGAGTAGGCGGAAAGGCTCTCGCCCAGGGGTCATAGAACGCCAGTTCGTCGAGCTCAATTCGTCGAGATGAGAGCGCTGGTTCGTCGAGCTCAATTCGTCGAGCTGAGAGCGCTGGTTCATTGAGCATATTTCGGGTTTAAGCCATGGCCGGCCCAAGGAAGGCGAGAAGGCTCCCGCCTGGGCAGGCGAAAGGGCTCGTGCCTCTCTTTGGCGGAAGCTCAACGCCCCTTTAGCCTTTTGTTCCTACTTAGGGTAGGCGGGAAGGCTCGCGCTCGGAGCAAGCAGGGTTCCCACAGTGCTCAGCTGGAAGAGCTTCCGCCGGGTGGGTCCCAGGTGGGACCCATATGTGGGACCTAGACATGAAATTACCTAAATATTCCTTGGTCTGCATTTAGCTCTTAAGAACAGCGGAGTTTGGCTATTGGCAGACCGACCCAGGGGCATTTTAGTAATTTTAGGGCATTAAAAATACCCTTTTGGCAGACTAGACTTTGAAAACTTATAAATAGACCCGTGAAGTTCTTTAGAAGGCAAGCTTTCATCATTTCTAGAATCCACTAGTGCTTTCTGAGGTTCTCCAAGCCCAGTTATTGACTTTGGAGGGGAAGCACTCAGAGATCTTCCGGGTTAGTGGAGAGACCTCCCAATTGAGGCTTAGGGTTAGTTCCAGGTTCTTTATTACTGGTCAGAGGTCAAGATTTGAGAGAAGTAGGTGCTAGCTACACCCCCAGGTCTGAACTCTCGTTGAGGCCATTTTTGGCTTCAACACAGGCAAGACTCCACCATAGCATTTGGGGATGAAGATCTCAAGCAAATCCAGACACCCCACAAAGACCCTCTCGTGATCAGCGCAAGGATCGGTGATCCCTACTATAAGGTTGAAAGGATACTCACCGACAACGGAAGTTTGGTCGATGTCTTATTCTTCTCCACTCTTCAAAGTATGAAGCTTACCATTCAACATCTCACGCCAGCAGCCAGACCCGTATACGGCTTCGACAACCATCCAGTCTGAGTACAAGGGACGATAACTCTACCAGTAATCATGGGGGAGTTTACAAGGCAAGCTAAACACAAAATCCAGTTCGTTGTGGTGGATTCAAGCTCAGACTATAATGCGATCTTTGGGAGACCCATTCAGTCAATCTTCAAAGCCATTCATTCAATCCCACACCTCGCCATAAAATTCCCCACTACTGGAGGGATAGGTGTCATACGAGGAAACTAATAAGCTGCCAAGATTTGCTACACCAAGCAATCCCAACCAGTAGAAGCTATAGCCTTAAATATCAGTCACTCCTTATTTTGAACTTACTAAAAGTATTTTCATCAAATTTGAACTCTATGACGAGAAAGAACCGCAAGCCCGGACACGTACAGACAATCAGTTATTCAAACATTACGTTTTTTTTTAACAATGCCCGACTAGTTTTAGGTAAGACTGTGCCGCGAGCGACCCTCGTTCAAAAGATAAGACTAAGCCGCTATCAATCCTCGTGCAAAAGGTAAGACTAAGCCGCGAGCGAACCCGCCATAGCTCGAAACTTCTCCTAGAGGACCAAATACCCGTCCATCAAGCTCATATAATGATCATTCCAGGTGACGACAATCTGAACCTGAGTTTCAATCTGCAAAAGAAAGGATGGAGAGAAGTCAGCACCAAACAATAATAAAGAAGAGCAAAAAATAATCAAGCTCACTTACCACTTCATTCATCGCCTTCAAAGAAGAAGATAGCCTTGAAGCCTCTGCCTCCACAGGGAAAGACTAGGGGCATATGATCTAAGGACCTGTACCTCGGGAGGTGAACCGTCACGACCACCAGAAGGAGAGTCGTCGCCCAGAGAAGATGAGCAAGGCGCCACGCTACCGCTACCTCGAAAAACTATAATGGCCTTCCGCTTCCGATTGCAAATAAAAAATGTCTCAACGGTCCACCCAGAGTGTAACATCCCCCAGACAGCTAGACCCCCCAAGTGAATTTGTTATGACTAGGTCATGACAAGGCTTTGGTAGCTCCGGAACCTCTTGGACTTAGACAAAAATAGTGGTTGAAGCACCTTGGTCTACAAATAGTAATTTCCCGATATCAAACCTAGGGTTTGACTTAAGGGCCTTAACTTGACTCAGTGACCCCACCACAATATCCCTAGGCCATCTAGGAGCCAGGGGAACATTCAGGACCCATTGGGGCCAGTCAACAGGCCAAGTTGACCTAAGTCAACCCTAACCCTAATTAGGGCAAAATGGTCAATTCCCCATCAAATGACCCAATTGACCATCACCATGTGGAAATAACTCCACTTCTAGGTCTAAAACATCATAAGAGACCTAGTAGACCAAAAATCCCCATCCTAGGGTTACCACAGGGCAAATGACCAAAATACCCCTCTTAGGTCAAAATGGTGATTTTCCATTAAACACCCCTATTGACCACCACAAATTCAGATTGATCACATCCCTAGGGTCATAACCTCATAGGGGATCCAATGGCACAAAAATTTCATGGTTTGGTCAACCCTATGGCCCAATTTGACCAAAAGTCGAACTAGACCAAGTTAGGTCAAATTACTTGGACCTAGCCCAATCCCTTTGGGCTAGACCCAAATTGAGTGGTCAACTAGCATAATTGACTGATAATTAACATGGGAGAGAGTGGACATTCGGCCATGGTGATTAGGAGAGAGAAATGGGGGGTTTCCCCAATTTTGAGGAGAGAGAAAGTGGTCATTCATGACCATTAAGGTGATACACCCTTTGGTATCACCCAATAATGCTCCCATTCATCTTACCTGATGAATTAAAGGGAATTCCAATAGTTTTCAGAAGGAATTGAGGGAAGGGGGGTGCATGGGGTGTCCGGCCATGGAGGAGGTGGAAGGTCACCTTAGGATCTCTTAATGGAGTCATCCCCCACTCAATTAAATCCCCTCATTAGCTTCCAAAGGGGCCAAGCTTTCGAAACCCCCTATTTCAAGTGAGATTAGGGCTTGCTGTGTAGAGAATCCATGGCGCCGAGAAACTTGAGGAGGAGTAATGGCGGCCGGCGATCGGATCAAGGGAATGCCCCAAATGAGGTCCAATCCCCCTCTTCTCTGTCCGTGCTAGATCTAGGATCCCTTAGCCAGAGAAATCGGGCTCAATTGAGCTCGATCGGTGAGAAATTTCTCACCGAAAATCCATGAAAATCGCATTATCGAGTTCGCCAGAATAGGCCCCTCCGGAGGTCGTGCCGCCGCTAGGCGATAACCACCACCTCGACGGAGGTGGTGGTGGCGGTGGCCGGCCAGGGAGGTGGCCGGATGGCCGGGATTTCGGCCTGGAAAATGCTCCAGGCGCGACTAATCTGAGCCGTTGGCTCAAGGAGGAAGACGACTCCAAGTTCGCTGATCGTGCTTTAAGATCTGTGCTAGATCTTCAATTATTATTATTATTGGTATTTTCCTGTGTAGGAATTAGCAGTGTTTTGTTTAAATTTTTAAAATTACTTAGAGGCTCCTTATGAAAATGTGATCAACATCAAAGTTGTAGCTCTAGGTCTTTAGTTTATTTTGAAAAAAATTTCAAGTCATTTGGAGCCCTGGATAGACCTCAGCTCTCATTTTGGTGAGGTCTATCCATAGGGCTGTCCAGAGTTTAATTTAAATACACACTCCAAACCAAACTTTCAAATGAACTGAAATTTGGGTTATGGGCTATTATTAGCCATATCTAGGAAATATCCGAAAATCAGAATTTTTGGAGAATAATTTTCTATAGTTTTTAGAAAAATTTAATAATCCATGTATAAATTAATTAGGTGTCTTAAACACCTCAAAATCCCCCCAAATTTGGGTGGGTTGTCTTAGAGAGAATGTTAGGGCTCTGATAAAAATTACATCTCCTTTGGAGATGTTTTGATTAGGTTTTTATCCAACCCTAGGTTGACCCTTATAGGGTTAATTAGGTCAAAACACCCCTTTGGGTTTTGAGTGGTCAAATCACCTCAACAGAGGTTGATATTTTGGCCACTGACTTTATATGGCATGACACACCATCCAATGGAATTTGGGGTGGTTTGGAGTAGGGTAACCCTAGAACCCTAGGGTAGACCCCTTTATGGAGATTTTTAAGGTTTGAAGGTCATGGGGTCAGATGACCTTGGAATGACTTGAAAATTAGTGGAGAGGACCATAGTGTTGGCATAGTACTATGGTTAAAATTTTAGGGAATTTGGAAGCCTTTAACCCCCTCAAAACCCTAACCATAGCTTAGGGCACAAACTCTAATATTAAGGTTTAGGCTATCAAAACACTTTTAAATCATTTTAAATTTGGGAAGGGTAGTTCCCTGGTAGAAATATACCTAAATAAATTTTTATGGAACTTTTGGACTAATAAAATTGGTACTTCCTTTAAGACCCTAGATGTGCCCTTACAGATTAATTTATTGATTATGAAGTTTTTGTTCACTGAAAAGTGGTAATAATTAGGATTGAGGAGATTTTCATCATGTTAGCCCCCTCTATAATTTTATTGGAATTTTTGGATGACTGTTTCAAGTACTTGTTTCATAAAATATGAATTGTGGCTTCTGATCAAAAATATATATATAGAGCACTAATATTGGTAAGAAAAATTATGAAATTAGGTCAGTGAGTGTTTCTGACCATTATAATTATCATGTAATTTTATCAAGATTTTAAATGGATAAAAACAGTACTTACTTCACAAAGCTATAAATTTGGAAGTTTATATTTAATAAGATTCAGAACCCCTCATGTAAGAGAAAATTGTAAAACTTGGTTAATGTTGGTTTTAGATCATTATCAGTCTTCTGGGATTTCCTTATAATTATTAGATGAATTTTTATAGCACTTGGTTCATTAACCAATGGTGATGGAATTAATGGTTATAAGTTAAATTAGGGGATATTATTCACTATAAAAATTGAGAGACTACTTCTAGGGTGTTTCTAGGCCATGGTAGCCCTTCTGGATTTTAATTATAATTTTTAGAACAATATTGCTGGCCTTTGCTTCATTAAATGGTAATATTGACCTTACGTTATAAATTGTGGAAGTTAGTCCTAAATACCTCTGAAAATTCTCAAACCGTGGATTTACTGTTTAAATATTACTTAGAATTTATCATAATTTTGTGGAGGTTTGTTTCTGATTTTAAAATGCGCTTCATGTTCAAAGTAGGGCATTTGAAGTCTTAGGTTAATTAAATTAAATGACCACATAATTAAGAAAACTATGAGACTCTGGATTTAGTCTAAATAGGTCATGGTAGACTCCCAGTAATTGTTCTGAATTTGTTGGATGAGTAAATAGGATACCCCCTAGCAGGAGCACCATGTAGGTTAACACGGTCTGCATATAGTGGGTAGGTCTGAAATAGGCAAACTCGGAGAGCTTAAATACACTTAGGATTAGTCTCACTGAAACAAAAGAGAGGGTTGGTCATGGGTAGAAATCAATAACAGTAAGTGCCTTGGAAAGGGAACTTTGGGCTTCATCCCATCATAGTTCCTAGTACCGCTGCGAGCCCGTCACTGGATAGACCTCGGGAAGACCAGGGTAAACCTTAAACCTTAGGTTTAATATGGACAAGAGCAACCTTAATAATAGCTTCACCTTCCACTCACACTTGTACACGTAGTGAGATAAATAGGGAGTGAATGGATAACGTAGACTTATGGTGGATGGGTTTGCTGGTAGATTTAGAAGTCCAGGGAGCTGGATGCTCGGGGACTTGGTATAGACTTGTAACTTCGGGGAGCTGGATGCTCGTGGACTTGGTATAGACTTGGAAGTCCGGGGAGCTGGATGTTCGGGAACTTGGTGAACTAGAAGACTCGGTAGTCTAAAGAGCTGGAGGCTTGGTACCATAGTTAGGTATAAACTGTCATGGTTGCATGTACATAATAGTGGTGGGTCTTCAGTATTGGACGATTGATCATACCGTCGTCGGTACGTTTACTCGGGGAGACTAGCTGGTTTGCTAGGAATAGTACAGAAACGTATAAGAGGGGCTAGGCTGAGTAGTGTGATTACCAGGCTAGGAGTGGAGAGGCCCAACCCATTATTTCCGTTTTGCCACGACGGAGGCTCCTGAGAGTTTAGCTAACTCCAAAAATGGCAACTAAAGGTCTGTGCGTATAGATTTGTGTGGGTGAGTTGCACTTATATGTTCATACCATAACATACTTGCATGTCATAGCATAATCATTGCATTTAACCCCTGACACCTATCGTATAAAATGGTATGGGACGTTTTATACGATAGGCCCTGCAAAACGACCTCTTGGTCTATATGGGTAATCCCTATAAATCAACGACTACTTTTCTTACTACTTTTACTTACCTCTTACTTATTACTGTTTACTTTTGCACTCTCATATTTACTCATGTTTAGCTATCGTTATTTACCATGCCATGCTTTGTTACTATACTTTCTTATGATAGTTGTCACCTGCTTGATTACGCCCTTCTTTTGGTCCTCCTTTTCACTCCTTTCCGCCCGGTGCCTAGGAGTCACGGGTAGAGGGGTGGGTGATCGTGACTGAGTCTAGTTTGACTGACGGTCGTTTGACCGCAACATTTTAGGTGTACCATATGGAAGAGACACGGGTTTTATAGATTCTGACAGATTTGACCCCACGGCCGTGCTACCATTGTCACCAGCCGTGGGATACACAGGTCAAATGCACAATGATGGGTGGGATCCCACTAGCTCAGCGGCCAGGAGGTCGAAGACGTAGACGTGGATTGCGATGTGGCGACTGCAGGCCAAAAAGGAAGAAGCACCCATAGATGCAACACCAACAGAGTACGGAGTCGGTGGAGATGGGCCAGTCTAGCTTGGGTGCTCTCGGTTCAGTGACAGTTACGGTGACGCTTAGTTTTAGTTTTGCTTCTGCGAGTGACTTGTAGTGAGGATTACATGTACTGGGCATAAGCCCGCTTTTCCTATTTTACCTTACCATTTACTTTAGACTGTTATGTTGTGGACTATATGATGTTATGATTTCCTCTTTATTTGATATTGTGGCTTTGGACACTTATGTCCTTCTTACTATTTCTTCAGTCGATGGTGATTGAGATGGCCGGCAGAATCGGCGTTTTGTGGTGTCGACCATCCCGGAGGATGGTGTCACCGCAAAACGGCGGTTCTGGGCCTAAGACCCCGATGGTGGTTGCAAAAAAAAGTGTCTTACAAGTGGTATTAGAGGCAAACCTCTATCCGAAGAGAAGAAGTCCACAAACCTTGGGCCACCCCGCGCGAGCTTAGTTTGAGGGCAAACTAGCAACGATAGCAGTGGTGGGCCCATGGGTGGAATCACATGCTAATGTTCACTCATAACAAACCTAGGTAGATCGCCTACTATAGAAGTTAGACTCAACCCAATTAGGACGAATAACTTACCTTGATGATCCCAACAGTAGCCTAGTCAATAGTAGACCTTAGGTAGGATTAAGGTACGCAGATACTCGAAGCGACTAGTGGCAGATCCTAGTGCGAGATCATTTTGGATCACGTCACATGTTGACCTTGAGGAAATTATCGCAACCGGTGAATTGAAGAGTTAAAGTATGGAGAATTTCGACAAGTCTCAAGATGGAATCCAAGTCTAGGTTGATATGCTCTAAGGATTGTGGAAATACCTAGGGTGAATATAACATATGGAGATACTTAGCCCGGAGTAGGTAGGGGCTTATCCTGTTTGTCTATTGGGGGATTGGCTCTTGGTGGAGTATATACCGACTTAGGGCCCCTTGGACCTAGGTAGCTATTATAGTGCCACAAACATGGTGATGTTGAACTTGACTATGTTCGAGGTTATTCGGACAGAGACGAGATTGTGATAAAAATGTGTTTGGATTGACAACCTATAATGTTATCAGGACTAGGGTTAAACGTCATTGATTGAACAAATGCTCGAGGACATTGGAAGTATATTAACCCTGGAAATTATAAATTAGGTATAATGATTAGTTAAAAAGTGTCCATCTAAGTAATGATTCTTCAATTATTATCTTGATGATATCAAGTATAGGACACAGAGCTTCGATAATAGGATAGTCAACTTTGGCAAATTCATGACTACAAGAAGTAACGGGTTAATGTGATCGTTCGTATATTGAAATTAACTCATGACGAATCTTGTCATTTTGGATGATTTTACCCTAAAACCACCAGCGAAGATGATACTCTATAATCGCCTCATGATTCTAGGAATTAGTTTAAGTATGAAGACCTCATAAATACGTTGATCGGTATTTGGAAGAAATTCTAGATCCATATGTGAATAAGAGCTAATATGAGTAGTAATTATGGGACAACATGAGTTGGAGTACAATGTCTCGAGGTTTGTATGGGCGGAATGTACAACCCCGTACCCGGGCGAGTGGGACCCTCCCCAAATAACGGGCTCGAGATACGCTATGGGCGACGAGTTGGTGCAACCCCGCCCGAAGACGTGCGGGTGCTCGTGCGTGCGCGCGAAGGTTTTATGTGCACAGACTTATATATATATATATATATATATATATATATATATATATATATATATATATATATATATAAGCTTAATATTACAATATAAACATATATATATTATATTATATATATATATTATATCATATATATTATATCATATATATTATATATATTATATAAAATAGAAATTGAGATGGGATTGGAAAAAATAAAAGAGAGGAGCAGGTAGGGGGGGCAGATGGAGAGGGGCTTTGGGCATAGAAATAAAAGATGAAAAAAGGAGATAGAGAGGGAGGCGGGGACAAGGGGATGGAGACAAAAAAGAAGAAAAGGAAAAAAAGAGGATGATGGCTTTTTCTCCCAGCCAGGGCTCGGCAAAAAGGGAGATAGCCCGGGCTCCTCCCCTCCCTTTCTCCCGATCCAGGCCGCCGCCGGCTCCAGGGCTCCTCCCCTCCGCTTCCCGTCCAGGCTGCCGCAAGGAGCAGCACACAACGGCCGCCCCTCTCTTCTTCTCGGCCAGGAGGAGCAGCACACCAGCCACCTCTCTCTCCCTCTCGGTCTTCCTCTCGCATGCCGCAAAGGGCCAAGCACGAGCCTCCTTCCACCTCTTTCCCATCACCGGCCAAGTAAAGAGCAAGGATCGGCCTCCACATCACCCGCCGCCGCCGCCTATGGTCAGATCCGACCATTTGGAGCATGGATCGGCCATGTAGGGATGAGTTTGGACATTTGGAGCCGGGATCGGCTTCATAGGGGTAAGTTCAGCCGTCTGGAGCTAATTTGGCCGGGGGCTTCTCTCCCGGCGTCGGTCGGAGCTCGAGTCATACACAAAGTCGGAAATGGAGGTCTCATTTCTCCCACCGCCGCCAAGCACGCGTCAAGGGTAACGATGTTTCTACTCGGGCAGGTGAAGCCCTCGATTTACATTTGTATGGAAGCACCTCTCCACCAACGGGTGGGGGAAGGGAGCTCTCCGACGGGTTGACGTGTGTGTCCCCGCTATTAGTTGTATTAGCACCCGAAAGCGGGAGTACGAGTTTAGGCATTCTGTGGGAAGCCCATCCGGATGTATAAGCGGATTGGTGATGTTTTGGGGTTCCCAGAGAAGACTCCGTGGAAGTTGTACATTACCGGTTTGCAGGGAATAAGCGTCATAGCTCCCCAAAAAGGGATGAATGTGATGTAACTGGTCTGCTTTTAGCTGACTGATATTTAGCTGGCCGTCGCTCAGCAAGACG
Organism: Platanthera zijinensis; assembly: GCA_039513925.1. NCBI lineage: Eukaryota > Viridiplantae > Streptophyta > Magnoliopsida > Asparagales > Orchidaceae > Platanthera > Platanthera zijinensis. The sequence continues at coordinate 36,570,722 of CM077086.1, forward strand.
TTGACGTACAGGTGTTGCAGCCCCAAGCAGGGAATAGCGGGTTTAAGCCCAAGCTCATGCCGGCCCTCGAAGGCCTAGTTTGTTTATATTGCCGGCCTGCGTGCCGTTGTATGGAATTGGTATTCCTGTAATTTTAATATGTCTGTGATGCTCTGTGCCGGCTCTAGAAGGCCTATGTTACGCTGTTAGTGGCCCAACTTGGGCAGCGTGTCGTAGAACTGCTCGACGAGGTTGCGTGACTTGTAGGACAGATGGGGAGCATTTTACACAAACCTGAGGTGGTACCTTTAGTTAAGAGGGAGTGAATATTAAGATCCTCCCTAAAGGTTCGGGTCGGCCAAGAGAGCCTTCCGGTGGTGCCGTCTTAGCTCAGCTTTTGACTTGGGAGAGGAAGAGTTCGTTAATCTTCCGGGTGTGTGGTGGGACCTCCACGCTGAGACCTTGGGTCTGTCCCTCATGTTCCTAGTCTAGTTCCAAGATCGTTCGTTTGAGGGCAGTAGGTGCGCGGTCACCCCTCTTTTGGGACCCCGAACTCCACAGAAGTCATTTTTGGCTTCAACATTTTTGGTGCGGTGAGCGTGGAGAGTGGCCAGCACAGAAGAACTCAGGCGAGCGTCATTGCTATAGACGAGGAACCAAGTGACGACCAAGGTCATGTGCTGGTTCTTTGTACGTAAGGTCCTCGCACACGGAGTCGTCCCACCTTATGGTTGTTGTTGAAATCTCATAGTCTTTGAAGTAGGATTTGCACCTGTTTCAGGCGAGCGTCATGGCTATATATATATATTCATACTTATTTTGTTCGTTCGTGTTTAGTTACTTTCAATACGTCGTTGAGTCAATCAGAGTATGACCTTGGGGATGATGTCAGCCCCGCAGAGTGATCTTATTTTCTTTTGCAGTGCTTAGTTTACTAATAATTAGAATTTCAAGAAGATATTCAACTTTATTACAATCATTTAGATATTTACGATCTCTAGCAAATAGTGAGGGATCTATTTTTAATACGAAAAAGTGGCAATGATGAGTAAAGTACTAAACGCAACTTACTTGCATCAACCCTAAAATTTCAACATCTTCCCAGACTTAATTGTTCTTTGCTCAACACGACCTGTTACACAATTTTATATGGCGCCTATATCACCAGGATGCAAAACCTCGCACTTTCACTTGCTTGATTTACATGGAATGAAACAAGGATGCACTCTAAATATATATATATATATATATATATATATATATATATATATATATATATATATATATATAGAAAAGCTAAAATAACAATGGGTTGGTGGATTACTTGTTATGCCCTCCTTCGATATTAGCTGAATAGTTCATGAGTAAAAGACAACGTACCCTACTGCAGAACATATTTTATTAGCGTTATACTTTAAGCGGTCCGGGTTCTTTAAAATAAAGTGAAAAAAATGTTTGATTGAATTCAATTCTAAACTTCATTGTAATTCAAGCCTCGGCTAGGTCCAACATCTTGAAACTATGGCTTGCGTTTTGATGGCTTTATTTTGCATATTGTGTTACTTTATATCTACTAGCGATATGATCCGAAATGATACTCTGAAATTGAATGTCGTCTGTTATCTTATAACATTTTATGAGAGACTAGCACGCCAAATTTCAATGCATTTTGGAGCGTTTTCATGGAAATAAAATAATAAAGATGTTCATCTTTAGTTTATTTATCTGGAACCACATGCTCGGTGAATAGCTTAGTGTCAATTATATTTGGTTTTCTTGGGTTTTCAAGATTGTTTATGACTCCAATTTAGACGTTAACCTTCATGTGTATGACTTCTCTAGTGCGCCTTGTTCCTATGAATGAGGCTTTGGTTTTTATTTATGTGTTTGATATGGGTGTGGAAGTTGTGGTTTGAAAGCAAAAAAGTTTTAAACAACTATAATCTTGGTCTGATGCTTACCAGAGTCACATAATTAAAATTTTTGTTTATAAGTTTGTTGAGCAGGGTAAAGCATCGGCCTTTGACTTGATCCCTAATTAACTTGACGTTAGTTTGGTTGTGAAGGTTTCCATTTGAATGACATTATTTTCTCACTTTGAGTTTTGTAATAGATTATGCCTTCAAAAATGTGCCTCGGGGAGAATATCATATGATCGACCCTGGTTCTCAAGAAGGTGGACGTAGTAGGCAGAGGTGCCTGGGTGGGAAGGCTCCGTCCCAACTGGGAAGGTCCCTTGGTGGTGAGAGGAGTCCCAAAATCCGGAGAGTGTCACTTCCCGAACGTGAATGGGATGTTGCTCAGTTGTGCCAGAAGCGGTGATGATTTGAAGATATTCTATCCTTAGCATTTTTCATTCTTTTGATACTGGCAAATGTTGTTGTGCCCTTCTAATATAATGAAATTTCAGGCGGTTTCTTCTAGGGCATGAGAGTGAAATGGTTGCTTGGAGAGGAGACCCCGAGCAGACCCGCTGACCAGCCTCTCATCAAGCTGGCAGGGCTGTAGGCTCACTCGGTGGTTGGAGGTTGCTTGGAGAGGAGACCCCGAGCAGACCCGCTGACCAGGCTCTCATCAAGCTGACAGGGTTGTAGGCTCACACGGTGGTTGGAGGTTGCTTGGAGAGGAGACCCCGAGCAAACCCGCTGACCAGGCACTCATCAAGATGGCAGGGCTGTAGGCTCACTCGGTGGTTGGAGGTTGCTTGGAGAGGAGACCTCGAGCAGACCCGCTGATCAGGCTCTCATCAAGCTGGCAGGGCTGTAGGCTCACTCGGTGGTTGGAGGTTGCTTGGAGAGGAGACCCCGAGCAGACCCGCTGACCAGGCTCTCATCAAGCTGGCAGGGTTGTAGGCTCACTCGGTGGTTGGAGGTTGCTTGGAGAGGAGACCCCGAGCAGACCCGCTGACCAGGCTCTCATCAAGCTGGCAGGGTTGTAGGCTCACTCGATGGTTGGAGGTTGTTTGTAGAGGAGACCCCGAGCAGACCCGCTGCGCAGGCTCCCATCAAGCTGGCAGGGCTGTAGGCTCACTCGGTGGTTGAAGGTTGTTTGGAGAGGAGACCCCGAGCAGACCCGCTGTGCAGGCTCCCATCAAGCTAGCAGGGCTGTAGGCTCACTCGGTGGTTGGAGGTTGTTATGAGAGGAGACCCTGAGCAGACCCGCTGCGCAGGCTCCTATCAAGCTGGCAGGGCTATAGGCTCACTCGGTGGTTGGAGGCTGTTTGGAGAGGAGACCCCGAGCAGACCCGCTGACCAGGCTCCCATCAAGCTGGCAGGGCTGTAGGCTCACTCGGTGGTTGGAGGTTGTTTGGAGAGGAGACCCCGAGCAGACCCGCTGCGCAGGCTCCCATTAAGCTGGCAGGGCTGTAGGCTCACTCGGTGGTTGGAGGCTGTTTGGAGAGGAGACCCCGAGCAGACCCGCTGACCAGACTCCCATCAAGCTGGCAGGGTTGTAGGCTCACTCGGTGGTTGGAGGTTGTTTGGAGAGGAGACCCCGAGCAAACCCGCTGCGCAGGCTCCCATCAAGCTGGCAGGGCTATAGGCTCACTCGGTGGTTGGAGGTTGTTTGGAGAGGAGACCCCGAGCAGACCCACTGCGCAGGCTCCCATCAAGCTGGCAGGGTTGTAGGCTCACTCGGTGGTTGGAGGTTGTTTGGAGAGGAGACCCCGAGCAGACCCGCTGCGCAGGCTCCCATCAAGCTGGCAGGGCTGTAGGCTCACTCGGTGGTTGGAGGCTGTTTGGAGAGGAGACCCCGAGCAGACCCGCTGACCAGGCTCCCATCAAGCTGGCAGGGCTGTAGGCTCACTCGGTGGTTGGAGGTTGTTTGGAGAGGAGATGTAAGACCCCTTTTTTTTTCTTTTTCAACCACCGGGGTCTTATGCCCAGAACCGCCGCTTTGCGGTGACACCTTCGCACCCGGGAAGGTTGCCACTACAACGCGCCGATTCTGCCGGCCTTTTCGATCGCAATATGTAGCAAGCAAGAGAGAAGCAAGTCCACCAAAAGAGAATATCACATAAAATAAAACCCCACGAAGGGAGTGTCCACAGAAAATCATCAGAGTATAAATAGTCTTGAAATAAAAGGGCTCATGCCCGGTACATCAAGGTCCTCACTACAAGACCCTCATCGCGGAAGATAAGAAAATGCTAATCACTCACGGAGCTGGTCGCAGGTGCACCGGTGCTAGACTGTCCCACCTCCATGCGCACCGTACTCCGCTGGTGCTGGTCCCTGTCTCCCGTCCGGAGCTCCTGTAATGTTTGGTTCGAAAACCATTAGTCATAAAGACTAAGCCCTATCATCCCCTACCCCTCCCACCCCGGCTCCTAAGCACCGGGCGGAGAGGAGGAAAGGAAAGCTACAAAAGTGGAGAATAGTCAAGCAATTGATGGTGGACCTAACTAGCAAGTTATATCAGGTGAACAGTATAAATGTTGTAATAGGTAGAACAATTAATAAATAGCAAATTGTATTAAAGACAGCCAGAGAATAGTAAGTAAGCACAAGTAAGAAAGTATGTAAGTAACCTTAACTTATATGAATGCCCATACAAACTTATAAGTAAGGGATCTTCTGCAAGGCTCCCATCGTATAAAAAGTCCCATACCGATTTATACGTTGGGGTGTCGGTTGTATGCAAATATGAGTGTAGTGATATGCTATGCCATGATTCATGCAAGTGCAACCCACGCACACGACTCTATGCGCACAGACCTTTAGTTCCCCCTGTTCGGGAGGCTAGCTTCACCCCCAGGAACCTCCGTAGTGGCAAACGGAGACAGTGGGTCGGGCCCCCCACTCCTAGGCGGGTAACCACACTACCAGGCCTAGCCCTTCCGTACGCCCCTAGAAGAACACAACCTAGAGTATCCGCGTACTGCTGCTAGATGTACCCTCCAGACTTTTCGCCGAGACATCGTGCCGCTGTCGGTGTGATCGATCGCCTAGTACCGATGACCCACCACTTTTTCTCCGTACTCCAACCCTCGAGCCCGCGGCCCCCCGGACAGTACTGTCCGTGCATCTACCTTCAGAGCTACTGTCTGATGGCAAGTAATCCTATATTCTACTTTCCTAGCTACCGGGGAGTGAGTGTGTGCAATCCTAGTTATACTAGTTGCTCTTTTAATTTATTACTCTTATGGTTTACGTTAGCCCAGGACTGCCCCCGGTATTCCCCGTGAAGGGCTCTCAAGGGGCACTAGGAACCAAGACGGTGCATTACGGCCCGAAGTTCCCTTTCGCAAGGCACTTATTATTATTGGTTGTCTACCCTTTACCCGATCCTCTTTTAGTTGCTTTAGTTCTAACCATAGAGTATTAAGACTCTTCCTCTTCTTCCCGGGAGGGACGATCTTTCGTCGTTCCCGTACTCCCTTATCCTAACCAGTCCCGCACTCTACTTATTCTGACTTCGAACCATGAACTCAATCTTAACTTGCCCTACCAATCATCGATTATCATAATTCCGTGGTTTTACTAAATGCAGACCATCCTAAGCTATATGAGGTACACAAGGAGAAGTACTCCAAACTATCTTCCAAATCTCCTATCAAATTTACTGGGGGTCTATCATGACTTAATTAGCTTAAATCCAGAAATTTATAATTTTCCTAATTAATCTGATATTTATTTTATTTTTCCCAAAGATTGGCCATGGGTAATTTTAAACATGAACTACATGATATTCTTAAGTAATGGCCACTCAAAAATTATGATCACTAAATAACAGTAAGGTATCATCAAATACTAATTTGCAGGATTTTACAAAAGATATTTAGCCTCTAAATAATTTATTTAGTATAATCATATTAATTCTACGTAGTGAAGGAAGTACTGAAATTATTCATTTAAAAATTATGGAAAAATCACTAGCCAGTAGTATGATATATAAAAGATCTTTGTGCAGAGAATCATAATTTTACTAACTTGCTAACCACCAAAATAGATTTAATCCAATATCCATGATAAATAATACTTAATGAAGCAAGCCTTAGAATTAAGCTTCTAAAAATCCCATAAAAATTCACAGAGTTTTAAAAATCATAATAAAGGCTCTCTGCCTAAATTTCATCTATTTCCAGGAAGTTTGTACTCCATAATAAATTTTCTAAGCAAATCATACAACTACTAAATCATTAAAGAAGTACCCAACATAGTGATCATAAAATTCATAGAAAAATATCCAGAGCTTGTACTACCCCTATAATCCACTCTACCCAATTCTCATCACTTTTCAATGTGATTTGGTGTCATTTCCTATCTTTATTAGTTTTGCGCCCTAAACTAGGATTAGATTTTTAGGTATCCCAACGGTCTCCAAATCTACTAAGATTTCATCCAGAGCACTATATTGGCCCTATGGTTCTCTTCACCCGTTTTCGGGTCAATCCAAGGTCATCTGACCACATGACCTTCACAAACCTCCAAGATCCATCCTTAGGGATTGGCCTTGGTCCTTAAAGCAAACTTACCCCGATCCACCTCAAACTCCATGAGGGGGTGCTAGAAAATATTACTAGCCAGTGGTAAAAATCTCAGCCTCTGTTGAGGTGATTTGACCACTCAAATCTCAAAAGTGCACTTTTAACCTAAGACCCCTTATTAGGGCAAAACTTAGGGTTGGTCATTTCTGATCCAAACCACCTCCAAATGAGATGAAAATTTATACAGAACCTTATGGTGAACCCAGGGACCACTCGCCAAAATTTGGGAGGGTTTGGAAGTTGTTTAACTATCTAATTAAATTCGGCTAGGATTATTGAATTTTTCTAAAAACTATAGAAAAATATTCTCCAAAAATTCTCATTTTTGGATAACACCTAGATATATGTAAGATTAGACCACACCCCAAATATCAAGTCATTTGGATGACTGGATTGGAGTGGGGAATTTTTCTAAGGTCAAAGCAGCCCTCTGGATAGACCTCACCAAAAAGGATGCTGTGGTCTAACCAGGATTCCAAATCGAGTGAAATTAATTTTGAATTAAAGTAGACTTCAAGGGCTACGCTTTTTATGTTGATCATTTTTCCTGTAGGAGCCTTTAGGTATTTTTCCCAAATTATTTAACATGACCGATATCTCATTCAGAAATTGATTTAAGAATAAAATCTAATTAAAAGACACTGTTCATCTTCTTCTACAGCCCGAAACCAGAGCCTGAAAACCTAATATCCTGTAGCTTTTCCAAGCTATTTCCCGGCCATCCAGCCATCTCCCTGGCCGGCCACCACTACCACCACCTCCGTTGAGGCGAGGGCTATCGTCGGGCGGCGGCACGGCCGCCGGAGAGGCGGTTTCCGGCGAACCCGCCACCATGAAATTTTTGGAAAACCACGAATACGCTCACCCGATCTGGCTCTTTTGAGCCCGATATCTCTCCTAACGATTCCTAAGATCTATCCGCAGAAGAAGAGGGAGGGGAGGACCTTGTTCGCGGGTTGAAGGCGTGCAGAGCGTCGGGAAGCCATTTACGCGGTGGTGGCGTCGCCGGAAATTCTTCAACAGCAAGGAGGAAGTCTGAAACAGTTGAGGGAGTGTAACCTTTTCCTCTTGCTCTCAGGAATCTTTATAGATGAGCAAATGGGGAGGGGAAAGGGTGAAACGTTGGAGATGAAACGTTGGCGGCCATTAATAACCCTCTTATGACGTTCCAGTTATGACGAACGACAGTTGAAAAGTTGGAGATGAAGAGGTGCTTGCCAGGTGGCAATTTCCTATTGGACCCACTTTCCTTAATTATTAACATAATTAAAGTAGGGAACGACCCATAAATACTCTTGATTTTTCATCCCCACAGCCAAAATTTATTAAGGCGTCGGATACCAAAACTTCCAGTCTGGCTGACGTTTCGGCCTTGGTCACGGGCGTGACACATAGGTCACGGGCGTGACAGGCCCGGTTAGCGGTTCTGGGTTCGACGATCGTCGAACTGAGATCGACGATCGTCGAAGGGTGGTCACAGGTGTGTCACTTTGGGTCACGGGCGTGACAGGTCTGGAGACCAATTCTGGTTCGACGATCGTCGAATTGGGATCGACGATCGTCGAGCGTGTCACGCCCTATGTCACGGGCGTGACATGGCGGGTCACGGGCGTGACAGGCCCGTGTGGCCGAATTTAGTTCGACGATCGTCGAATTGGGATCGACGATCGTCGAGCGTGTCACGCCCTTTGTCACGGGCGTGACATGGCGGGTCACGGGCGTGACAGGCCCGTGTGGCCGAATTTAGTTCGACGATCGTCGAATTGGGATCGACGATCGTCGAGCGTGTCACGCCCTGTGTCACGGGCGTGACATGGCGGGTCACGGGCGTGACAGGCCCGTGTGGCCGAATTTAGTTCGACGATCGTCGAATTGGGATCGACGATCGTCGAGCGTGTCACGCCCTTTGTCATGGGCGTGACATGGCGGGTCACGGGCGTGACCAACCCGTGACCCGATTTCTTAGTCGATTTATTTCAAGTTTTGGGCTCCCTAGGGTTCTACCACAACCAACTGACTCCTAGGGGTCTAGCCGGAAATGGGATGTTACAGGAGACCCCGAGCAGACCCGCTGCACAGGCTCCCATCAAGCTGGCAGGGTTGTAGGCTCACTTGGTGGTTGGAGGCTGTTTGGAGAGGAGACCCCGAGCAGACCCGCTGACCAGGCTCCCATCAAGCTGGCAGGGCTGTAGGCTCACTCGGTGGTTGGAGGTTGTTTGGAGAGGAGACCCCGAGCAGAACCGCTGCGCAGGCTCCCATCAAGCTGGCAGGGCTGTAGGCTCACTCGGTGGTTGGAGGCTGTTATGAGAGGAGACCTCGAGAAGACCCGCTGACCAGGCTCCCATCAAGCTGGCAGGGCTGTAGGCTCACTCGGTGGTTGGAGGGTGTTTGGAGATGAGACCCCGAGCAGACCCGCTGCTCAGGCTCCCATCAAGCTAGCAGGGCTGTAGGCTCACTCGGTGGTTGGAGGCTGTTTGGAGAGGAGACCCCGAGCAGACCCGCTGACCAGGCTCCCATCAAGCTGGCAGGGCTGTAGGCTCACTCGGTGGTTGGAGGTTGTTTGGAGAGGAGACCCCAGGTAGACCCGCTGCGCAGGCTCCCATCAAGCTGGCAGGTCCGTAGGCTCGTCTGGTTGGGAGAGGTCTGGTTCTTGGTCCTTGGTTCTGCACTACCCCAAGCGCGGCTCGGCCCCGGGTAGACTCGCTGTCCAGGCTCTTATTAGCTGGGCAAGGCGGTAGGCACACCTGGGGGAAAAGGATGTGGATTGGGAAAAGGTTTTGGAAAGGGTTTGGTCTCATAAGAAAAATCTTAAAGATGTGCAATGCTTTTTCAAAAAGGGATAACCATAGTTTAAATCATATTTGAAATCAACATTTTTTTTTAATAAACGGAGTAGACTAATATTAATTCATCACTTGATTTCGAGCTGAAGAAGAATATGTGGTATTTTGTTTCTTTTAATGCTGATTCTGCGAAATATATCAATTGCTTCTGGGGAAACGAGATGATTGTGTTTATAGAATATACGCTCGTTTTAAATAAGAGTCTCTTGCCTCTCAAAACATGTATCAACATTTTTGGCCTCCACTTCAAAGGGTAGCTTGGTTCGGTTTTTGACAAATAGATTTATTTTTGTGGCATTTTTATGAGGAGTTTTTTCTGATTTAAGTCCTTGTGTGGAGCTCCCTTTATCTCCAAGTGAGGGTTTCTCTCAAATTTTTTCTTTGGGTCAGCTCCCACTTGCCGGATACTTGGGGTTGGATGTTCTTTCCGAGCTTGTGCCAAGCTCGAAAAGAGCGAAGATTGTGTACAACCCCGTACCCGGGCGAGTGGGACCCTCCCCAAATAACGGGCTCGAGATACGCTATGGGCGACGAGTTGGTGCAACCCCGCCCGAAGACGTGCGGGTGCTCGTGCGTGCGCGCGAAGGTTTTATGTGCACAGACTTTTAATATATATATATATATATGAGCTTAATATTACAATATAAACATATATATATTATATATTATATATATATATATTATATCATATATATTATATATATTATATTAAATAGAAATTGAGATGGGATTGGAAAAAATAAAAGAGAGGAGCAGGTAGGGGGGGCAGATGGAGAGGGGCTTTGGGCAGAGAAATAAAAGATGAAAAAAGGAGATAGAGAGGGAGGCAGGGACAAGGGGATGGAGACAAAAAAGAAGAAAAGGAAAAAAAGAGGATGATGGCTTTTTCTCCCAGCCAGGGCTCGGCAAAAAGGGAGATATCCCGGGCTCCTCCCCTCCCTTTCTCCCGATCCAGGCCGCCGCCAGCTTCAGGGCTCCTCCCCTCCGCTTCCCGTCCAGGCTGCCGCAAGGAGCAGCACACAACGATCGTCCCTCTCTTCTTCTCGGCTAGGAGGAGCAGCACACCAGCCACCTCTCTCTCCCTCTCGGTCTTCCTCTCGCATGCCGCAAAGGGCCAAGCCCGAGCCTCCCTCCACCTCTTTCCCGTCGCCGGCCAAGTAAAGAGCGAGGTTCGGCCTCCACATCACCCGTCTCCGCCGCCTATGGTCAGATCCGACCATTTGGAGCATGGATCGGCCATGTAGGGCCGAGTTTGGACATTTGGAGCCGGGATCGGCTTCATGGGGGGCAAGTTCAGCCGTCTGTAGCTAATTTGGCCGGGGGCTTCTCTCCCGGCGTCGGTCGGAGCTCGAGTCATACACAAAGTCGGAAATGGAGGTCTCATTTCTCCCATCGCCGCCAAGCACGCGTCAAGGGTAACGATGTTTCTACTCGGGCAGGTGAAGCCCTCGATTTAAATTTGCATGGAAGCACCTCTCCACCAACGGGTGGGGGAAGGGAGCTCTCCGACGGGTTGACGTGTGCGTCCCCGCTATTAGTTGCATTAGCACCCGAAAGCGGGAGTACGGGTTTAGGCATTCTGTGGGAAGCCCATCCGGATGTATAAGCCGGATTGGTGATGTTTTGGGGTTCCCGAGGAAGACTCCGTGGAAGTTGTATATTACCGGCTTGCAGGGAATAAGCGTCATAGCTCCCCAAAAAGGGATGAATGCGATGTAACTGGTCTGCTTTTAGCTGACTGATATTTAGCTGGCCGCCGCTCAGCGAGACGTTGACGTACAGGTGTTGCAGCCCCAAGCGGGGAATAACGGGTTTAAGCCCAAGCTCATGCCGGCCCTCGAAGGTCTAGTTTGTTTATATTGCCGGCCTGCGTGCCGATGTATGGAATTGGTATTCCTATAATTTTAATATGTCTGTGATGCTCTGTGCCGGCCCTAGAAGGCCTATGTTACGTTGTTAGTTGCCCAACTTGGGCAGCGTGTCGTAGAACTGCTCGGCGAGGTTGCGTGACTTGTTGGACAGATGGGGAGCATTTTACACAAACCTGAGGTGGTACCTTTAGTTAAGAGGGAGTGAATTTTGAGATCCTCCCTAAAGGTTCGGGTCGGCCAAGAGAGCCTTCCGGTGGTGCCGTCTTAGCTCAGCTTTTGGCTTGGGAGGGGAAGAGTTCGTTAATCTTCCGGGTGTGTGGTGGGACCTCCACGCTGAGACCTTGGGTCTATCCCCATGTTCCTAGTCTAGTGCCAAGATCGTTAGTTTGAGGGCAGTAGGTGCGCGGTCACCCCTCTTTTGGGACCCCGAACTCCACAGAAGTCATTTTTGGCGTCAACAAGGAAGGTTCGATCAGTCCGCTTAGAGACGACCAGGATAGACGATATGATAGTGCAGGCCTTGCGGCACAAGAAGGTCCAACTACGCAAGGTCCGATTATCGAACCATGGATAGGAGGAGCGTACTTGAGGAATCTCTTGAAGCGATACAGTAGAATTATCCAGAGCTCTTCATCTCTGGTTTAACTTGTCTCCTTGGGATGATACATTCAATAGAGCTCCCGCAAGCCTAACCTGAATTTCGGGGACGAAATTATTTGTTTGTCTATTGGGATTTGTAATATCCCCCAAACAGCTAGACCCCCCAAGTGAATTTGTCATGACTAGGTCATGACAAGGCTTTGGTAGCTCAGGAACCTCTTGGACTTAGACAAAAACAGGGGTTGAAGTACCTTGGTCTGCTGTAAGACCCCCTTTTTTTTTCTTTTTCAACCACCGGGGTCTTATGCCCAGAACCGCCGCTTTGCGGTGACACCTTCGCACCCGGGAAGGTCGTCACTACAACGCGCCGATCCTGCCGGCCTTTTCGATCACAATAAGTAGCAAGCAAGAAGAGTAAGCAAGTCCACCAGAAGAAAATCACATATATATAAACTCCACGAAGGGAGTGTCCACAGAAAACATCAGAGTACGATGATACTAGAAATAAAAGGGCTCATGCCCGGTACATCAAGTCCTCACTACAAAATCACTCAATGCGGAAGCAAAACTAAATCTCTACTAAAGGGCCGGGACTCACAGTCCCTGCAGTCTGGACTCCAGTGCTAGACTGCCCCATCTCCAAGCGTACCGGCCTCCTGGCCTGCTCCTCCGGGCTGGGCTCCACGATCCCCTAATATGATATGGTTCGAAAACCGTTAGTCTAAAGACTAAGTCCTATCTTCCCCCACCCCTTTTCCCACGCTCTAAGGCACCGGGCGGAGAGGAAGAAAGGAGAGGACATGAAAGTGAAGAGTAGTCAAAAGCAGATGACGGTGGACCTAACTAGCAGTTGTGCATTCGGGGAGCAATTCAAATGTTGTAATAGGTATAACAGAAAGGAAGTAAGTAAGAAATTAAACCTTCGCTTATGTGAGTACGCATAAGCCAAGGGGTCTTTTGCAAGGCTCCCATCGTATAAAGTGTCCCATACCACTTATACGTTGGGGTGTCGGTTATCAAACAGCAGCATATATATATATTGAAATTAACCTTTGATTTATAAACTTGCCCACACAAGCTTATAGACCAAGGGATCGTTTTGCAAGTCCTAAAGTATAAGCGTCCCATTCCACTTATACTTTAGGTGTCAAGGTTGTTATGAATGATTATGATATGCAGCTATATGGTGGGTATGTTATGTCATGCAGTGCAACTCACCCACCCAACTTTGTGTACACAAACCTTTAGTTCCCCCTTTCTGGAGATAACTCCCAGGATACTCCCGTAGTGGCAGACGGAAGCGGTGGGTTGGGCCTCGCCCACCTCAAAACCAGTAAAAGCACTACTGGTCTGACCTATCGTATGCCCTCAACGCCTGGTGCACGAGGCGGACTCCTGCGTACTCTTGCCGACTGGTCCGCCGGACTTAACCTTGGCTAAGTGCTAGTCACCTTGCCGAGTCAACGATATCGGTGTCGGTGCAATCGAACTCCCCGATATCGAGAACCCACCACCTTAATCCTTCCTATTTTTATGCACATGCAGCAGTTTAATATATAATAATTTAAAGTGTCAAACTCCCGAACTAAACCGTCCGTATTAACCACATCCAAGATCAAATTCCCCGGACTAAACCGTCCGGCTCATCTCCAGACTTCATCCCTTAGAACACCCCAGGACGGCGCCCCCTTGAACACCTCGGGACGACTTAACCACTACCAACCCTCACTAACGAGTGTGTGCAATGTGAATCCCTATTAGGCTAATTACTCTTTCGTTTGTTTTAAGATTTATGTTAGCCCAGGACTGCCCCCGACATACCCCGTGAAGGGCTCTCAAAGGGCACTAGGAACCAAGACGGCGGCATTACGGCCCGAAGTTCCCTTTCGCAAGGCACTTATTGTTATTGGTTGTTTACCTTTTACCCAATCCCTTTTTAATGTTATAATGAATCTAACCCTAGTGTACTTGACTCTTCCACTCCTAGGGCAAGACGATCTTTCGTCTACCCCGAGCACCTCCTATGCTAGCCAAACACATCTTTACTCATCATAATCTCCAATGATGAATTCCATGCTCACTTTCCCAAGGCTATAAGGTACAAAACTCCACCCTTATATCCAAGTCCCATACTAACATTGTTCATGCCTTTTTCACACCAGACATACCCTTCTACCCTATACGTTGCCCATGATAGAACGTCCATTAAATTCTCTTCCAAAACCCTTGTAATAATTACTGGGAATCTACCATGTCATAATATGCCTAAATCCAGAAAATTATAATTTTTCCTAATTAAATTGATAATTAATTAATTTTCCAAATAATTGACCATGGGTGATAATGAACATGAACTACATGATCTACTCAAGTATTGGTCATCCAAAAATTATAGTTACTGTATAACAGTGAATTATTACTAAATATTAACTCCCATGATTTTACAAATAGTATTTATCCTCTAATTAAATTATTCATCAAAATTCCACAATTCATATTTAATGAAGGAAGTACAACAAATAATCATCATAAAATTATGTAAAAATTACAGAGCCTTGATAATCATCAGAAAAGTCCTCTGCCCAAAAATAATAATTTTATTTGCATTTAATATACCAAAATGAATTTATCTAAATTTTTATGGGCAATAACATTTAATGAAGCAACCCCTAAATTTATAATTCAAATAATTCCATAAAAATTCACTGAGATGTAATATGATATTAAAACTCCTCTGACTGAATTTCACAAACTTTAAATGACTGGTTACTTCATAAATAATTCCTAAGTAAAAATCCCTATTTGCTAAGTTGTGAAGGAAGTACTCTAATTATTATCCCATAAATCATGATAAAATTTCCAGAGGTTTAATATATCCTAAAAACATGATGTACACAATTTCATTAAAATCTAAATCATATTACCACATAAATTATTTCTCCCAAGATTCTATGATTATGTACTTTTGTTAAGATACACATATGAAAACTTATTTAAATTTCATGAAACAACAACTACTGTTCAATATATCAAAATTAACATCCTCTATCATAATTTTACATGAACTTAAAATCCTTTGACTCATCATCCATTCCATAAGATATAAAGACCTAATTTTGTATAATTAGAATTAAGTGATGTGACTAAGTACCCATACCATGCAACTCCTTCCTAGGGCATAATTCCACCCCTAGAACATCATGGACTAAACTCTAGATCCATACAAAGTCATAAAACCCTATGTCCTTCACAAACCCCATAGATCAACCCTTAAGGTTTGAACTTGGATCCTAGGCAAACCCACCCCAAACCATCTCAAATTCCATGAGGGGGTGTTTTATCTGTCCATGGGGCTCTGGCCAAAATCCCAACCCATTTGGGTGAGAATTGGACCCACCATGCCCCAACAACCCCTTGCCCTAATTTTCCCCTTTAAGGACCAATCTTTGATCACATCAAAACCCAATCATTTCAAACCCAATTGGGCTGAAATTTTATCACAGCTAAATGATAACCCTAAAAACATGCCTCCAAAATTTTGGAGAATTTTGAGGTGATTTGACCCTTCAACTACCTTACCCTAGCTTCTCTAGGTTTAGGGCAAAACCCTAGGTTAAACTTCTTTAAATGGGTTCCAATTTTTACAGGAGCTAGGTCTAGGTGAGATTAAGCCCCTGTCCAAAATTCAAAGCATTTGGACCAAGGGTTAGGTGTGGGGAATTTTTCAAAGATTTGCCCTATTTGTAGGACCTACCCTAGAAAAATGACCCTACAGGTCAGAATACTTGTCCTAAAATTTTCCATAACATATCAAACTGTAGATAATTAAAAAGCCTACAATATTCATGTTGATCATTTTTGATGAACATGCCCCTAAAGGGCCTAAATAATTTTTAGAAGAAAACTACCCTAGTTGTAGGACATACCCTTACTAAAAAGGCTCTACAGGGCAGTCCCCTCATCCAATTTTTCACCACTACATATCAAATTGTAGGTATTTAAAAGACCTACAACTTTCATGTTATACACTTTTTCAGTAGATGCCCAGAAGGGGCCTAAATTCCTTCTACAGTGAACTGTTTTATTAAAATACAGAAAAATCTGAAAATATGGGTTGCACGAATCCTAAAGCAAGATCCAACGGAGGCTGTTCATCTTCTCCGATTGAGCCGAAAATAGACCCGCGCAGGTGGTTTTTGCGGCCCATTTCCCGGCGGCCTGAGGCGGCGCCACCACCGGGAAACATCACCCATTTGTTCCCGGTGGTGGGGGCTATCCATGGCCGGAGCTAGGGTGGCCGGAGGTGGCGGCGCCGCCCTACCCGAGAGCTCCAAAAGTCCATGAAAAATGGCAAATTTCTGAAATTTTGAAGCTTGGCTCCGGTTCGTTTGGGCATGAAATCAACTTTTAAACATTCCTAGGATCTAAGCATGAGAGAAGGAGAGGAGGAGGACCTTTAACCAAGCTTGTCGGCGAGTGCGGTGGTGGTGCGCCATGGCCGGCGGTGGAGCTTTCCGATGCTTGCAAACTCACCACCAAGCCACCCGGTTTCTTCTGTTAAATGGGGGAAACGAATGCTCTTGGCCTAAGGAAGCTTTTAAAAGAGCCAAATGAGGGAGAGGGAGGGTGTAGGCTTGATGACCATTAATGGCCATTAAGGGGAAATTTCGGCCATGGTGAAAAACACTTGAAATTCACCTCCCCTTGGTCCCAATATGTTTGGAAACTCCTAAAAACTGATAGGGGAGATGAATACTAATCAATTGGTGATGAATGGAGGGATGATTCACCTTCCCCACCATGAATATCCTCTTTTTTCTCACTTTCTCTCTCCTCCATTAAAAGGAAAATGAAGCTTTCTCTCTCTTCACCATCATGAACGAATTTTCTCATCTCCCTAGCCTATTGGCAGCCCACTAAGGTTTATAATCCCCTTAGGAAAAATCATGAAGGGAGTGATTCACCTTCCACCATAAGTGGCCTCTTTAAACACTTTCTCTCTCCTCTTTATTTCTCTAAATTTTGGCTTCCCTCTCTCTCTCCTAGTCACTAGGTTGACTTGGTCAATCCTCTAGGATATGGGCAGCCAAATTAATACATAATAATCATACAAGAGATTAGCCTAAGGTGGAGGGTGGTTTGAGGTTGGGTTAGCCCATATGGGCTAGGTTTGACTTGATTT
The DNA here is from genome assembly GCA_039513925.1 of Platanthera zijinensis. Lineage (NCBI taxonomy): Eukaryota > Viridiplantae > Streptophyta > Magnoliopsida > Asparagales > Orchidaceae > Platanthera > Platanthera zijinensis. The sequence continues at coordinate 36,587,684 of CM077086.1, forward strand.
GGGCTTGGGGTTGACTTGGTCAAATTGACCACTATGGTTGACCCAAGTGGGTCCTTGGTGACTCCTTGGGCCTACATTATGTCTAAGGGGATCTTTAGAGTCAAAATGAACCTACTAGGCCACCCAAAAATCAGAGTTTAGAAAATTACTATTTGCAGACCAAGAGGATCTCAATTAGGTTTTTAGGTTACTTGGTCTCCTGGGTTCACCTAGGTTAATTCATAGGACCTAGTTATGCTCAAGTCACACCTAGGGGGGGTCCAATTTGAAAATGGGATGTTACATCTGCAAATAGTAATTTTCCAATATCAAACCTAGGGTTTGACTTAAGGGCCTTAACTTGACTCAGTGACCCCACCAGTACATCCCTAGACCATCTAGGAGCCAGGGGGACATTTAGGACCCATTGGGGCCAGTCAACAAGCCAAGTTGACCTAAGTCAACCCTAACCCTAATTAGGGCAAAATGGTCAATTCCCCATCAAATGACCCAATTGACCATCACCATGTGGAAATAACTCCACTTCTAGGTCTAAAACATCATAAGAGACCTAGTAGACCAAAAATTCCCATCCTAGGGTTACCACAGGGCAAAATGACCAAAATACCCCTCTTAGGTCAAAATGGTGATTTTCCATTAAACAACCCTATTGACCACCACAACTTCAGATTGATCACACTCCTAGGGTCATAACCTCATAGGGGATCCAATGGAACAAAAATTTCATGATTTGGTCAACCCTAGGGCCCAATTTGACCAAAAGTCGAACTAGGCCAAGTTAGGTCAAATTACTTGGACCTAGCCCAATCCCTTTGGGCTAGGCCCAAATTGAGTGGTCAACCAGCATAATTGACTGATAATTAACATGGGAGAGAGTGGAAATTCAGCCATGGTGATTAGAAGAGAGAAATGAGGGGTTTCCCCAATTTTGAGGAGAGAGAAAGTGGTCATTCATGGCCATTAAGGTGATACACCCTTTGGTATCACCAAATAATGCTCTCATTCATCTTCCCATATGAATTAAAGGGAATTCCAATAGTTTTCAGAAGGAATTGAGGGAAGGGGGTGCATGGGGTGGCCGGCCATGGAGGAGGTGGAAGGTCACCTTAGGATCTCTTAATGGAGCCATCCCCCACTCAATTAAATCCCCTCATTAGCTTCCAAAGGGGCCAAGCTTTCGAAACCCCCTGTTTCCAGTGAGATTAGGGCTTGCTGTGCAGAGAATCCATGGCGTAGAGAACCTTGAGGAGGAGCAATGGCGGTCGGCGATCGAAGCAAGGGAATGCCCCAAATGAGGTCCAATCCCCCTCCTCTCTGTCCGTGCTAGATCTAGGATCCCTTAGCCAGAGAAATCGGGCTCAATTGAGCCCGATCAGTGAGAAATTTCTCACCGAAAATCCATGAAAATTGCACTATCGGGTTCGCCGAAATAGGCCCCTCCAGCGGCCGTGCCGCCGCCAGGCGATAGCCACCACCTCGACGAAGGTGGTGGTGGCGATGGGCGGCAAGGGAGGTGGCCGGATGCCCGGGATTTCGGCCTGGAAAATGCTCCAAGTGTGGCTAATCTAAGCCGTTGGCTCAAGGAGGAAGACGACTCCAAGACCGCTGATCGTGCTTTAAGATATGTGCTAGATCTTCAATTATTATTATTATTGGTATTTTTTTATGTAGGAATTAGTAGTGTTTTGTTTAAATTTTTAAAACTACTTATAGGCTCCTTTTGGAAATGTGATCAACATCAAAGTTTTATCTCTAGGTCTCTAGTTTATTTTGAAATTTGTTTCAAGTCATTTGGAGCCCTGGATAGATCCCAGCTCTCATTTTGGTGAGGTCTATCAATAGGTCTGTCCAGAGCTTAATTTAAATGCCCACTCCAAACCAAACATCCAAATGAACTGAAATTTGGGTTATGGGCTATTATTAGCCATACCTAGGACATATCCGAAAATCAGAATTTTTGGAGAATATTGTTTTATAGTTTTTAGAAAGATTTAATAATCCATGTATAAATTAATTGGGTATCTTAAACACCTCAAAATCCCCCCAAATTTGAGTGGGTGGTCTTAGAGAGCATTTTAGGGCTCTGATAAAAATTTCATCTCCTTTGGAGATGTTTTGATTAGGTTTTTATCCAACCTAGGTTGACCCTTATAGGGTTAATTAGGTCAAAACACCCCCTTTGGGTTTTGAGTGGTCAAATCACCTCAAAAGAGGTTGATATTTTGGCCACTTACTTTATATGGCATGAGACACCATCCAATGGAATTTGGGGTGGTTTGGAGTAGGGTAGCCCTAGAGCCCTAGGGTAGACCCCTTTATGGAGATTGTTAAGGTTTGAAGGTCATGAGGTTAGATGACCTTAGAATGACTTGAAAATTGGTGGAAAGGACCATAGGGTTGGTATAGTACTCTGGTTAAAATTTTAGGGAATTTTGAAGCCTTTAAACCCCTCAAAACCCTAACCCTAGCTTAGGGCACAAACCCTAATATTAAGGTTTAGGCTATCAAAACACTTTAAAATCATTTGAAATTTTCGAAGGGTAGTTCCCTGGTAGAAATATACCTAAATAAATTTTGGTGGAATTTTTGGACTAATAAAATTGGTACTTCCTTTACAACCCTAGATGTGCCCTTAAAGATTATTTTATTGATTATGAAGTTTTTGTTCACTGAAAAGTGGTGATAATTAGGATTGAGGAGCTTTTCATCATGTTAGCCCCATCTATATTTTTATTGGAATTTTTGAATTACTGTTTCAAGTACTTGTTTCATAAATTATGAATTGTGGCTTCTGATCAAAAAAATAGATATAGAGCACAATATTGGTAAGAAAATTATGAAGGCTCCATTTGGGAGGACTTATTTTTACCGGTCAAGCGGTTATGACCGCATGAATTGGACCTTAATTATGGTCTGATACATGCGGACTTAATCGCTTGACTAGCGAAAATAAGTCCCCCCAAACGGAGCCGAAATTAGGTCAGTGAGTGTTTTTGACCATTATAATTATCCTATAATTTCTCAAGATTTTTAGATGGATAAAAACAGTACTTACTTCACAAAGCTATAAATTTAGAAGTTTACATTTAATTATATTATGAACCCCTCATGTATGAGAAAATTGTAAAACTTGGTTACTGTTAGTTTTAGTTCATTAGCAGTCTTCTGGAATTTACTTATAATTATTGGATGAATTTTTACAGCACTTGCTTCATTAACCAATGGTCATGGAATTAATGGTTATAAGTTAAATTTTTACAGCACTTGCTATAAATTTAGAAGTTTACATTTAATTATTGGATGAATTTTTATTATAATCTTTAGAACAATATTGCTGGCCTTTGCTTCATTAAATTGTAATATTGACCTTAAGTTATAAATTGTGGAAGTTAGTCCTAAATACCTCTGAAAATTCTCAAACCTTAGATTTACTGTTTAAATATTACTTAGAATTTATCATAATTTTTTGGAGGTTTGTTTCTAATTTTAAAATACGCTTCATGTTCAAAGTAGGACATTTGGAGTCTTAGGTTAATTAAACTAAATGCCCACATAATTAGGAAAACTATGAGACTCTGGATTTAGTCTAAATAGGTCATGGTAGACTCCCGGTAATTGTTCTGAATTGGTTGGATGAGTAAATAGGATACCACCTAGCAGGAGCACCATGTAGCTTAACACGGTCTGCATATAGTGGGTAGGTCTGAAATAGGCAAACTCCGAGAGCTTAAATACACTTAGGGTTAGTCTTACTGAAACAAAGAGTGGGTTGGTTATGGGTAGAAATCAATAACAGTAAGTGCCTTAGAAAGAGAACTTTGGGCTTCATCCCATCATAGTTCCTAGTACCGCTACGAGCCCGTCACCGGGTAGACCTCGGGAAGTCTAGGGTTAACCTTAAACCTTAGGTTTAATATGGACAAGAGCAACCTTAATAATAGCTTCACCTTCCACTCACACTTGTACACGTAGTGAGATAAATAGGTAGTGAATGGATAACGTGGACCCATGGTGGATGGGTTTGCTTGTAGACTTGGAAGTCCGGGGAGCTGGATGCTCGAGGACTTGGTATAGACTTGGAAGTCCGGGGAGCTAGATGCTCGGGGACTTGGTATAGACTTGGAAGTCCGGGGAGCTGGATGTTCAGGAACTTGGTGAACTAGAAGACTCGGTAGTCTAGAGAGCGGAGGCTCGGTACCATAGTTATATGTAAACTGTCAGGTTGCATGTGCATAATAGTGGTAGGTCTTCGGTATTGGACGATCGATCACACCGTCGTCGGTACATTGACTCGGGGAGACTAGCTGGTTTGCTAGGAATAGTACGAAAACGTACAAGAGGGGCTAGGCTGAGTAGTGTGATTACTAGGCTAGGAGTGGAGAGGCCCAACCCACTGTCTCCGTTTTGCCACGATGGAGGCTCTTGAGAGTTTAGCTAACTCCAAAAAGGGGAACTAAAGGTCTGCGCACATAGAGTCGTGTGGGTGAGTTGCACTTGTATGTTCATACCATAGCATACTTGCATGTCATAGCATAATCATTGCATTTAACCCCTGACACCTATCGTATAAAATGGTATGGGACGTTTTATACGATAGGCCCTACAAAACGACCCCTTGGTCTATATGGGTAATCCCTATAAATCAACGGTTACTTTTCTTACTGCTTTTACTTATTGCTGTTTACTTTTGCACTCTCATATTTACTCATGTTTAGCTATCGTTATTTACCCTGCCATGCTTTGTTACTATACTTCCTTAGGATAGTTGTAACCTGCTTGATTACACCCTGATTTGGTCCTCCTTTTCACTCCTTTCCGCCCGGTTCCTAGGAGCCACGGGTAGAGGGGTGGGGGATCGTGGCTGAGTCTAGTTTGATTGACGATTGTTTGACCATAATATTTTAGGTGTACCATATGGAAGAGACACGGGTTTTGCAGATTCCGACAGAGTTGACCCCACGACAGTGCTACCATTGTCACCAGCCGGGGCATACACGGGTCAAATGCCCCATGATGGGTGGGCTCCCACCAGCTCAGCGGCCAAGAGGCCAAAGACGTAGACGCGGACGTGGATTGCGAGGCGATGACTGCAGGCCGAAAAGAAAGAAGCACCCAGAGATGCAGCACCAGCAGAGTACGGAGTCGGTGGAGATGGGCCAGTCTCGCTTGGGTGCTCTCGGTTCAGTGACAGTTACGGTGACGCTTAGTTTTAGTTTTGCTTCCGCGAGTGACTTGTAGTGAGGATTACATGTACTGGGCATAAGCCCGCTTTTCCTATTTTACATTACCATTTACTTTAGACTCTTATGTTGTGGACTATATGATGTTGTGATTTCCTCTTTATTTGATATTGTGGCTTTGGACACTTATGTCCTTCTTACTACTTCTTCAGTCGATGGTGATTGAGATGGCCGGCAGAATCGGCGTTTTGTGGTGTTGACCATCCCGGATGATGGTGTCACCGACAAACGACGGTTCTAGGCCTAAGACCCTGGTGATGGTTGAAAAAAAGGGCTCTTACACAGAGTCTGAAGAAATACCACACCGCAACAAGTGCTTCTCTTCCACAAACGAAGAAATACTAAACAGACGGTTCGCCAACTCGCGAGGCTCTGAAAATCCAAGCACTGGAGAAAACTCTCGCTCTCTCCCCTTTTGACGATGACAACGATCAGGCAGTGCGTCCCACAGCTCTGGCAAGCCCCAATAGTTCCTAACATAATCAAACAAAGTATTTCCATGGCGATGGTCCGTCCGAATCTTAAAATCAAGACAACTCCTGTTGCTATAAATCTCAACACGCTCACCACCATCCGAACGAACATCACACCAATATCGGAAGCAGTTCAAAGAAAGTTTCCCACCATGTTCGCGGAAGAAGACTGTGAGAACCCGCCCACCCATATCGCATCTCAAAACCCAGGTATTGAGATGAAGGGTGGCGGGGTACATAAATACGGAGGAGTGAGCGCTGCGAGCGATGTGGGACTAATCCCAACCACATGACCGCGGGGATATTCCGCCACAGGGGGCCCACCGGGGTCAACACCCAGACAAGAAACGCGATGGGAAAAGCCACGGGGTCAGTCCCACACACACGTGTCCTGCTAGCAAATTACTCCAACACACCCCCGCAGTAGGACAACCATCCTCTGATACCATGTGAGAACCCGCCCACCCATATCGCATCTCAAAACCCAGGTATTGAGATGAAGGGTGGCTGGGTACATAAATACGGAGGAGTGAGCGCTGCGAGCGATGTGTGACTAATCCCAACCACAGGACTGCGGGGATATTCCGCCACAGGGGGGCCACCAGGGTCAACACCCAGACCAGGAACGCGATGGGGAAAGCCATGGGGTCGGTCCCACACACACGTGTCCTGCTGGCAAATTACTCCAACAAAGACAACCAACCACATGAGGCGTACTACCCCCAAGGGAATAAACTTGGAAATCAGCACGCCGCAAAATTTCAGAACCTCCATCACTTCCATGCATGGAGGAAACCGGAATCCCGATCTCATGGTGGTCTCGCAGATCGTCAACCAGCCATGAGGAGGATTCCGGACCCTCTCCTCAACACGCGGTATCCTCACTTCAAGGTAGGTAGGCAGGCCGAACCTCCTCCAAATTACAACCTGATTCTCAGTAAGAGAGGAGCGAAGACGCATCGGCCTAACAGTACGCTTCGAGCCCTATCACAAAAATTAAAAATAAATTTAGACTAAAAAGTCTACAAATCAAAAGTCACCTGCTCCCATCGAGCACATAAGGGCGTGCCACCCAGTAAAAATTAAAACTAAACGACATACCCAAACACACATGTGCACCGGACACACGGTCGTGCAGGGGTCCGCACACAACAAGACGCGTGCATGCCTTGGCACGCACACGCCCACGTAGTAGGCCCCCACACACAACCACCCGCACGCACGCGGCCGCGCGCACCCGCGTGCGGCAGCATGTACGCGTGCGTGTGCCCAAGCTCGTGCGCGCGCGGCCAGGCACGCGCTAAAGCTGGGAGCGTGCGCGCCCGGCTGTGCGCGCTCGCACGCAGGAGGCCAAGCCAGGCTCGCGCCTGCACGCGGGACGTGGGTCGTGTCCGCGCGTACAACCGAGCTCGTACCCGTATGTACGGCCAGCCGCGCGCGTACGACCAGCCTCGCACGCGGCAAGGCGTGTGCGCCCGTGCAGACACACCCGCAGGTGCCTGCGCGATCCTTCCCGCGCGCTATCTTGCACACGTCCGCGCGCGTGAATGCTCGCGTGACCAAGTCCGCACGCGCCCATGCACGACCCCGCGCGCATCCGCAGGCACCTTCAACCGCGGGTACACCAGCTTCCTTTCCCGGGCGCGTTCATCGCCTCTCCAGCACCATAATATATTATAAACATTTTTACCCGAGTTTGCAGGGCGCAATTACTCGCCGTCTTAAGTTCGTCACCGTCCGCCATCGTCGCCGCCATAAAAGATGAACAAGAAAAGATCCTTATTTTTTTTTTTCGTCTGAAGCGGTCTCGCACAACAAGCATCTGAGGGGAAATTGTTGGGGATGACCCCCATTTTATAAAGGTTGGGTGTGCACATAACCATACACCCATGATCTCCACCTCCAAAGAGGTGGGATCATGAGATTGGCCATGCGTGCGATCACCATATGCGATTCCCCGCGCACCGATCCCATTATGCGTAATGAGCCAACCGCCGCGAGAACCACCTCGGCGGCTGCGAGCGGCCGCCTCCTCCCCGAATGCTGGCCGCCCGCCCACTCTCACCACACCGGCCGTGACCGCGGCTGAGGAAGCGGCCGCCCGGGTCGCGCCTCCCTCGGCCGTTGGTGCAGCCAAGGGGCGGCCGCCCGGGCGGCCCCCTCCCTCGGCCGCCGATGCGCGGCCAGGGGCCCTCCCCGCCGCCTTCGACCATCCTCCCCTCGCCGACGAATTTGTCGGCGAGTCCGCCGGCCACCCGTGGAGTCCCGCTCCCGTCGTCCGATCGATGGGGGGCGCTCCTGACCGTCCGATCCACGTGTAACCACCCACTAACCACCATGTTAGTGGGGGGGGGGGGGGGGGATTTAATTAATATTTTATAATTTATTTAAATGGTCTCCAAATAGCGAAATACACACATTTAAACTATACCGAAAATAATCATGAGGGTGGTTATGGTGTGCGGATAGCCGCTTAACCACCATAACCACCACATGGAGTCTATAAAAGGAGCCCCATGCCTCCTCATTTCTTACATTTTTCCTCCAAGTCTTCTTCTTTCTCAGGTTGAAGCTCTGCCGAATTTCTCCTGCGAGCAGCATCCGAGTTGCACCCGATCTACAAGCGAGTCAAGTAAAGCCATCCAACGAAGCCAAATCTCTCAAGTTCCCAGTGGCCCCTGCAACCGCAAGTTCGGGTGCTCCGCTCCCATGTTCAGAATCAGCAAGTCGCTAACCGAAGACCACCAGCGCAAAGTGCAATTTGTAACAACTCCCAGCGCGACGGTCTGTCGTCCGCCATGTGCTAAGTGTTCTCTCACCCCAAAGCTGTAATTATAGGTGTCCTGTCACACTCGACTTCGCAAACAAACTGTAACCGCCAGGAACTAGTGGACTTTGACCGGTACAGATCCGGTCACGTGGTTTTTTACCAAGTTGAGAGGTTTTTCCACGTTAAAACTGCGTGTGTACAATCGACCTACTTTATTGACTGCGTGCATCAGCGATCGTTCCGAGAGCTAAGACAGTTCAAATTATTTCGGTCCGACCGGAATGTCGAGTTAGACCGCAACAGTTGTATATATTTATACTATATTCTAAGGGATAATTATCATTTGAATAAACATTTAACTTTTTGGTTTTATTATTTTTAATTTCAAAAATTATAATCCCATTATTTTATGTGTTTTTTTAGTTTTAAAATATGTGCTTTATATAGGCAAAATCTTCTCATGCACAAGGAAAAAATAAGCGACACACAAAGTATAGCGTTTGAGGGTTTGCGAGCTATGGAAATGCCATCACGTCAGAGCAATGTGTGGCCGAAGTACTGTCATGCAGGACATTAGAGTCCCACCCCCTTACACTTCTACGATTGAGATACTCTCTCGATTGACCGCAAAGCCTAGTAACACATCACTCGTCTTTGATATAATAAATAGAAATAAATATATAGCACGCATCTAAATATCTAATGATGAGTTTATATAAAGATAGTAGTTCTTCTTCCTTCATATTTAGGTCCAATGTGGTCCACAAGAAAGTAGAAGTCCTTTTGCAGGGTCCCCTTTCGAGGTGCCGCGTTCTTTATAGCTCAATATGCTCCACAAGGAAGCAACTCGAGTCAATAAAGTTCTGTTCCAACCATTATAAAAGGCAGAGGAGAAGAGAAAACAGAGCACGGCGGCGAAATAGATCGAGGAATTTGAAGTTTTCGTGAATCTTCTTCGTTCACTTTGACCAGCTGGAATAAGAGGGGTTGCCGGACCCGCTTCTTTCCGGCGAAGACGACCGGCATTGGAAATATTAAGATCGTTCTCTCTTCTCTGAATCGATCGTCTGAGAACGTGATTTTCTACTCCTCATGCCGTCGGATCGAGGTGCGTATCATCCAGATCCAAGGTTCATTTTCACCTCCTTTTTGCGTGTTTCTGTGCAATGCCAGTTTTGATCTGTACTTGCGCGTGTGATCCTCTTGTTGGTAGCGTGATCTGTACTTGCCAGTTTTCTCTAGGTCTTTGCAGCAACTGGAAGACTTGATTTATGGTGCAGCTGCTTAAATTTTCTTTTTGTTCTTTTCAAGATGAGCGGTTTGGGTTAGGTTAGAATGCGTGCTAGTACCCGGATTCTGGATGGCTCGTTTTCTTATAAGTAAAGAGAAATCTGTACTTCGGAAAGAAGGTGATGACATTGTCATGAAAACCAGTCATCTTTTGTTACAGCTTTTATTATAAAATCTTGAGGACAATGTGCAATGTTCTTATTGCTTTTTGCAAAACTTCAATAATGCGGTGTCTTTAGATGTAGACAACTGCTGCAATAGAGATTCAATGTAGAATAGTTGAAGTGTTGATTGGACGAGTGGAAAAGCCTTCGAATGAACTAAAAAGAAAGTATGGTATTGGAGAACTTCATCATCCAAGCTTGATGTGTTATTCGAAAACTGGATTGATGTCTGGGCCTGATGGTTACAAATTGTTGAGAAAATTATCTGAGTTGAGCTGGTTTTAACTTTTAATTAGTTAGTTCTTGTGGAGATGAGCTCAATTATGTCTTATTTTTTTGGCATAGATGCTAAGAGAGCTACTAGTGCATATATGTCAAGCCGTTATCCCACCAGTGGGATCGGCTATATGGATCCTTTGTCTCCATTGCGTCATATATTTAGTCATAATTTCACTGATGCCTAGGTACATTATATATTTTCTTATAGTTTCATTCCAAGTTTTTTTGGTCTACCCCTCCCCCATTTAACATGCCTAGTGGCTTAGCTCTCACAATGCCTAACATTTAGCTCTAATGGTCTCCTTTGTACTTGTCCGAACCATCTTAATCAAGCTTCTTGCATCTTCTCTACAATTGGTGCCACTCCCGTCTTATCCTTAATATATCCATTCCTAATTTTATCTAGTCTCGTGTGTTCACACATCTATCTAAGCATTCTCATCTTCACAACACCCATTTTTTGTTCATGTACACAATTCACTGCTAAACACTCAGGACCGTAGAATATCACTGGTCTAATTACAACACGATAAAACTTTCCTTTAAGTTTTAATTAATAATACTTTATGATCACATAAGATCCCAGATGCGCCTCTCCACTTCAACCAACCTGCTTGGATTCTATGTACCACATCTTTATCTACACCACCATTTTTTGAACTATCGATCCCAGATATTTAAAGCAGTTACTGCGAGAAATAACTTCGTCGCCCAACTTAATGACAGAGTCATCTGTCCTTCTTGAACTACTAAATGTAAGCTCCATATACTTTGTCTTTGTCCTGCTCGACCTAAAACCCTTCTTTTTAAAAGTGTCTCATCAAGATTCAAGTTTCGTGTTTTCACCATCGGGCGTCTCATCGACCAAAATTATATCATATGAATATAATAAACACCAAGGTGTTACTTGTTGGATATGTTTGATGAGCTCATCCAAGACAAGAGTAAAGAGATAAGGGCTTATAACTGACTCTTGATGTAAGCACATTGGTTTAAGTGGCACTGAATAAAAAAATAAATGAGCTGATGGTTGATATTTTGTCAATTTATACTTTCATTCAAGTACTGCTCTGCATACTCTACTGATATGTTTATTCGTGCTACAAATCATTGATAGGTGTGATTGAATTAGAGATTCCACATGCTTGAATTATTATGAAAAACGAACAATCCAATCACAACTAGGACACAAAACCCTAGCTGATGCGCACACAAGAGCCACAATAAAGTTAGGGTTTTAATTCATTTCATGTACAATATTACTTCTTTTTAATAATACATAATGAGGGGCATAACATTGGAAGTATAATTTATACGAGTTTCAAAATTAATAATGCAAGTCCTAGAATATGGGGTGGCAATCAATATGCTTATGGGCTCTTTGGAGTTGGTGAATAGAGTACTCGATTGTTTGGATCAAAATATGTGGTGATAGTAAAACATACTTTCCAAAGGCATACCTTATTACTAGGTAGTTCATTTAATAATGTCAACATTGACCCTTTGTAGAAAATTCGCTCTCCAGTTATGTGCCCTAACACAAGATCTAATTGCCTGTTGTTGTTGAATGGAAGGAAATGGCTTTAGATTTTTTCCTCTTTACCCCACATCTTTTGATATTTCCTATGTTTGAAGATAGAGAGGAGCCTTACCACAACATCCAAATGTGGGAGCTAATTGGAGTAGAGATAATCACAAAAAAATGGGGAGTGCAGAACCTTGTTCCGAGAGGTTTAAACCGAGCAGAAGAACAAATGAGTGTGAGAGAGAGAGAGAGAGGGAGGGAGGGAGTTAGAGAGGGAGGGAGGATGGACAAGTCATTGGTGGTTCGTCTTTGAAAGGCTTTAGAAGCGATTCATGAAACACCACATGTATTTTAGCTTTCTGGGGAAGTTCTAATTGGTATGTGTTACAAGCCCGTGATTGTGAGCGCGTGCACTGTGGAAGAGGTGGGAAGTCCCCGACGGAGGAGGAGAAGGATATCCGACGAGCTATGGCGGCGGCAGAGCTTGCGGCTTGCAACGACGGAAGAGGCACTGGCGGAAATCGCGGGGGTATCGTGATACGGAGACGGGTGGCTTGCGGCTAGGGAATCCATGCGATATCAAGAGAGTTAGAGAGAGAGAGAAGTAGAGAGAGGAATTAGAATTAAAAATAAACTTGATTGCTTCTTGTCTACCATCCATGGTTCACCCCACCAGGTACTAATAGTCAAATGCCCCCTCCTTGGGTTTAGACACGGAGGATCAAAATACACATAATAATAATAAGGTAAAAGTACAACATGCGCGACGAAGGAGGGACCGTAACATCCCCACCCTACCCGACGACAAGCTTGCCCTCATGCTTGGTCTGTAGTGGCGGTCGGCGACGGGTCGCCCGTGTCAGTGTCAGCATCCCGTTCGATAGCCGGGTCGTCGACCTCCAACCAGAATGTCTTGTCGCAGTTGTAACATAGGCCCTTGACACAACAGTCACTCATCTCTTGTGGCGACAGCCGGCGAATGGCAGCAGGGCGGTCGGCGCCGCGTTTCGGGCCAAGGAGACTGACGGTGTCCGATGACAGAGGGCGTGAAGTACGACTGGACTCATCCGTGTCCCGGTGATGTAGATGAGGGCGATCCAAGAGCAGACGCTTCTCGTAGACGCGAGCTAAGCTCATTGCAGTGGTCAGATTTGCGGGTGCTTGAGATTCCACGTCCATCCGGAGGCGCTCATGAAGTCCCGCGGTGAAAAAGGACACCTGCTGTGTCGGAAGAACGAATGTCGTGTGGGCTAGGTGGACTTGAAACTGCTCGAGGTACTCGTCGATTGGACCGGTCTGTCGGAGGGAAATGAGATCCGCTAAGGGATTGTTGTGGAGCAGTGGGCCGAAGCTTAGGGTGCAGTTTACCTTGAAATCTTCCCAAGATAGGAGTAGTTTTTCTTGTTGCAGATGAGAAAACCAAAGTTGTGCGGGGCCCATCAGGTGGAAGGCAGCAATGTGGAGTCATTCTTCCCACGGGGTGCGTTGGTGGGCGAAGAACTGCTCGCAATGAGAGAGCCAGACTAAGAGGTCTTCGTGGCCGTCGAATATGGGAAAGTCCAGCCGTAAGGACCGTGACATCTTGTCGTTCTTGTTCCGCGGGGGAAACAAATTCCGACAGGGTTGGTGGAATCGACGCCTCACTGGAGGACCCGCTGCCAATTGGGCTGGTCGGTTATCCGTGAGGAGCTTGGCGAGAGACTCAAAAATTTGCGAGAAAGAGGGTTGTTCGGCCATTTCGATCAGAGAAATTGGTGGATGGTTGACGCCGGGAGGGCTGGAGGAAGGAAGGACCGATGGCGGAAGCAGCCCGGTAGAGTCCGCAAGGAGGGAACGTCCGTCGATGAAGGATCCAAGTAAGATGGCTGCTGGAGAAGGATTTGCGGATAGCGGTCAAGGCGGGGACGGTCGGGCGGAACCACTGGAGGGTCGGCAGACGTCGGGGACGGCTGGATCTGCTGGGACGGTGGCTGCCGGCTAATGTACGGGGAGGATCGGCCCCTGCGGATGCGAAAACTCGTGGTCGGAGCGAGGAGAGTGCTGCGGCCGGCGGGGTTGTCGTGGTTGGCCACGGTAAGGGCCAAAATCGCTGGATCTGGAATGTCGGCGGCGAGAAGGAAGGTTCCCTTTGATACCAAGTTGTTACGAGCCCGCGATTGTGAGCGCGTGCACGGTGGAAGAGGTGGGAACCCCCCGACGGAGGAGGAGAAGGATATCCGATGAGCTATGGAGGCCGCGGAGCTTGTATGCAGCTTGCGGCTGCGTAAGAGGCGCTGGTGGAAATCGCGGGGGTATCGCGATACGGAGACGGGCGGCTTGCGGCTAGAGCATCCGTGCGGTATTTGGAGAGTTAGAGAGAGAGAGAAGTAGAGAGAGGAATTAGAATTAAAAATAAACTTGCTTGCTTCTTGTCTACCATCCATGGTTCACCCCACTGGGTACTAATAGTCAAATGCCCCCTCCTTGGGCTTAGACACGGAGGATCAAAATACGTATAATAATAATAAGGTAAAAGTATGACATGCGCGACGAAGGCGGGACCGTAACAGTATGCTACTTGACTAATTTGTGAAAGCGCCATATAATTTATGTTAAAGTTTACGTGAGATTGTTCTTTCTACTAACAATTAACATTGAGGTTTTAGCTTTATCCACTACCAACTTCCTACTTCAAAGTGAATATCACAATATCCCTGTCATAATAATCCATCATGCAAGTTTATGCTTGTAGTAAGTGGTCACAAGCTGCTAGATGTATTTGAACTAGTCGTTACTTTGGTTGATTCCCTCCTTCAATCTTTGTTGTAACTGATATGTAGGAAGTTGCCATGGGGATGGGGTCCAAACATCACACGGTTTTGTAAAAGTACTTTCAAGGAATCTATGAGGTCCATTCCTTGAGTTTGTCTCCTATAAAGCAGCAAAGATAAATTTCAACTGTCCTAATTACAATCTCTTTTGATTAAATTGTGATGATAAGTGGAAGATAAGGAGAGATTTGTCTGTGTAGCTAGAAAAGTATCTTTCAAAAATGACCAGTCAAGACGTTGTCACGTTCTCCACAATTGTTCTTGGGTAGCCCGTGTAGACCATGTAGGCGAAAGATGTGCTCACAAAAACACATGCTACGTGACCACATTGTAAGGAAGAGCTATTGGTATGAAGTGTGAGACCTTGAAAAACCGATTTATCGCCCCTAGACAACTAAAATCCATTGATATGCCAAACTATATTTGTGCTAGAATATGGAGAGGTTGAGCTGTCTCTCAGGATGAAAGATGCTTTTATTTTTGACAAATGACACAATTCTCTGTGAAGGTTTGAACTTGTCCTTTTAATCCTTTTCAGAAAAAATCAGGTTGCGTTGTAGTGTTTTCTGAATTTCCTCATGCGTCTCATGTGATGCTGATACAAGTGTTGAAACAAAAGAGGTTAGTAATACGTAGACCCTTTTCATTTAAATAATCAACTTCTAACTTAACAATGCTTTTGATGTTTTTTCCTTCTAAATATGAGTTAAGAGTAATGATAAAACTTGTTACCTTTCAGTTACTTCACGGACGACCAAAGAAAGAGGTAAACAAGGAAATAAGCATAATCACAATAGTAGAAATCACATGAATTCATGATAACACAACAAAAGATAGCCATACACACAATGATGAAGGATTGCATGGATTACTTGGAATCAAACCAATGTATAGGCATAATATTTTCAACATTTTAAAAAGTAAATATTATTTATATATATGCTTATTATCATTAAAAGATACAAAAGCATTTGACATTAAGGGTTAGGAATACAACTTTAAAGCATGTAAAAAATATTTTTTTTTCTAACTCGTTTTCTAGCGAACTAATAGGAATGAAGAATGGACATGAATTTTTTTTTTACCGGTATCATCTTTATAGTGCAAACATGATCTTTAATCATAACTGCACCCAAAAAATGTCCAAATTTGGAGCAATGAGTACATCGACTGCATGAAGTGCTCCGTAGTTTGATCTATTCATGAAGTATTTTTTAAGGGTTGGTTCACACTAGATGGCGCATCTATTCATGAAGTATTTCTTTAAGGACCGTGTTATAGGCCTACTTGGAGACGTTGTCGAAGTAATGGTCGGAGGCCGAGATGATGGTCGTTGAGGATACAATCAAGCCTCAACCGCGACTGGCTAAGCGAGGCTTGCTCGTTAGAGGAGTTAATTACTAAAATATCTCACAAGGGAGACAAGGAAAGCTAGAACTCTTTCATTGCTTACCTTCACACAAGACTCTAAGGGTCAATATATAGGACTCCCAATGGAATGACCGTCCTTATAATGAAATGCATAAAATACTAAAATACATATAATACCCTAACTACATCTCAATGTATACGACTCAATACGACTCGACTAGGACTCGGCTTATTATATTAATAACTCATTACAATAATAATAATAGATCCATAACATTTCCGTTCTTGAAGTTGAGCTTGCCCTCAAGCTCGAACTCCGCGTGGCGACCAAATCATATAGCTCCTTGATTTCGCGCCAGATAACTCCCAGTATCGGGTTGCGGCAGCTGGGGCATCAACGAGATGCTGTAGCGTCGACGAAAAGGTTGTGGGTGGAAGGACTGGGTCCGACGAGGTTGGCATAGCGGTGGCGGGCAACAGTGGAAGAAGGCTAAAGGGGCCAGGGCCGGCGACAGAAATGGATCTGGCGCCACATTCCGCTGCCACCAAAAGTATCTTCCCCTCTACTTTCACGAACCGACCTGCCTTCTCTCGGAACTCCCACGACCTGCGCGCTCCTCGACGTTCTACAAAGTGGCATCAACGTCGACATCTAACTGCCGATGCTTGGACAACTCCGCTAGCATCACCTTCGTCGACCTCATCTGCATCGATCATAGGCACCTTCACACATTCCATTTGCGCCCGATCTCTATCTTCGCTCCAGCGTTCCGTGAAGACAGCTCGACATTCCGCTTCTGCATCAACGAGTTCCTTTATAATCCGTCGCGCTCTTTCTAAAGCCGTAGAGGAATGACTACTCGACCCATCTTCATCACCAAAACCCTAACTTGTATTTACATAAAAGTCCAGTATCTTGAAGGGGAAGGAAGAGGGGGGGGGGGGGAGAAAAAGAAAAGCTTAAAACGATGTTAAAGAACATAGGGCATAGAACCGACAACAACACTTCCTTACCGCAACTCCAACACATGCTATCGTCGGTTTCAGCACAAGGCAGAGGCAACACTATTGATTTCTTCAAGAGAACGTGACGGAGAAAGGGAGAGGAAGAGAGGAGATTGCGGCCGTCGACGCATGGAGATGGAGGCGGGTGCCGAACCCTAGCGAAAAACAGAGAGGCGGAAGAGGTGCGACTCAAAGTATCGAGAGAGCCACGGTTTCGCATTTTTAATAAAAGTCGAAGGTCGGCTTCGACTTTGCACCGCCACAATCCACCGCTTTGAGTTTCATAGTAGTTTCAATTCTTATTCCTTCAAACATCTCTGAACACAACACAAATTATTCGCACACCAAGTTATTTCTGTAATTCAATCTTCATAACTATTCATAAATATTGCACACAAAATTCACAAATATTGCTTAGCATGCCCGATAAATTTTCATCCATTTTCTCTTAATACTTATAATCACTATTGGCACACCAAACTTGGTATCACAAACATGCTTGTGAATAACTGTATGTTATAGTTTCGTCTCATTAAATTGATCTTTAAACATATTCACCACATTGACACCATTTCGTGACATGGGCACAATTTCATGACAAATAAATTTGAGTCGTTATAGGTAGGGCATTCCATGTGTGGGCAGCGGGTGCGCGAGTGGTGGCGGCAGTGATTAGTCATCCAATGATGACGAAGGTTCTCATGCATACCTTGTGTATGTTGTTCAATGGAGTGCAATAAGATTATATATTCTTCAGCGGGTGGAGATATCCGATTCCACCCGGGTGCTATTTGTCAGATCCTATACCTTCTCCTATCATTTGTATTGCATGATTGTATATTTAATTGAATATTATCTAAACTCTGTTAATATTAGTAAGATTGCCGATTGTGTCATTTTTGCAAATTGCTAGTGTTCTTGTTTATCATGTATTTGCCACTTTGTTTGAGGAAACAATTTCGGTTTTCTAAGCAGGCGTCCCAATTCATCTTTGTGATAACGATGGAACATGTGATAAATCCTGAGCATGGTGGGAAAGATGGGAGTTTTTGGTTGGAAATATCACTTGCTTGATTTATGTTTTGTCAATAAAGTTAAATTTCATTCATAAAATGACCACAGAGACTGAAATGGATTGAGTGTTAATTCATTGATCAGAACTCAAAGGTAGAGAACTACCCATAAACTTGTGCCTTTTTATTTTCTTGTAGGTGCATTTTTTCTGAAACTTAATTTCCTTTTTAGTACAAAATAAGATCAATCTTCCATCAATATCACCACATTCTTTTTTAGATTATAAATTTCGATTCATGAATGTCTTGCCTAATCTACAATCCGTGAAGAAGTTATTTTTAAAGCACATCAATTGATTTATTAATTCATTTTATGTGTGATTGCACAAAAAAGATGCTTTCATAAACTGATCTTATATATCTTCTTTTGTTTGTCAATCACATATCCATATTTATAATTTGTAGGTTTACGAGAACTCTAGTAAGAGAACAAATCATCATTTGTAGCGAAAAACAGAGAGGCGGAAGAGGACGACAGTAAATGTTTGGAGCTTATAACTGAAGCAAGTCATCATTCTGTTGTATGAAGAGGAGCCGCAATTACTTTAGAAGATGATTGCTATGACACTGTCGTGCATCCGTGAAGTTATAAGTAGATAGCCTCAAATTTCTTCAAAAGAGCTTCTTAACATCCGTGATCCATGGGACAGTGGGTTATTGGAGCAATAATCAACTTAGTTGGGAGTGTTACAATAAATTTTGGGACTAACCTTCTTAAATTGGGGCATGATCAGGTTTGTCTTCATTTTGTTTCCTGAGTTATTGCGTAGTCTTCATTTAGCTTACGGGTCCTCTGGTTTATTTAGAAGTATTACAGGGGATACATTGCTTGAAACACATTCAGTAAATTTCTTTCTTACTAATTTTTTAGTCAATCATGCAACCTTTGACATCTTTATTGTTAAAGCCCATTTGTAAAAGGCCCAAAAGGGAGGCCATTTTTAAAAGGCTGAAGAGGAAGCCCCTTGTATATTTTTCCTATTTCCTGTATTTAGTCCAACATCTCCAAATGGAGACTCTTCCTCTACTCTATATAAAGATGAGAGTTCCTATGTAATTCTTAAGTTTTTTGAAATAATGATATTTTTATATTTCAAATTCTCACTTGGTATCATTAGAGCGGATCTAATTTCTTTACTGCACTCTCTCGAATACTCTTCCCACGTGATTTCTCCATGTCTTGTCCTAACCTCTTTGGTTTCACATGAATTTCACGGTCTTACACGAGAGCTCCTCATGCCAACGCCCGCTATTTCTTGAAGTTGGATCGATCCTTCTACGAACTCATGAACTCGTGAACTCCTTGCAGGTCCTCTAGCTAGTACTCGATCGAGCTCCAACTCCAGTTAGCGAACTCCAGTCAGCGGATTCGATTAGTCTGCAATCACTTTTGTGAACTCCCCTCGACTCCAGTTAGCTAACTCGACCTGCTTTTGGGAATTCGAGTTAGCAAACTCCATCCGCTTGCGAACTTCAGTCAGTGAATCTTGTTTCGCTTCCGAATTCTAGTCAGCGAACTCAATCTGCTTCTAAGAACTCCAATCGCTTTTGCGAAATCACTTCTACAAACTCCCGACGACTTCGTCCTTCAGTGCTATTCCCTGCGACTTCATTGGTCTACGAGAACTCTAGTAAGATCTCGCTCTTCTGGAGACTTCACCTTTGTGCATCTGCGACTTCTCCTCTGTGTTTCTGCGCTTCATTCATGCAAGTTCCATCTCACACTCCCGACAACTTCACCCATCTGTGCGTTCTCCAGCAGCATGTTCCACTAAAGGCGAGTTTAACACCTTGATGACTTCCGCACCCGATGGATTCAGTTCGCACGAGTTCAATCTGCGCTAATTCATCCAACATCACTCTCATCGAGCTTTTCTCGATCCTCCTTGGGTTCACAAATTGAATCCCCTTCTCAGATTACATAAAATCATTTCCCCAAGAAATTAGATAATATCGAGGCGATATTAGGAACGAGCAAGTTAATTGGAGGAGGAAGATCGACAATAGGGGTGATCTTCATAGATACCTTGATAATGATAAAAAAACGACATTATTTTTCATTGATTTTTCATTGCTTCTTATGTTGCGTTTGACGCTGCTTATCGTGACTTATTTGCTCCAATGAGGTTGGACAAAAATGTCATTGTCATAACAAAAATCTTATGCCTCAAACTAATTTCTTTTTTATAACATTTGTGATACCAAACATACATTCTATGACAATGACATTTTTGTCCAAGCTCATCGGAGCAAATAAGCTGCAATAAGCTGCGCCAAACCTAACCTTAATTATAGGTACAAGAGAATTATATTTATAGAGAGGAGCAGCTCTTACATTCAACATATGATAATAATTGATAGTCAAAAGTTATGGCTGAACATGTGATAAAATGTGATACTCAGAAATTACGGCTCAACATGTGATAACATGTGATAGTCACTTTATGTTAAGAAATATGAGATTGAGAGAACACACAAAAAATTGCAGGAAAATCGCCGCGATGGCTGCTTGCCTAATGAGCATCATGAAGAAACATCCTTCAGGATTTAGTCGGCATCATGATGGTGCGAAGAAAAAAGGAAAAGATGAGAAATACTCCTCCTGAATCTTTAGAAAAGGAGGTTCCTGAGCGGGGTAGGCCTTCTGCTGGGGATGAGCTGAGTGCTTCTGATGTTGTGCGAGAAACCTTGGAGCTCACTGGCCTTTGACCCTTTGTCGAGCTTTCTTCTGATAGCCTTCATGAGCCCCCCGCTTCGGAGAAAGGAACTAGGGTGAACCTCTTGAGTGACATCCCTTCTCGGGCTCAAGAGGAACTCACCTCGCAAGGCCTGGCTTGACTTCTATCTCATGATACATGTTCCCTTTTAACGACTTATTTTCTTTGATGCAACTCTGAGCCAAGGCTGAATGGGCGCTTCTCCTATCAGCGCGACTTGCATCGAGTTGATCGCCCGATTGCATTTTGATGAGCCGCAGGTTGACGATCCTTCACAACAAATAGATTATGTTATTGTGGCGCTATCTGCTGTAGGTGGTAAGGGGTCTTGTCGCCTGCAACTTTCTTCTATTTCTACCCAAGGCCCCTCTGTCGCGACTATGTACAGATCTAAATAGGGACTCACTTGCTCGTTATCGACAACCACCAACATCCCTGCTCCCTCTGCGAGTGCTCCGTCGTCGACGCCCTCTATACCCACACCACCTGTCAGCTTCCCGCTTAGGCGTCCAGGATTGCTCCGCCTACCCCTTCTTTCTATGCTAGAACCGGCAAGTGATCATACACAATCACTAATTTCTCTTGCGTGCCCTCCAGGAAATCACTTTCTCGAGGGAAGGCCCCCACGAACCATCCTATCGACTTGGCTTCGAGGCGACCTGAGAGTTCGTAAGGGCAGTCGCCACCACGAGACCGGGTTCGGCATTTCACTCTTTCTGCTCCTTGAAGACGCGATGCATCATCCGTTGATATGTAGCTTCAGTGTTCTTCAGTCTGAAGGGCATCATCTTGTAACTATAACACCCATCGTTTGTGATGAATGAGATGTTACGCCGATCGGGGGATCCATATTGATCTGGTTGTACTAAAAAGACATCAAGAAAACTCAGAAAACTCATGACAGGAAAATCGACTGCTGAGTAAACCAATGCGTCAATTCGAGGTATGAAATAACAATCCTTCGTGCAAGCTTTATTAAGAAGATAAAAGTCAATATACATCCTTTACTTTCTTCCAACCTTCTTTACCATTACAACATTGGATACTCATACTGGATCTCCGATACAAACTCCGCCTCGCGCAACTTCTGGACTTCTTCTCGGATGGGTGACCTTTTCAAAATCTTTCTATTCATCGGCCTGCATCTTTCCTCGGTTCAATCCAAGAGTCATTGGCCCGCCAAAGTAGTGCCTATCACCCTCTTCTTTTATCGGATGGGACACACTTCTGGATCGAGATTGAGGCGGTAGCACGCCACATCGACATCAATCCTTGATATCTTCGCAACGCTCCAAGCAAATACGTCGACGTTCTCCTGGAGACACGTCACGACCTTCGTCTTCTCCTCATCCTTCAACTCCCCACTGATTTTCAAGCTCACGGGCCTCCGCCCGTTCACGGTCACCACTTCCACCTTTTCTACTTCTTTTACCACCTCCAAGCGTGTCATCTATTCCATCTCCCTGCCCACTTTTTCTGCCTCCTCGGCCCAATTGACGGTGTTAACGATGTTCAGGTAGCGCACTTCCAAGCAAACTTAGGATCACTCCCAATCTCGATCTGCACTCCTCTCTGATTGTACTTCAAGCATTGGTGGAAGGAGGTCGGTACAAATTGGAAGGTGCTGATAAGAGACTTTCTGTTGGATAGTATAGAATACTTGATACCAGTAGAGGTCCAAAGTTTATTTATATAGAAGAGAAAACACTCCCTCAAGTTGTGTCGTGGGAACTACCCAGACCTAACTTGTTGCATATCGAGTTCATTCTAACACTCGTAACTCCCTTAGTAAGAATATTTGCAACTTGATCTCAGGTATTCACATGACTTGGAGAAATAAGTCCTTCATACGTTTCCCTTACAAAATGACAGTCAACCTCTATGTGTTTTGTGTGTTCATGAAACTCATGATTAACAACTATCTGTATTGCAACTTGATTATTGCACTATAGAGGAGTGAGATCTTGAGCTGGATACCTGGTTTCACAACGAGTCTGCCTAATCCACATGATCTCAACAATAGTGTGGGACATTGCCCGATATTCCGCTTCTGCACTAGATCTGACAACCATGATTTGTTTTTTTGCTCTTCAAGGAGACAAGATTTCCACCCATAAAGATAGTAAAACCCGCGGTTGATTTTCGAGTGGCTAAGCAGCCTGCCCAGACAGAGTTACAATACGCCTCTATATTAGTATGACCACAATTCTTGTATAATATTCCGAGTCTAGGATCATTCTTTATGTATCTGACGATTTAGAGTACAGATTCCCACTGAGAGATAGTTGGAGTAGCCATGAACTGGCTAACCTTACTAGCACATGCAATGTCAGGACGAGTCATGGTAAGGTAGTTCAGTTTCTCAACTACTTTTCGATACTTTTTTGGTGAACCAAATGGTTTACTTACAACATGAAGACCCTTTTCCCTTAGTTCGAGGGGAGAATCCATATAGCTACAGTTAGACATCTCAAGATAAAATAAGAGATCGAGAGCATATTTGCGCAAACAAATAAAGATGGTGTTAGAATAATAAACAACTTTAATGCCTAGGAAGTACCATAATGAGCCCAGATTTTTGGTTTGTAAGCTGGAATGTCAAAATGCCTTGAAATTTATTATCCGTTCAGAATGTCAAAATCACTTTCTTTGATAACAATATAATTGACATATACCACTAATAGGATATTACCAGTCGGAGAGTTCTGTTAAAAAAGAGACGTGTTTTTCGTACTCTTGGTAAGCCCGAATTGAGTGAATACAAATCGGAAACGAGCAAACCATGCTCGAGGGGATTGCTTCAATTCATATAACGACTTCTTGAGATTGCGCACCTTGTTTCTCTCCCTCTCAGCAACGAACCTAGGTGGTTTTTTCGTGTACACCTCTTTGTCCAAGGACCCATGATAAAACACACTCTTGATGTCCAATTGGTACACGGGCCACTGGTGAGAGGCTGCAAGTGAGAGCAGGATACGAATAGATTACATTTTGGTGATGGGGGAAAGACTTTCATTGTAATCCACTCCATAAGTCCAAGCATAACCTTTGGCAATCAAGCGGGTCTTCAAGCGATCAAGGGAACCATCCACATTAATCTTGATGATGTAAATCCATTTGCATCCAATAGCCCGCTTGCCAGGGGGCAAAGGGTCCAAGTCCCACTCTTGATTAAGCTGAAGGACCTCCAACTCATCTTGCATAGCAGTCGCCCAACCAAAATGAGATTTGCCATCCACGACGGTAGATGGAAGGTGGTGTTGATTCAGGGTGGAGTGCATGGTAGTATGAGAAGCCGATAATTCCCGGTAAGAATTAACATAGAGAGGTTTGTCCTGACAAGCCCGACTTCCTTTTTGTACTGTAATAGGAAGTTCCCGGTTGATTGACAATGGATCCACAAGCACACTAGCAGGTACTTCTGAAGGATCAGTCATCATATTATCTGGGAAAGAGGGAGGCAGAGGTGGTTGCGCCAATTTACTATTAGAAGGGCAACAAGAGAACCTATCCCCAAAGGGGTCACAAGAGGTCATCCGGAGAGAGTTGCAGATTCAGGATGAGGAACCAAGATAACCTCAAGTGAGGGGTCAGGAGGTGTGGATCCACAAGGAAGGTAAGAGTCAGATTCAAGGAATACAACATCTGACGGTATAATGTATCTGTGGAGGTCAGAAGAATAACAATGATATTCCTTAGTAGTACGAGAATACCCAAGAAATATACATTTCAATGAGTGAGGATCAAGTTTGGAGACAGATGGATGAGCATTCCGAACGTAGCAAACATACCCAAATACTCTTAAAGGTAAGAAGGGACCAGAGTTGTCTGGATAAAGGGTATGGTAGGGTGTCTCCCTTAAAGAATATGAGTGGAAGACGATTGATAAGGTATGTATTGGTACGTACTGTATCACCCCAGAAGTGTTTTGGTACGTGTTTATGATGAAGAATGTCCTAGGTGACCTCAAAGAGGTGATGATTTTTCCTTTTGTCAACACCGTTTTGTTGGAGGGTATCAGAATAATTGGTTTGTTGCAGGATGCTTGTCATAGATAAAAGGTAGATATAGACTGCGATATGTATTCTCTACCATTATCCGTACAAAGACACTTAAGACGAACAAAGAATTGAGTAAATATTTCATTCCATAAAATTTGAAAAATAGAAAGTAGTTCAAAACGATTTTTCATTAAATACACCCAAGTCATACGAGAAATCGTCAATAAGAGCAACATAATATGTGTCCTAATAATGTAGGGAAAGAACAATGTCCCCAAACACTAGAATGAAAATCAAAAGGTGCAGTAGCACAAACTTCAAGATGAAGAACATAACTAACTTTGCGGAGTTTAACAAACAAACAAGATTCATAGTTGAGATGGGAAACCTTTCCAAACACAGGATACAAACGACGCATGACATGCACAGATGGGTGAACATGACGACAGTGAAGATCCAAGATTGGGGGAGGCAACAAACAATCAAGAGGTGAGACTTCATCTAGGACATACATGCAACTACTCAGCTTCACCTTATCAATAATACGGCTCATCAACTGTTCCTGAAAAATAAAACCAGAAGATGTGAAGGTAGCAATGTAATTTAAATCACGAGTAAGTTTATTAATCGATAATAAATTGTAAGCAGATTGGGGAACGTGAGCAACCGAGGACAAAGTCATGTCAGGTGTCACATCAGAGCTACCAAACCCAATAATGGCCATTGTCGATCCATCTGCAACCGTAATGGAAGACCCACTATGAGGTATGTATGAGTGTAAGATACCCGAGGTACTAGTAAGGTGATAAAAAGCTTCTGAATCTACCATCCATCGAACAGGACATTGTGAAGTGCATACTGACTGGATGGTTTGAGACACGACAACACTATGAGTCAGAGAGTCAATCTGAAGAGCCTGTAGGCGACGGTATTGTTCCTCAAATATTTCAACTGTTTTCGGAATCCCAGATATAGAAATAGAGTCTGCTAGGTGTGCAGAGTAAGAGGATGGAGGAGGTTTGGAGGCCCAGTCAGGCTTCCCATGATCAACCCAAAAAGTATCCTTCGTGTGGCCTTGTCACCCACAATGGGTGCAATGTCTCGTGTCGGTGTCAATACTACGACCAGAGCGGCCCCCACGATTAGTCCCCCTCCCACCCGGAGAAGTAAGAGCCATCGATTCTCTAGAGTAAATATGTAGAGCAGATGGGGAAGGGGTACTGACTGTTTCAGCTTTTGTCAGACGATGGTACACACTAGCAGTTTGAAGAGTAGAGGGAGTCGTTAGCAATTTGGTTTATGTTCTCAAGAAGTTTGGATCAAGGCCATTCAGTAGACACAAGAATACAAGGTGCTCATGTTGAGCCTGGTGTTCCTCCCTGGTAGAGGGGATCTCCTAAAGATCCAAGATCTCATCAACAAGAACCTTCCGTTCAGCGAAGTACTCGGTGACCGAACGTGTCCCTTGTCTCAGTTCAGACATCTTGGGAAAAATTTCATCAAGACGAGTGAGGTTGTTCGCCTGAGAGAACATCATATGTAAGGTACACCATAGTTCCTTAGTGCTATCACAGTTCTTGAACATTTGTTGTACGGAGGGGTCCATGGAGCTCAGAAGGAGAGCAAAAATTCAGCAATCATCACTGTACCAATTCTCGTATTCTGAACTGCCCACAACATGAGTTTGGAGTCGAGTATGGTGGTGCGTACGTTGGATACCCGATAGGGACATAGTGATCCCCTTTTTCCACAGTTGGAAGTTAGAGGAGGTAAGGATGGTAGTAGCAAGCCTCACATTAGGAGGAAATAAATTGTTGGAATACCCTGGAGTTATGGTTGTCAGAGTGGTGTTCGTAATTGAGGAACCCATGACCTAGATGTAAGGCAAGACAACAGAGATATTGCTTCCAGAAGGTTGGAATTACACCATGATGACAGAGGGGCAAACAACCAAGGAAGATTTCATGGCAGAATGCTGGTTGGGAGCAATAGATTTCGGGAGCAGCAACGTCACATCTCTAAGCAACTAGGAGCAGTGTTAGAAAAGACCAATTAAGGGCTCATGTTTTCTCCTCCTTTCTCTCTCCTTGTATTAGTCCCACATCTTGTATTAGGATTTCTCTCCTTATTCTTCTCCTATATAAGTGTATTCATACTTGTAACTATTCATTCAAGAAGTATATACAAGCTTTGAGCTCTCTCTTTACATGGTATCAGAGCGAACCGGTCTCTTCCTTGGGTATCCGACCTAACCGTTTTTTTTAGCCGCCTCTCTTCCTTGTCTGTCCGCCGCGTACTCTTGCGGCCTGTTTTCTCTAACCGCCTCCACCTCTTCTTCTCTCGTAGCTTCCACCTCCTCCTTCCTACCTCCTCTCCTTTTATAATCCTCTCTCACGTGGGTCCACCTTCTCCTATACCGTCTCTTCCCGCACGGACTCTTTCTATCCGCGGCGGCCTCTCCTCACCGTGCGGGCTTACCTGCCTATCCTGCTCGCTGCGACCTGCCTCTCCTGCTCGCCGCGACCTGCCTATCCTGCTCGTTGCGACCTCGCCTACCCGCAGCTGGCTTCCCTGCTCGCTGCTCGCCTACCCACAGCTGTCTTTCCTGCTCGCCGCAACCTGCCTCTCCTGCTCGCCGCGACCTCCCTATCCTGCTCGCTGCGACCTCGCCTACCCGCATCTGGCTTTTCTGCTCACTGCTCGCCTACCCGCAACTGTCTTTCCTGCTCGCTGCGACCTGTCTTTCCTGCTCGCTGCGACCCGTCTTTCCTGCTCGCTGTGACTTGTCTCACCTGCTAGCCGCGACCTGTCTCTCCAGCTCGCCGCGACCTGCCTCTCCTATTCGCCGCAACCTGCCTCTCCTGCTCGCTGTGACCTCGCCTACCCGCAGCTGGCCTTCCTACTCGCCTGCGGTCTGCCTTGTCGCTAGCGCTCTCCTCTCTGTTCTTAGCCGCATCCTGGTCGCGACCTCGCTTGTCGCTGGTGTACCCGCCGAAACCGTGCGACTATCTTCTCTGCCGACTTCTCCCTCTCACTCTGGCCTCCTTCTACTAGTCGCATTCTGGTCGCGATCTCCTGGTGGCTGGTGTGTCCGCCGAGACCGTACGACTACCTTTTCTAACCGCCCGGTCTCTTCTGCTGGCCGCGCATGGCTTCCGATACTTCCGCTGCTACTTCTGCTCCACCAGCCCGTGCGGCTGCCACGGCTTCCGAACTCCGTGACGAGCTACGGATTACTACTATCTCTCTAACTGGAAAAAGGAATTTCATTGAGTGGGTTCATTCCGTTCGCTGTGTTCTGCAGACAAAGGGTCTTCTTCACCACTTGACCCGCGCTATTCTGACTGCTCCCTCCGATGACTGGCTTCGCGATGATGGTCGGGTCCAGTCCTGACTTCTAAACTCTATGGACACCGAGCCCTACAGGATGGACATGTATCATGACATGACTAAGACCATGTGGGAGGAGCTTCACTCTTTTTATTCTGGCCATGACAGCCTACAGCACCTATATGATATTATTTCCGATCTTCAGACTCTTGCCCCGGGTGCTCCTGGCGATATGCTCTCCTTCGTGGCTAAAGCCAAGAGTTTGGCCGAGGCTTGGATTCAACATCAGCCTTCTACTACCGATCTAGCCACTCAACGGAATCAGAAAGAAGTTGTCGCCATCGCCATGATGATGTCCCGAGTTCCTCCCCATCTGCATAGTGTTCGGGCCCAGATTCTATCATCCACCACAACTCCTTCACTGTCTGATGTCTGCTCCATGCTGCTAAAAGTCACGCCTCCCTCTGAGCCTCCTCCTGGTTTTGCCCCGGCTCTTCTTCGGCAGCCTCTCCTTTCGACCCCTCCTACTCGTGGATCTTCCACTCTGGGGGGCCGACCCCCGTCTCGGGGACGAGGACGTGGTGGTCGCTCTTCTATGAAATGCACCTACTGTGGCCGGGATAATCATCTTGAAGCTACATGTTACCGCAAATATGGTTTACCTCCTCACCTTACTGCTACTACCTCTGCTGCTCCGTCTTCCACTGGGTTTTCTGCACCTGATCCGGCTCCACTACCCGCCAAGACATTGATGAGCTCCGCACCCAACTCCAACAGATTCAGGGTGCCCTCAGCCACTCCTCCGGCTCCGTTGCGTCCTTTTCTGCGGAAGGTATAACCTGTCTTTCTCGTAGTCCTTGCTGGATCGTTGATTCCGGCGCTACTCACCATATTACCTCCCAGAAGCCCACAGAGTACCTACAAACGCCTCATCCTCTTTGCATCACTGTGGCCAACGGTGACATCCTACCAGTCTCTGGCTCCGCTGCTCTTCAGCTTACGCCGCACATTTCTCTTTCCTCGGTTCTTCACCGTTCCGAGGTCTCCTTTCAATTTATTATCTGTTAGTCATCTCACACACGACCTTGATTGTTGCATTACCTTTTCACCTTCTTCTTTTCTTATGCAGGATCACCGCACCCGGAGTACCATTGGTAAGGGGCAGTTGTTGAATGGGCTGTACATCTTGGATCTCCCACCTACTCTTCTCTCCGCCGTCTCCACTGTTGATTGGCATCGCCGCCTTGGCATGCCCCCCTTCCGATTTTCAAGAGGGCTCTTCCCGATGTACCTCTACGGGAGTTCTCTTGTGAATCTTGTATCTACGACAAACAACATCGTTCTTCTTTCCCCCTTGCCTGTACCAGGAGTAGTACTCCTTTATCTTTAGTTCATTCTGATGTATGTGATCCTTATAGAGTCCCCAGTATTTTTGGCTTTCGCTATTTTGTCACGTTCATTGACGATTACTCGCGTACCACGTGACTCTATTTACTACATGATCGAACTGAACTTACCTCTATGTTTCGCGCCTTTTTACTTGAGATGCGTACGCAGTTCGCCACCCCCCTCAAAGTAATTCGCACTGATAATACTCGCGAGTATATGGGTCGCACCTTCTCCAGTCTCTGCACCGAATTTGGTGTCATCCATCAAACTTCATGTGCGTGTACCCCTCAGCAAAACGGGGTGGCGGAACGAAAAAATCGCCATCTTCTCGATGTTGCGCGCTCCTTTATGTTCCAAATGCTCGTTCCAATCGAGTATTGGAACTTTGCTGTCTCCACCGCCTGTCATCTCATCAACCGCCTTCCCTCGTCTGTGCTTAATTTTGCCTCACCCATCCAACTCCTCTATCCCTCCACCAACCTCACCTCTCTCACACCACGGATCTTCGGGTGTGTTTGCTAGTCCACCTTCTTGGCCCTCCTTCCGACAAACTTGCTTCTCGGGCCGCAAAGTATATGTTTGTTGGCTACTCCCGCACTCAAAAGGGGTACGTCTGCTACTCTCCTTCTGACGGCAAGCTGGTCGTTTCTGCGGATGTCACCTTCTGCGAAGACCAGCCCTTCCACTTACCTAGCACCACCTCGTCTTCTGCGCCCTCTATTCCCCGGCCTGCCGTACCGGTCACGCCATCTTCGCCGTCCTCTTCCTCCTCTCCCCACGTTCCTCCTCGAGTTCCTCCACCACTTATCCGTGTCTACTCTCGTCACCCATCCAAGGATGCTCCCGTGACCCAGCTCCCCGCTACCAGCGATACCTCGGTTACGGCAGATCCTGCTCCTGTCTCTACAACTCATCCCTTGGCCAACTACGTCTCTCTACATCGGCTGATGCCGCCTCTCTACGCATTTGCCACCTCTCTTTCCTCTATCTCTATACCTAACATTGTGCAGGGGGCGCTTCAATAACCGGGATGGACGGTCCGCTATGAACGATGAAATGCGGGCTATCTGGGCTAACCAGACCTGGGATTTGGTTCCTCTTCCTGCAGGCCACACCTCTGTTAGCTACAAGTGGGTCTTTGTTATTAAACATGCGGCGGATGGTACTATCGACCGTCTGAAGGCCCGCCTCGTGGCACGGGGCTTTACTCAACAACATGACCTTGATTACGAGGAAACCTTCTCTCCCGTGGCCAAATTGAACACGGTCCGCGTTCTTCTCTCCTTGGCTGTTCATCGTCACTGGTCACTTTATCAGCTGGATATTAAGAATGCCTTCCTCAACGGCGATCTACAGGAGACAGTTTATATGCAGCAACCTCCCGGGTTTGAGACCACGGGGGAGTCTTTGGTATGTCACCATCGGAAATCCATTTATGGTTTCAAACAGTCCCCGCGTGCGTGGTTTGAAAAATTCAGTAAAGTGGTCTGTGCTAATGGCTTCACTCAGAGCTCGGCTGACTTTTCTCTCTTCACCCGACACCGGTCAACCGGGACTGTGATTCTTCTGGTCTACGTTGACGATATCCTGATTATTGGCGACGACACGACAGGAATACAACAGATCAAGAAACAGTTAAATTCCGCCTTTCAGACCAAAGATCTGGGCAACCTTCGATACTTTCTCGGGCTCGAGGTCGCACGATGCTCTGATGGTCTTGTGTTATCTCAAAGGAAGTACTGTATGGACCTCCTTCATGATGCAGGTTATTCTGGGTGCAAATCTGCGGAGACTCTTATGGACGCCAATCACAAGCTCTCGACCCATAGCTCTGATTCTGACAAGCTGCTTATAAATCCGGAATATTACAGACGCTTGGTTGGGAAGCTGATCTATCTTACGGTGACTCGATCGGACATCTCGTTTGCTGTGGGAGTTGTGAGTCGGTTCATGCACGCTCCTCGGACATCTCATCTCAAGCTGTCGAGCGCATCCTTCGATATCTCAAGATCGCCCCCGGACAAGGACTTGTGTACAAGTCATCCACATCTCTATCTCTTGTCGCGTATTCTGACGCTGACTATGCAAGATCTATTGATGATAGGCGCTCCACAACTGGGTTCTGTACTTACTTTGGTGGACATCTCATAACTTGGCGTAGCAAGAAACAGACTGTGGTTGCGCGTTCTTCTGCTGAAGCCGAGTACCGGGCTATGGCTGCTGTTGTTTCCGAGCTAACCTGGCTTGAGAGCCTTCTGGGAGACTTGGGTGTTCGTCTCTCATCTCCGGCAACCTTATTTTGTGACAGTCATGCAGCAATTCATATTGCCAAGAATTCTGGTTTTCCACGAACGCACAAAAGCATATCAAAGTTGACTGTCACTTTATCCGGGAAAAGGTACAGTCAAAGAAAATAGATTTGGAGCATCTTCCTGCTACAGACCAAGTTGCGGATATCCTGACGAAAGCTCTCTCCAGGCCGCTATGCTATCAGTTTTTATCCAAGCTTGGTGCCTACGATTTGTACGCTTCAGCTTGCGGGGGAGTGTTAGAAAATCCCAATTAAGGGCCCATGTTTTCTCCTTCCTTTCTCTCTCCTTGTATTAGTCCCACATCTTGTATTAGGATTTCTCTCCTCATTCTTCTCCTATATAAGTGTATTCATACTTATAACTATTCATTCAAGAAGTATATACAAGCTTTGAGCTCTCTTTTACAAGCAACAACATACCAACATCCAGAGGAGATCATGATAGATCTACCTCATGAGGCGGGATGGAGCAAGGAGGATCAGTGGCACACTTCTTCAGGTCACGTCAGCGATCAAAAGTGCAGAGGCAGAAATGCTGCAATCGAAGCAACGCCATCGTCATCGAGTTGGTAAGAGTATCGTCGTTCGTCGTTGATCGAAGCGGCGTTGTTTGTTTTCAATCGAAGTAGCGTCATTTGTCGATGATTTCGTCGAATGAAATTGACAAGAGAAGCGCTTTCATCGATCAAAAATGGAGACAATCGATGTCGAGCAGTGCTGCTGCTATTGGAAGCGACAACGTCGAGCGACAACGACGAAAGAAGCGCGAGGAGTTTCGGATTACGAGAGGCACAAGAGGAGTACGCTTTAACCGTGCTCTGATACCACGTTAGATAGTTAGAAGACTTGCTACCTCCAATAGAGTTCAAAAGTTTATTTATATAGAAGAGAAAACATACATTCTCAATTACAGGCAATGTGAGACTAATATATATAACACTTTCCAAAGAGGACGTTGCAGCTGCTCAGAGCCTCAACTATTACGAAACGGAATTTTTTCGAGGTACCCACCATGGTCATCAACAACTCCACTTCTCCTTCAACCTCTTTTCACTCTCTCCAGAGAAACCAAATAGCGAGCCATCTAAGGCCGTAACCCTCTTCGCCTCCACCGCCATTGCATCAAACGCCTTCTTGAAGATGATGTTAGTTGAGCTCCCATTATCCACCAGTATCCAAGAAACCGTAAAGTTTTTGATCACTGACTAGATGACGTTGGCGTCATGGAAGGGGCTCTCATCTTTACCAATAGATCACATGAAGACTTCTTTTTTAAAGCCACGATCCTTCTCCTCCATGGATGATGTCTATTCCCCCTCACATCCCAACATCCACGCTGTCTTCACACCTCCTCTCACTTGGTGCTTGGTCCATCTCTCCTTCACTTGGATCCCACAACTGTTGTTCTTCTCCCCTCCTTCCCGGGGCCCTTCTTTCTCCGGCTTTTCTCCTAGCTTCCAAGAACTCTTGACAGGCCGTAGTGGCGTGCCCCTCTACTTGATGCAACTTATAGTAGGGAGGAGCATCTCTGCGTTGGTCCTCTGATACCATTTTATTCTATGGGGCCGAGGCCCTTGCCTTGCTATCGCCATAGCTTCTCGAGGGGCCGTTTTCCTCCTTGCTGCCTCTCGGTAGGATTGAAACGAGCTCTGCCGCTATGGCACAAAATGTTGCCCGGGACCCATCTGGCTGGGTCTTCCTGTTGGCCTCTATGCCGGCCTATTCATCGGAGACAAAAAACTCATATCCGGCCCCCGATTCTTTGGAGCCATGAATGGTCTCCTCACATTCTGCCTCCTTGGCTCCTCCCGCTTCCTAGACTCCTGTATCCCTTACTCCATCTTCCTCCCCTCCTCCGGGGTTTTGACTTCTCCTCCTGGGTTTGTCTCGTAAGCTTCGCTAAGAAGCTGTTGTTAGTTGCTTATCCTTGAATGAACTTGCTTGCTAGGCCAATCAAGTCTTTGAAGGAAACTGGAGGATCTCTGCTTCCAGTTTAAAGAGGCATTTTTGTGGGCCGAAAGTAATTGCCAGCTGCAAGGTGAAACTATCCACCTACTAGATATTCAAGGCTTCCTCTTGAAATTGCTCAATATAACTTCCCAAAATCTCGCTGACCTCTTGATTAGGATGGAAGAGGGTCGTCGGCTCTTCTTCGTCTTCTTTGAAGTTGTGAAGCGCAACACCAACTCTCGGCTTAAATCCTCGTAACATTAAATGGAGCCTGCCGACAACTGGTGGAACCAATCCCTCGCCTTCCCTTGAATGTGATAACAAAAAACCTTTACTTGAACGCATCCGTCATGGTCCTGATGGAAATCACATCCTCAAACTATGCAAGTGCTAGTTTGGATCATCCTTCCCCGTGCAGTAGTTCAGAGTGGGCTCCCTGAACCCTTCGAGGACGGGTGCCAAGAGGATTTCCTCATAAAAGGGACTTCCTCCCCCAAATTGGCAAGTTGGTGGTGGCGACTTGCCCCTAGCTCGCCGAAGCGAGCACTATGGGAACTTGTTGGGTAGTCGGCTTCACGGAAATGGATCCCCCACGCACTTGCCGGTGGAACTCGCGACTGCACAAGTTGTTCTGGATCTTCAGGGGAGACTTCCTTGCCTGGTCTCCTGGACGGCTCGCCATCTTCGGAAGAAGTACCATGGCGTGGTGAGGTCGTCGTGACCTCGCATGAGGAGCGAGCAGAGCTTGCAAAGTGTATTCTATCCTTCAGCTAAAATCCGCGCATCCCTCATCACGAACTCGCCTTCTTCTCGCGAGTTACTAGCTTCGATTTCCTACTCACCATTTTGAACCATGTCGCCTTTCTACAAGAATTTCCTCCTCTGGCTACAGTCCACGCTCACCGCACTAAAGAGTTGGGACCAAGAATCCGGTTCACAAAATTTAGAACTGAAAGGGTAGCCTAAGGTTGTTAATCCCGTGGTCGAACGCCACGACTCTTTTGTAACAAAGTGTTCTTGAAGATGTTTCTTTGTTATCTCTATTACAAAGGAGTCATCTCTGGTAGAAGAATGCCATCTATATAGACAACAAGAGCAACCAGTCCTTTATTTGTCTTCTGTATGAAGAGAGAGTGATTAGCATTGCTTCTGGAGAAGCCAATGGTAGAGACGGACTGACTGAACTTGTTACCATGCTCAAAGGATTTGTTTAAGACCATAAATGAACTTCCGAATCTTGCACACTTGAGCAATATAAACAGTTGGTTGCTCCCTATAGATTTCTTCATGCAAGTCACCATATATGAAGATATTATTGACATCAAGCTGAAACATATGCTAATTCTAGTTGACAACAATGGATACCCAGATAATACTGTTATGAACAACCAGAGATAATATGTCAAAGGAATCAATACCATATGTCTGGGTGAATCCCTTGGCCATTAGACGAGTCTTATAGCGATCTACAGTGTCGTCGCGGAGAAACTAAATGACAAAGACCCAACGAAAACCGACAACATCGCCTTTAGAAGGGGTGGACCAAGAGTCTTGTAAGGCCTAACCAGAGGTTCTCATCTATAGTCGCTTTCCAGCAAGGTATATGAAGAGCTTCATGATAAATAGATGACCCGGTGGTGGTAGAGAGTGCCTAGGCAAACCTGCGACATAAAGGACTGAGATTGGCATAAGACACAACATTAGTAAGAGGATGTTGTATACTCCCCCCAACCCTCTTCCTCAGAGTAATGTGATCATCCAGGTCCGAGTCTGCACAGGTGAAGGAACCTTCTTAAGTGGAGAGAGCTGGCCTGAGAGTTGACGGCGGGGACTTCGGAGTGGAAGGAGCAAGCAGAGGGTTAAGATAGTACGTCGACGATAATGATAAGGTAAAAGTGAAAGAAAAGGTGCATGATCAAGAGTTGGTGTTGGTTGTGGGATATTTGGTGGAGCATGAAAGATAGGGACACATGAAACAAAGATGGGAGGAGAGGTTGTAGTGAGAGGAGGAGGGATCTCGAGAAGAAGAGACCTACCTTCCTCGAAGAAATAATGGGTATACACAAAGATGGTTATATTAGCCTAGACATATTGACGTTTAGAGCTAGGGTCAAGACAACCATATCCCTTTTGAGTAGGAGAGCACCCCATACACCCCATACAGATACACTTGGTGGTTTTGGGCTTTTAATCTCGGGCTTTAACAAGTTGGATAGTCTCGATCAAACTTGAAGCTTGTAAAACTTTTTTTGTCAAAATGAAATTTTTGTACATATTTATTTTTATCATGCATATACTTTGCATTTAGAAGGGGAGCCTTGGCGCACCGGTTTTGGCGTCTCCATGTGACCTTGAGGTCACGGGTTCGAGTCTTGGAAGCAGTTCTTGCAAAAATGCAGGGTAAGGCTTGCCTACATTTTACCTTGTGGTGTGACCCTTCCCCGGACCCTCGCTGTGCGGGGATGCTTTGTGCACAGGACTGCCATTTTATATGTTCTGCATTTGGTTGTAGTAGTGTTGTATATTGGGAACGTTATTGAGACATGGTCGTCCATTTATATTGCGGGAGATTTGTTCCTTTGGGTTCCATAGGGACTCCAAACTTTCAAAAATTTCAAACATCATTCTCTTGTGGCTCCATGCACCAGTATTTCTTTTGGTTATTGTATATCAATAGATGTTAGTGACAGTATGCTTTATACCACTATATATATTTTTCTTTCTTATCTTAATTATACTTAGTCAAAGTTTAAATTTTAACTTAATCTTGCAGCGGGAAAGACTTTCAATAGCCAGTAATGATGAAAGTAATAAGAAGCTTATTTTGAAACCAATCATATATTTTCATACTTGGAGAGTTGGTAAATTTTCTTGTTAGACCTTTATGATTTTTTATGCATTGGATAGTGTTATGCAAATTGCTTTTGATTCTCAAATATCTGATCTCTTTTGTAGGTATTCTTTTCTTTGCTCTCGGAAATTGCCTGAACTTCATTTCTTTTGGGTATGCTGCGCAGGTTACAGTCTTACTCATCTGCATTATGATTTTTTTCATGTCTAAACATTTATGCTGTCTAAATGCGTTTTCAATGCATTTTTTGATTCAATTACTTAGTGTGCTGCTTAATCATTGTTCATGAGTTTTGTAGATTTAACTAACTAATGTATTGAGCAATAGTGTATCTTTTTGGGGTGCTTAATCATTTTTCACCGGCACATGGGGAGGCCCCACACGATGCATACCTGTTGAAATCAGTTCAACCAACACCCCCTTGAAGTGGGTCAAACTAGCGTCTAATACCAACTAAGAAATCTGATCTTCCATCCCAAAACTTTGAAGTGATAGGAGGAGTGAGACGGGGCTTATAAGTACAAGCAGCTGATGCGTGGTTGACAATGTGAGACTAATCATTAAGAGGGGTCATCAAGATAATCCATCGAGGATAATCCACACATCGTACAGTCCCACACGATGTGGGCCTGTTTGAATCAAGCCAACTAACATGCACTCGCAACGTGTCAAACCAACGCTCTAATACCATTTAAGAAGCCTACACTTCCATCCCAAAACTCCGAAGTGATAGGAGTGAAGGCTTATAAGCACAGGCGGGTGATGCACGTAGGAAATGTGAAACTAATCAAAAACACATGCCACCAGGGATAATTCACGCACGGGGCGGTCCCACACAACGCGGTCCCACACGATGTGGACCCGCTGAAATCAGGTCAACCAACACTCCCCGCAACGAGTCAAACCGACCCACTTATACCATTAATGAAAGCCAGATTTCCATCCCAAAACTATGAAGTGATAGAAAGAGTGAGACGAGACTTATAAGCACATGCTGGTGATGCGTGGTAGGCAATGTGTGACTAATCAACATCACGGTCAATCATGGATAATCTAACGGGGATAATCCGCAAATGTAGCGGTCCCACATGATGAGGTTCCACCCGACGCGCACCACTAGAATTTGGTCAACCAACCCACCCTCGCAGCGGGTGACACATGACGAATCTATAGGTGATGGACTTACGATGACCTAACCCTAAATGCAATACAAGCGAGTACACGACAAGCATAATGATGCTACAATCAACCCTAAAATGAGATGCCAGCAACCACGATGAATGTAAAGGAATCAGTGGCGCACCCTAAACTGAAGACGCAGATGAACACATGCACACAATCCAATGAACTAACGATGGATAACCCTAATGCAATGCACATGCAACGATTCAATTACGTGAATATTTTTCCGACACAAATAATTTAATAATGTCAATTTTAAAATACTTGTACATATAATCTCATTTAGGACAAACACCCAAGATTAGTTATTATGCGACTATTGCATAATAAATTAAGAGTGCACTAGAATTACATGTAAGTCGATTGAGTAACATGTCTGAATAAAGAGTAAAATCAAATTAAAGAGAGCCACATATTATTAGCAATAAAGATGACATTCATACAATAGTGAAGGATTTGAAAGTAACTGTGAAACTCACTAAGTAGAAGGGAGTCGGCGTAGTTGAAGAAATCTGGTGGTTGCAGATGTGGTGCAAGTGTTCCGAAAGAATCCCGGTTGTTGGACGGGGAGGGAGGGGGTTGTTTTGTGGCCGAGAGGGATGGTAGGGATAGGATTTTGTGATGGAGATAAGGGGGAAGGGGCAAAAACAACAAGGTGGAAGCCAGTGGGATGTGGGGTGGTTGATGGTGGCTCAGAGCGGTGTGGAAGGGATTGGAGGTGGCTGTTGTGGATGGACTAGAAGGGGGCTATGGGCGGGGGAATAATGAAATCCGGTGGTTGTCGGGTTGGTGGAGGGTTGTGGGAATGAGAGGGGAACGCTAACGACGGTTGTAGGGGCTGCATGAGGGAGTCTTAAGGGTGAGGAAGGAGAACGGGGAAGGCAAAGGAAGGCTCGAACCAAGGCACTAGAGGCGGGGTAGCCAACGGAAGGGGGCGTCGACACCCCCTGGAGCCAAAAGCAGTGAATTGGCGTCGCATTTAGCATAGAGGACCTATATCTTTCTTGTCAGCAAGGTGGATGCAGGTGGACCAAGGCGCTAGAGCGTAGTGAATGAGCCGCAAAGGTGGATTCACGAGCACCTGTATCTTTCTTGTCAGCAATGCATCGTCTGTTTTCCTTCCACCGCAAGCAGGTCATCGCAAGACGAGATTGACGAAAACCTTTTTGCACCTTTTCAGATGAGATTGGTGAAAGCTTTTCTGCACCTCTCATGCGAGATTGACGAAAGTCTTTCTGCACCTCCCATGCGAGATTTGCGAAAACCTTTCTGCACCTCCCAGACGAGATTGGACGAAAGCATTTTTGCACATTTCAGGAGAGATTGACGAGAATCTTTCTGCACCTCCCAGGTGAGATTGACGAAAGTCTTTCTGTATCTCAGGCGAAATCCGCAAAAGCTCTTCTACACTGTAAAAAGAGTTAAATAAAAGACAAATTTTATTGTTTTAAAAAAAAGATAATACA
Source organism: Platanthera zijinensis (assembly GCA_039513925.1). Lineage (NCBI taxonomy): Eukaryota > Viridiplantae > Streptophyta > Magnoliopsida > Asparagales > Orchidaceae > Platanthera > Platanthera zijinensis. The sequence goes on from CM077086.1 coordinate 36,626,881, forward strand.
AAGGTATGCCCCTTTATTTATAGAAAATGAGGGAAGAGGAGAATACAACAGACAATGTGAGACTAAACCCAAGTCGTGCAGACTATGCGGTTTGTGTAGGTCAAACCACAAAGCTATACAACTGGAGATCTGCTACACGACTTGCTGGAAACTGTCAAGTACCAACTCGGGTTGCCACTAGACCGTATTTGCGGGTTGCCACCAGATCGTAACTAGAAAAGACAAACCACCCGGATAGTACAACAGAACACTGGTTGACAACAACAGTTTGCCAAACCGCCAAGACTGCATTGCGGATTTGTCAAACCGTCAGGACTTGCTAAACAGCCAGACCGCCAAGACAAGCCGCCAGATAGACCGCAACCTCTCTGTCCTCCAAGCTAGACCGCCAGACTGCCAACACAACAAACCGCCGAAACCAGTCCACCAAGCCGCTAATCTCTTTGTCCGCTAAGCCAGACCGCCAGATCAACAAACTACCGAGACCAGTCCGCCAAACCGCCAAGTTCTAACACTCCCTCTCAAGCTAAAGCATATATGTCAACCATGCACAACTTGCTACAAACGTTCGAAAGCGAAGCAGAAACTGGTTTTATGAAGATGTCTGTCAGTTCTTTGTCGGAAGTGACGAATGGAGTGCAAATTTGATTCTTCAATATCTCTTCTCTATTGAAATGACAGTCAACTTCAATGTGCTTTGTCCTCTCATAAAAAACTGGATTCTTGGATATGTAAATGACAGCTTTGTTATCACGGAACATAGGAAAAGGATAATCATAGACTTTCCCCAAGTTAAGCATAAGTGCTCGTAACTATTTCAACTCGCACGTTGTTGAAGCCATGCTTTCGTACTTAGCTTCAACACTTGAACTGGAAACTACAGACTGTTTTTTGCTTTTCCAGCTTACAATATTTACTTCTACACAGGTGCAAAAACCTGATGTAAACTTTCTATCTTCCTTGTTATCGGCATAGCTGATATCAGAATACGCTTCAATCTTCAAATGATTATGCTTTTGAAATAATAACCCTTTTCCCGGAGACTCTTTTACATACTCCAGAATTTTTATAGCTGAACGAAGATCACGCTCTCTGGGAGCTTGCATAAATTGACGGACCTTCCCTACTACATAACAAATATCTGGTCTGATAATAGTCAGATAAATGAGTTTTCCTACTAGTTGTCTGTACACAGTACTATTTGGAAGAAGAGGAGAATTCTCAGTCTACCTCTTGTCATCACCAACGACCATCAGACAATGAACAGGTTTCGCCCCCAGAAGACCAGTTTCTTTTAAGAGGTCTAGCGCATACTTCCGCAGTGAAAGCACCACATGGTTGCTTTTTCGCGAGATCTCAATTTCCAAAAAGTACTTAGGAGTTCTCATATCCTTAGTAACAATATATTGCCGAAGGTGTCTTTTTTCCAGATCAATTCCCTCCTTATCTTTATCAGTAAGGAGGATGTCATTCACGTAGATAGCAAGAACCCCTAGACCTTTAATAGTCTTGCATATAAAAAGAAAATGATCAGCAGAATTCCGAGTGAATCCAATCAGAGAGACAACTCCACTGAACTTGTCGAACCAAGCCCGTGGACTCTGCTTAAGGCCGTAAATTGCTTTCCGTAGCTTGCACACCTGAGATTCCCCCCGAGCAACATACCCAAAATGTTGCTCTATGTAAACCACTTTGTGCAGATCACCATACAGGAAGACATTCTTCACATCCAACTCTGACATCTCCCAGCCTTTGTTAACTACTATAGAGAAAAGAACACGAATTGTGCTGATGCGAGCAACTGATGAGAAGGTATCAAAAAAGTCCACACCATACGTCTGAGTAAAGCCTCTGTCAACAAATCTAGCCTTATAGTGGTCAACAGTACCATCCAGACGATACTTGATGACAAAGATCCACCGACAACCAATCACATCTACGCTAAGAGGTGTGGGAACAAGAGTCCAAATACCCCTCTCGGTTAAGGTCTTCATTTTTTCATCCATAGCAGCTTTCCAATGAGGGATGACAAGAACCTCTTTATATGTGGCCGGAGTGACATTAGTAGATATAACAAGAGCAAAATGCTTTCCAGGCGGGGAAAGTTGAGCATATGAGACAACAACGTCAATGGAATGCTTAGTGTATGTCCGCACTCCCTTTCGTAGGGCAATGAGAAGATCAAGATCTGTCTTGTCTTCAGTAGCAGATCTACTGTAAGGAGATATAGGTTACTCATGAACTGGCATGAATGGATCCAAAGGCAAAGAAGCAGTACGGTAGAAAGAGACGATGTAACATGAATACGTGTGGAAAGAAGTGGCTCAGGCAGGGGTGTTGAGATAATAGGTATAAAAGAGGAAGCATCAAATGACAAGAGAGAAAAAGCAGGAGAAAAGTATGACGTATCTTTAAAGAAGGTGAAATCAGCTGAAACATATTGTTTGCGGAGAAGAGGATTAAAACAATGATATCTTTTCTGAGTCGGACAATAACCAAGAAATATGCATTTAACAGAACGAGGAGAAAGTTTGTCACGATTAGGAGAAGGTATGTGAACAAACGTCATACAACCAAAAACTCGTAGAGGTAAAGGAAATGACATGACTCCTGGATACAAAATAGAGAATGGGGTCTTGCCCTGAAGAACCGATGAGGGAATACAGTTGATGAGATAACATGAGAGAAGCACAACATGACCGAGGAACATTCATTTGTAGGAAGAAGGCTATGAGCAACATCCAGGAGATGTCGATTCTTACGTTCAACAATGACATTCTGTTAAGAAGTATAAGGGCAAATGGTTTGATGAAGTAAAACATGACTTGCGCAAAAATTTGAAAACTGACGGCTGAGGTATTTCTTGGCATTATCAGTACGAAAAACTTTAATAGACACATTAAACTCTGTGCGGATCTTATTATAAAAAGTGGTAAACACAGAGTAAAGTTCAGAGCGGCCTTTTAAGAGATACAAGCAAGTGCGTCTGGAGAAATGCAGGTAACAAAATACAAGCTACCTCTACCAATAGTGCTAGTAGAAGCGGGAACCCAGATGTCAGAGTGAACTAGTTCAAAAGGACGCGAAGAACTACGTCATTTTCTTGCTGAGAAAGAAGAACGATGTTGTTTGCCAAGCTGGCAGGCTTCACAATTTAGAGAGGACTCATTTTGAGGTAAATCGAGGAGAAGTTGGTAGATGAGGCGAGGAGGATGGAAAAGACAAAGATGTCATTGCAGAAGAGAAGTAAAAGCAGAAAGAATAACGACATTGTCAAGAAAGAAGAGACCACCACTCTCAATTCCAGCAGTAACTTTGTCCTTGGAGACAGAATCCCAAAAAGATCAAGTATTGGCAGTAAAAGTAACCGTGCAGCTTAACTGTTTGCAGAGAGCATGAACAAACAGTAAATTGAACGAAAAGGTGGGAACATAGAGAGTGTCTTCAAGACGCAGAGACAGAGTGAGTTGTACAGTACCACTATCACACACATGAGACAAAGTTCCATCTGCAACAATGACTGGAGATACCCGATTATGCTTGTTCAACCAAGGAGAACAAACGATAATTGCCGGTCATGTGACGAGTGGCTCCAGAGTCAATTAGCCACTTATCCTCAGTGGCCAAATGAGCACTCCCTGTTGAGAAGACAAGAGAAGTCGACCTCCTGGAGAGAGAAGGCAAAGATCTCCACAAAAAATAGAGAAATTCTAACCGCACGGTTACACAGCAAGATCACAAAAGACACGGAGAGAAAGTCACGCAAAAGAAGATAGGGAGACCGTACAAAGAAATTGCGCGAACAAAGCGGTCAAGAGGAAACCGCAAAAGAAGACCAGAAGAGAGCTAGCCGCAGGAAGAGCGAATAACAAAGAGAGAGAAGACTGCGATAAAGGAAAGAAGGCCGGCAGAAAGACTCAAACCGCACGGTTGAGTGATAACCCAGAAAAGAACTTGTCGCAAAAAGAGATCAAAGCAAGAGAACACGCGAACAAAGGAAAGCCGCAAAAAGTAAGATAGATCGCGCGAAGATAGATCGCACGAACAAAGAATAAGTCACAAGAAGAGCGACTATCAAAGGGAGGGCGGGAGGGAGACCGCAAGCGGTTAAAACAAAAAAGGACCGCGAGCTCGAATCAAGAGATCAAATAACAAACCGGAGCAAAGGAGAAAAGATCGCGGTTTAGAGAAAACAAACCGCGAAAAGAGAAGAAGATCGCGATTTAAGAGAGAAAACCGCGGAGAGAAGAAAGAAGAGCAGGCGGTTAGAAAACAAGAGCCCGCTCAGACTGCATTGAAGTCTGAAAAATCAATCTGGAGCAAAGGATCAGTTAACTCTGATACCATGTAAAAAGAGCTAAATAAAAGACAAATTTTATTGCTCCATAAAGATAAGATAATACAAAGGTATGCCCCATTATTTATAGAAAATGGGGGAGAAAGGAGAATACAATGGACAATGTGAGACTAAACACAAGCCGCGCGGACTATGCGAGTTGTGTAGGTCAAACCGCAAGGCTATACAACTGGAGATCGGCTACACGGCTAGCTGGAAACCGTCAAGTACCAATCCGGGTTGCCACTAGACCGCATCTGCAGGTTGCCACCAGACTGCAACTAGAAAAGACAAACCGCCCAGACAGCACAGCAGGACGCTGATCGACAACAACGGTTTGCCAAACCGCCAAGAATGCATTGCGGATTTGTTAAACCGCCAGGACTTGCTAAACCTCCAGACCACCAAGACAAGCCGCCAGATAGACCGCTACCACTCTGTCCGCCAAGCCAGACCGCTAGACTGCCAAAATAACAGACCGCCGAAACCAGTCTGCCAAGCCGTCAATCTCTTTGTCCTCCAAACTTGACCGCCAGACCGCCTGATCAACAAACCGACGAGACCAGCCCGCCAAACCGCCAAGCTCTAAAATGCACCTTAGGCAAGACGGACAAAGGTCTGTCTGCACCTCCAGACGAGATGGACAATCTCCAGACGAGATGGACAAAGGTTTATCTACACCTTCACTTGGACGAACCCCGATTCTCCTGAGCCGCGAACGAACAAAAGTTCTTCGTCACCTCCACCCGGACGGACCCCGGTCCTCCTGAGGCGCGAACAAACAAAGGTTCTTCACCACCTCCACTTAGACAAATCCCGGTTCTCCTGAGGCGCAACAAACGAAGGTACTTCGCCACCTCATCCTGGACGGACCCCGGTCCTCCCTGAGACGTGAACGAGCAAAAGTTCTTTTCCACCTCCGCTTAGAAAAACCCCGGTTCTCCTGAGGCGTGAATGAACAAAGGTTCTTCGCCACTCCACCCGGACGGACCCCGGTCCTCCTGAGACGCGAACGAACAAAGGTTCCTCACCCCCTCCGAATGGAAGAACCCCGGTTCTCTTAAAGGCACGAACAAAGGTTCTCCACCATCCCGGCTCAAGGTACGAGAAAGCGGGTTCACATTGCCTCCAAACCCTCATCGACTTATAGCTCTCCCGAAAGCGTGAGCAAACAAACAACAAAGCGCTACTATGCCAAAAAGAATACACGCAACAAAACACAACCAAAACACAACAGATCCAAAAGCAAAAATGGTCTTCACTCAAATGAAAGGTGCCACATAGTCCACATCATCATAAAAAGCAAAAGCATGCAATGACGCAAAAATACGCTTGCAACACAAAAACAGGCAACTCAAAACAAACTAGGGCAGAAGAGGTCCCCAAGATCATCCCTCCACAACAACATCATCATCGTCGTCCGAGGCATCCTCCACGCCCAGGGCGTCGCGCTCTGGAAACCTCCGAGCCGCTCAAAATCCCTTGCCGAAACCCAAGAAGTACTCGTCTTCGCGCTCATCCTCCACAAGCGGTTCGACCTCTGTCACCATCATCTCAGTGCGCGCCTCCTCTGCGATGCGAGACTACTCCACCTCAAAGTCATAAGAGGCTCTGAATTCGGCCATCACAGCCGCACACACGGCCTCGGCCTCCTCCCGCTCCGAAACCAGCCAAGCGTTCTCTTTCTTCAGCTGCTCGACCTCCCCCTCCTGCCGGTACATCGCAGCGTCAGCCGTCTCGGTACAGCGGACCGCCTCCGCAAGAGTCTCCTCAGCAGAGACTAGTCTCTCGCGAAGAGCCTCGATCTTTAAATCAACAACACTCAGCTTGTCCTGAAGAGCCTCCACCTCGAACTGGGAAGAGGACAGTTGAGACTCCGCGTTAACCAACCAAGAAACGACGTCCTTATTCTCCTTCCGGGCCTTCGCCAATAAATCCTCAAATGCAGCCAATCTCGTCCGCTGGGAAAGAAAGTGATCCTTTATAGTCACGTAGGTGTTGTTCCAAGAGAGCGTGATGTACCGAGCCTCATCCAGTTATGAACACAAAGAAAGAGTTACTTCAGCACCCGACGCAGGCCAAGGGTAAGAAAAATGTTGGGGGCAATAAACGTACCTTCCAGAGAAGCGTTTGGCAAGTGAAGCACTCCCGCTCCTTCCCCTTCCCTGTCACTAGCGGCGGCTCAGGAATCACTCGGGATGCTAGCTCGAGGGCAATCATCAGCAACATCTATGACAACCTCGGGAGCAGTCGAGGGTGTCCCGCTTTCCCCTTGCGGCCGAGAGAAATCCAGCTTCCTCTTTTTCTTCCCGCGCTCCAGCGGCACGGCGCACCTCTGCTCCACATACGTCGAGAGGTCTGCAAGAACTAGCCTCTTCTCGACAACGAATGCGTTGATCTTATAAAGAATAGCCCCCAGCTCGCGCGGATCCTCAAAGCCCACCCACGGAGTAAAGTCATACTCCTTCCTCGTAAGACGGCGATAGCGGTCAGGCGGATCCCGCCAAGTCTCGGGCAGCTGCCATAGGTTTTTGACGAACCCATACAACGTCCCACCGTAGTGATACTCGGTCTTGTCCTCAAACGATAACCACCTCATGTTGCTCCGAACTTCGACCCAGTCACCTGAGCCAAGGAGGACCTCGCACCACTCGTGGAAGAGACGAGCCGACATCCGAGAATTGTGTTCCCGAAAAAAGCAAAACAACCACATAATCCTCGTCAGCCCCACCAGAAAAAACTGCGTCACTGGAACGCTGCAAAACCAAAATACAATGACTTCCTTTTTCGTAGGTGGGATCCGGAAGCCCGCCTTCAAGCACCCCTTCGTAATCGCAAAGTGGTCCGCAAGGAGGGTGTTGAACGCGCTCCGACGAGGAAGGGATTACAACCTCGACTTCCTCCAAATTCCAAAGCACTTCCTCCAACTGCCCACACGGGTAGAGGTCAAGGACGACGGAAGGCGCATTGATCGCTGTGGGACACCACCTTTCGACACCTACAAAAGAAACGAGCGTCAACATCAAAACAAACTAAAGAAAGAAGACCGACACGCAAGGAGAGCAACACAACCACGAAAACGGCCCCGGGCATGAGCGCGGGCGGCGCTGCACGCAAGGTCCCACGCAGGAAAACCCGCATGTCCCCGTGCAAGCATCCCCCTTCGCGCGCCATCGTGTCCGCCACTCCCATGCTCGCCGCCTCTTCATCACCCCCACACCGGCGCCCTTCTACGCGGTGCTCCTGCCGACGCCCTCTCCCGCTTGCCTCGTTACTCACTCCCGTGTCAAGAAAAGTACTAATCTTCTTCGAGGGAGACATGACGGCCATAGAAGTTCCGCAAACTCTAAAATCTCGACAACAACGTGAGGAGAGAGCGGAATGACCCTTCTAATTTATAGGCATCATAGAGGGATTTGTAATGGAAGGCGACCAAATTTGCAAGATATTTCTTGCCAAATTCTCATGTCTCCAAACAGGCAGTGAATACGCATCAATATTTGACCAATATCTTGCAAAGTACGACAGATAATTTTTTGATGATCGGAGCACACCACGGAAGGAAAAAAATTTCCGCGGTCAACGCTTCGCGGGTCTTGACTCGCAAAAATTTATGGCATTTGATGGGGTCCACCTTAAAATTTTTAAGTCAAACCGGCAAGACTCAGACTGAGTACACGTGAGCCCAATCAGACCGATTATGCGCATCACAGACACAAGCCCCGGGAGCCCCAAAGAGGATTCCCGCGCATGGGATCGGCTGGGCCGCGCAGGTGCGCCTGGCCTGCGCACAGGCGCCACCCGCGCATGGGCACGGCTGGGCCGCACAGGTGCGCCTGGCCTGCGCACAGGAGCCCGTAGCCAGCGCGCGCGCGGCCAACTCGCACGACCGCAGGGCCGTGCCCCCGCAGCGGTGCTCCCTGCACGGCCGTACCCCGCGCGGCCGCGCTCCGCGCGGGCATCGCCTGCGCGCCGCGCCCGCGCGTTGGCGGCAACCGCCGCCTCCGGCTGCCTCCTCCACCGCCGACCGCCTCCGGGCACCTTGCCCGGGCCGCCCGAATTGCCCGAGGGGCACTCCCGTCATTTCAGCGAAATTGGTGATCCAAGTGATCGGAACGGAGCGACGCCATTCGCCATCACAAATTACTCTCTGATGCAATTACCACTATAACCCTCCAGAAAATCATAAATAAGTCTCCAGGCCTTCATTTGAAGACAAGAAACTCCAGAGACAAGAGAGAGCTCTGAGGTTTTTCGGCGAGATTGCCGACTTAGGCCGATTTTTTGCTCAGCAATTCTCTCAGCTTCTCTACTTGCGGTTTCAAGAAGCTCCAAGTCACGTCAACCACCTCCGTAAGAGCGCTCCCATCAAGGCTCCGCTTCAACGAGAGCGCTCCCTCCAATAGCTTCGTGTACTTGGAGAATTTCCAGCCGGAACGCTCCCACCAAGGTTTCACGTGTTCAACAACATTCCAAGGCCGGAGCCCTCCCATCAAGGCTCTGAGGACTTAACCGTTTTTCCTCATTTTCTGTACTTTGCACCTGTAACGGAGTAGCGGCCTGTCGCCCTCCAAGATCAAATCAATCTTTGTAAAACTCCGAGAAGCTAGTGGATTTTGGCTCGACACAGCTCCAACTACGTGGTTTTTGACCCTTTTCGGGTTTCCACGTTAAAAACGCCTCTTGCCATTTGCCGTGGTTTACTTTGACTGTTTGCACGCCCGGTCCGATTCCGAGCTAAGGCAGTCCGATTTCTCCGGACCGAGGAAAAACCGGGCGACCCGCAACATTACTCTTAATGAATCTATGATGTATTGATCTTGTTATGCACTTATGTGGCAATCAAGTTGCGATGCATAGTACATCAAATCCTATTTTTCATCAAAGAATCAAACATGCTACAATTGTTTGTCATTTCATCACACTGAAGACCAAGGCCAAAGAAATTGATGCTTCATTTGTGAGCTCCAATGATCAACTAGCCGATCTTCTAACAAAATTACCAAGGGGTCCTACAATTTAGTATATATGTAATAAGCTAGGTTAGGTTTCAATGATTTAGGCTCTATTTGTTTGGGCGTTTCGCTGCTCCGTTTTGGGCAAACGCCGCCGGAAGGAGAGTAAACAAATAAATCTCCGGCGGCGTTTGCTCCGTTTCCACCCGCCCGCCTTGAGAAACGCCCCAAAAAGCTCCGTTTGGAGCAGCCACCTCCCCCCTCTGGTTCGAACACTCCGTTTCCACCCGCCGGATCGACCCTCCACCGCTGAACCAAATGGAGCCTTATTCTTATGAGCTTCGCGCGGGGGAGGGAGGGGGGAGGGGTAATCAAAGATATTTAAGGCATGGAAATGTGTAAACCCTAATATGTTATATATATAGTAGTATCATATGAAGAAATAAAATAATTTAATTTTTTCCCTTAACAAGTGCCATCATTCCTTCCATTACCATACAAATATCTCTACTATATAAATACCATACCATGTATAACCATGGCATCCCTTTCAATCATTCATGACCGACCGATCTGGTTAGATCTGAACATCTCAACCATTCGATCACACAAACGAATCATGACCGTCCGTCTAAATTTTCATAGGACTCGACTCATAAACCTAGCATAGTAGGGTGTCCTAAACCTATAAATTTAATAAGGCTCTTACCCTACAATGTGAAATGTATAATTTTATCCTTCTGACTCTGAAAAACAATTCCCTAAACTTGCCTCTTGAAGTGACCAATATTGCAGCACAAAGAGCCTCCATTACCACGCCGTGTAGTGGGTATAACTTAATTTTCAATTTAAAATGCCGTCGCAAATTATTTAAACACCAAAAAGGATATTGAACCCACAATGTGGGAATAAAGTCATTTTCCCGCCATCTGCTAAATCAATGAGTTAAATAGCATGTGGGTATAAATCAATCGGACGACAATAGGTGGATGCGAAGTCATGCCTGGAATGAAACGTGTAGGCGTAAGAAAGAGATTAATAAAGCAAACAAAAGCTCCAATAAACCCCTCCATGCATGATTAAGAAAGTGATCGGTACCGGAGAAAAAAATTAATAAAAATTAATATTTTAAAAGTATTTTTAGATATAAAGTTCTAGCCGTTACCCACCATAATAATTATTTTTATAATCATTAAAGCCTAAAGAAAACTAAAAAGGTGTTAATCAATATTACTTTGCTTCCTCAACGCCAAGCCCGCCGGGGGCGGGCGTAGCCCCCCTCAGCCCGGGTACTATCGTGCGGGGCACGGGGGGACCACCCGTGCACTGTCACTCGTATGTATAACGCGATGGTACCCGACCCATGGCGGCGGGCTTCACCCGCCCACGAAACCATTGAATATATAATTTTTTTCATGAAATGTTGTTTTAATTACTTATATTTTCTCTTTTATATATAGTTTTTTTATTTTCTAATTATTAAAATTTTAAATTAGTTAAATATTATTATTATTTTTTCTTTTAAAAAATTAAAAATGACCCTAAATCTCCAAGAAACCCGATACAGGGCATACACGCACCCGCCTTCTCCAAGGTCCCCTCTGCCGTCGGCGGTGGAGCCACCGGCGGGGTCGCCGGACCCTAGCGAACCCACCGGGGGTAGTCTGGCGGCGCTCCGAGAGGTGGTGGCCATGACCGTGAGGTTACGGTCATGCCACCACCTGCCGGAACGCCGCCGGACTACCCCCGGCGGGTTCGCCGGGATCCAGCGACCCCGTCGGTGGGGTCCGGGCAGGCCGAGGATGGCTTTGGAGAAGGCGTGGTTATGGATTTTCTACGGGAGGCAGAAAGGGCTTTTTGGAAGATTAAGCTATGTGCAGGCTGATCAGATGTTGATCTTGCTTGATCGAACGGCTAATAATGAAGGAATGGTTGAAACCTGGTGACAAATGTGCAAGAAAGTATATCTTTATATATATATATATATATATATATATATATATATATATATATATATATATATATATGGATAAAATTTGCTAAAAAGCTATTTCCATGAAAAAACCACTGTCAGTTTATTTCTGCTACAATAGTTTTATGGTATTTAGTAGCTAAAGATTAATATTACCATTAGCTTTTCTTTTTATGACATTTACGCTAACGTCTTTTCCCCCCTTCTATTTTGCAGTCCCTTCTTGCAGCTTTGGGGTCAATTCAGTTTGTATCTAATATTGCATTTTCTTACTTTGTACTGAGTAAGACTGTGACAATCAAGTATGTCATCCCCAAAATGCTATAAAGTTTTTCAAAAAACATATAAAATAATGCCAAATTACTGAGCCATAGTCTAAACTGATTTGCAGGGTTTTGGTGGCCACAACTTTTATTGTTTTTGGCAACTCTTTTTTAGTTTCTTTTGGCAATCACCAATCACCTGGTATCAACTCTAAATCTTTATCATCATCAGTAGCCTTTTTCTAAATTTATGCTGTGAAAATAATGTATGCCATTTTTGTAATTAATTCAGGGTCCCACCGCCAACAATTTTTTTTCTAGTTGCTTTTACATTTATCTGTTTGAACCTAAGCATCCAACATAAAATTGTAGGTGGAGGGGCACACGAACAATAATAAGTGCACAAAGCTATATGCGTTTATGCTTTTAGGTGTGAGACTATATTCTCCCACACTCCTCAAATGTACTGTCTTTGATATCTTGCACATTGGGTGAGGTGAGAGTGCGCCGTTGGGCCATGCCCTCTCTGATATGATATCAAACCTAAGCATCCAATCTAAAATCAATTATTGCAGGTTGGATGCGCATGTTCTAACATTGTCCATTCACATACATTCTATTGATATATTAATCAGAAGGTTCATGTAAGTTCTACTGTCATTAAGAAACTTTGTTGTGGATCATCTGAAAGTTTTGTTTTGTTTTGACAGTTTACACTACCGAGCAACTTGTGGAGAAGTATAGCAATCTTGTATTCCTTTTCTATTGTTTGATGCTAATCATGGTGGTTATAATAAATCACTACATCTACAGGTAATTAGGATGTAATTTTCAAGTAAATTAGTTCTGTGATTTATTTTTTACTTACTTTTTTTTCTTTCTGATTTATTTGTCGCCAATATGTATGATTTTCTCGTAAGAATAATTTCTCAAACTTCTAGGAAAGGAGAAGCCTGTCTCTTAATGTCTGGCCATGATTTTAATCCTTATTGGAGAATGGTATTACCTTTTTCCTATGCCATTGTTTCTGGTGCTATTGGATCCTGCTCAGTTTTATTTGCAAAATCGCTGTAAGTTGAAGTCAGGGAGAACTTTGAAATAGATATTTGCAAGGCATCTGATTATTTATTAACTAGTTTTTTCTTGCTTCTCTCTGAATGATACTTTTCATTTCACAGATCTAATATGCTTAGGCTGACCATGAGCAGCAACTATCATTTGCATAGCTTGTTCACATACTCGCTGCTTTTGTTGTTCTTCAGCACAGCTGGATTTTGGGTAACATAAATTAATAATGCCTTAAAAAATCTGCAACGTGTGGTTATTATTATTATTTTATACTTTTGATCCAAATAATTTAATCTCCCTTTTTATCTCAGATGGCAAGATTAAATGAAGGATTATCACTCTTCGATGCAATCCTCATAGTCCCCATGTTTCAAATTGCATGGACTTTCTTCTCTATCTGTACAGGTTTTATATATTTCCAAGAATACCAAGTGAGCTCACTTGAATTCCCATCACAAATTATTTGAAATTCATGCACACAAAAATTATGAAGAGACATAGACATGAATTATCCAGACTCTATTTAAATCTTATTCCTTAAATGAATAACTTGCTTCCTTCACAGGTGTTTGATATGTTAAGAATAATAATGTTCGCACTCGGCATGTCATTTGTATTCGTAGGCATTACCTTACTGGCACCTGATGAGTCAAAAGGTAGGCAATCAACGATCTCTCTTATTTCTATGCTTCTGCATTGCTCTAGGCCATGTTAGGCAGAGCGGTGGGAGAGTGATGGTGGTTGTGAGCGCAGTTATGATAAAAAAACACGGATAGCGTTTGGGTAGGCGCAATTACGGTTGTTATTTTTTCAAGCTTGTACCTTGAAAAATGTAGACAGCGTTATGAATATTTTAGGACAAAGCACCAGCGCAAAAATGCATATGGGGTCAAATTTTAGCTTCCGAGAACACTCAGACCCTAAAACTAGAATTCAGACCAAAAAACCTGTCATGAAAAATGCGGGTAAACCGCCATCGTTGTGTTTACCAACACAATTTAACATCGTGACTGCTCAATCGCCACAACTGTCTTAAAAAAGAGCCTAATTCTTGCAAGATTTTCCAGGTGGTGAAACAAAGGAGTCTTATTCTTTAACTTTCTCCTCGGCTCGGAGCCTGGAATCTGATGTAAACTGGTGATTTCCCTTCCCCATATTTGTTGATTTTATTGTATATATTTACCATGGTGAATTCAGGACAAACCCTTTGCCCTCTAAAATATAATTTTGATATATTATCTTAGATAGCCTATATTTGGTTACTCATGGTGTTTTGTCTCAGCAGCAGTGCATCGACATTAACACAGGGGACGGAAATTCTTTTTCCAAAATCATCTTCACATGGAATTTTTGCAAGCGCAAGAGCTGTCTTTGCTAAGGCCAAGGTACCCTTTCTTCAGAAATGGAACCATCTCTATTCCAACATCGAAAAAATGTCCTGAATGGTTTTATGACTATTTAAGTGTAGTGATTTTCACACCATATTTTTTCTCCGATATATTCCTTTGATTTATTCAAAGGTGACCTTACCGTTCTTATGCTAAACATCAGGTTAAATATTAAGCTCGATTCAAGAAAAAAAAACATTTATGTTTTTTTCCTTGGCTCATGAAATGCCATTCTCCAATATGTTCAATTTATTCAGATAAATCTAGGGATCACATTGGAGAAATAAAATTTTGATGCCAAATCAATAAATCCTTAATTGTCATAGGAATATTTTGGTCATTTTTTCACAAAGATCAACTGCTTAAGGGTTGACCCTCTTGCAGGCTACTTGTCTGAGTGAAGAAACAATTAATGCATCTTCAGTTATTGTAATGCCAATGGTGTCCTCAAGAACAACAGGCTTTAGGGGAACCATCTTCGACCGTGCAAAGTTTATTCCTTTAAGAACCGCTGGCTGGAGTGAGCCGACATCAGTTGAAGATGACAGCTACGATGCCGATGATAGCGAAAGACGAGTTAGAGTGTCTTTGCTCTCATAGCATCATGTCTGTAGTGTCAACAAATTCACTTCTTAGATGGATTTGATCTTCACAGATCTCTGAATTGTACCACGATTGTGTATGCATAGATTTGAAGAATCTTTACCATTGTATTCCTTCAATTTTTTTAGTACCACATCTATCTGTAAAGTTCTCTCATTGAAGGTATTATTTGAAATGTTAAACAATAATTTGCGGAAATTGAAGATTGTTTGGACTTTCTGCTGATAATTGAACTTTTTGTTGCGCGGGGAGATATTTTATGAGAATGCCTGTGTTGCCTTACGACCTAGAAGAGCATTGGCCTCCTTTGAACACAGCTTCAATTGGTGTTTCTGAGACAGTTTTGCTAGCTGATATTTGTTGAATTTTTATTGATTTGCTTGTTTATGCTCAGTTTTTTGGAGAGTTGTGTTGTTTTGAGCAACGTCGGTGCGGAATTTTAGTAGAAACAGAGCAGTGGCGGGGCAGCTGCATTTGAAACTTCTTGGGTAGTGTTTTCTCAGAGCCAAAATTTACTTTTGTAGAGAAATCGCCAACGCTTGCTCACCGTTCTCCCAAACAAAGCCTTTCATATTTCGGGTTCTTCCATCCAGTTAAAACTTTCTTCTGTGGAAGAATGAACTGCTGAAATCAAAACCTTTCTTTATTGACATGTAAAGAATGGACTATGCATTGTGTTTGGTTGTGTGCACTGAAAGGCGCGGTAAAAGCAGTTAAAATTAATTCAATCAACAATGGAATGATTCATTGTATGAGTATCATTGAAGGCGCTGCTGTCCTCGGAGGCAGGCGAGTCTCCTATTACTGCTGGATCATTGGGTCGCATTTTGACCATGTTCACTAGTCACGATAATTTTGCTCTCAATATGTGATACAGAGCTAGGGCCAAACTCAATCCCATAATCAAATGACCTGCTACTCGTCGGACAGTGAACCTTGTCAGGATGAGATGGGCCGGGTCAAAGTCTGGGGCCGAGCCTCGTGTCAGTGGGAATACGACTAGGTGCACCGTGGCTATCGATTTGATGTTTTCTTCTTTTTGTTTTGCTAGCGGAAGTGGAGCAGTGCCTCGTCGGTGGCTGTAGTCCTCTGATCATCACAAATATTTTTGTGTTAGACGATGATAGTATCTTCATCTGTCATGTGGTATTCTCCGAGTGTGGAAAAAAAAATTATTTTATTTATATAAAAACATTAATTTGTTTTATTAATACTCACCATATACTATAGTTTTTGGATAATCCAAGATATCTAAAAAATACTAGTGTACAATGATGAAAAAGTAATAATACATGAGTAAAATAAAGCTAAAGTTTAGCCTCTCATGAAACTTTCTTTGGCACACTTTGTTTGGTTGTTTTCTCCATTTTTGGCGGGAAAAAATGTCAATGCTCAAAAGAGTTGTTTGATAAACCTCATTTTTTCATTCTCAATGCTCTAAAACATCATTTTGGCCTTTAACGACATCGCAGTCCCCTCCCTCAATTCTCACCACTGAATTCCCATAGCTCCCATTCCCAACGCTCCAAAATGTCACCGCCCAAACAAAGAGAGCCTTTTATCATATGGTATAAATGCCGGGGCACGGCTTGGCTAATGAGACAGTAGAAAATGTTTTTTTCTCCCATAATCATAATAATTAGAAAGGTGTTTTCAATTCATGAAGTGATTGAGCAGTCCAATTCTCCAACCACTCATTCCTTAGTAAATTATGGAAGTTAAGAAAAATGAGCCTTGTTTTACTTATTTGACAAAATGGACCCATTCTATGTCAGAGTCAATAGTGTTTCATGCCAGTCTACCCATAATTGACAAAGTTAAGCTAATTACCCTAAACAAATAAGGCTCTGTTTGACACAGCTTAGGATGATGAATAAGTCGCTAATTAAAAATTGATGGTTGAATAGAGATTTTATATAATCAATGATGAATAAGCAGTCGACTGTTTGGATAGTTTGTCCAAAAATACTTATCTAAAATTTCATTCATTCATAAGGATTTGTTTGTTTGTACACGTTTTTTTTATCCGTGCACGATTTTTTTGTTTGGGGGCGATTTTTCGCTCGGACGTGTTGTTTCGCCCGTCACGATTTTTTTCGTCCAGTCAAGATTGTTTTCGCCCAAGCTGGTTTTTTTTCGCCCGGGCGTGATTTTTTCGCCAGGTTGCGTTTTTTCGCTCGATCGCGTTCTTTCGCCCGCTCGATTTTTTTCAACCGGGTGCATTTTTTTATGCGGGCGCAATTTTTTCGCCCGACCGCGGTTTTTTTCGCCCGGACGCGTTTTTTTCGCTCGAACGCGTTTCTTTCCGCCCGATCGCGGTTTTTTTCGCTCGGTCGCGGTTTTTTCGTCCGGGCGCGTTTTTTTCGCCGAGGCGCATTTTTTTGTCGGGGCGCGTTTTTTTCGCCCGAGCGCGATTTTTTTGACCAACCGTGTTTTTTGTCCCGGGCGCAATTTTTTCTCCCAGGTGTGATTTTTTCCCCAGCAAATTTTTTTCAACCCGAAACACTTTTTTCGTCGGGAGAAAAATGAAAAAACGCGTCCGGATGAAAAAATCATGCCCGAGCGAAAAAAAGACGCCCAGGCAAAAAATACGCATCCGAGCGAAAAAATCGCTTCTTAGCGCACCTGGGTGAAAAAATCATTTTCGTGCGAAAAAATCGCTTCCGGGCGAAAAAATGGCCTCCGGGCGAAAAATTCGCGTTCGGGCAAAAAATTCGCGCCCGGGCGAAAAAATCACGCCCGGGCAAATTAATCGCGCCCGGGCGAAAAAATCGCGCACGGGCGAAAAAACGCGTCCGGGCGAAAAAACGCGTCCGGGCGAAAAAACGCGGTCGGGCGAAAAATACGCACCAGGGCGAAAAATACGCGCCCGGGCGAAAAATAACGCGCCCGGGCGAAAAAATAATGCGCCCGGGCGAAAAAATAACGCGCCCGGACGAAAAAATAACTCGCTCGGACGAAAAAAATAATGTTCCCGAGCGAAAAAATAACGCGCCCGGGCGAAAAAACGCGACAGGGCGAAAAAAATGCGCCCGGACGAAAAAATGCGCCCGGTCGAAAAATTCGCGCCCGGGCGAAAAATTTGCGCCCGGGCGAAAAATTCGAGTCTGGGCGAAAAATTCGAGCCCGGGAGAAAAATTCGCGTCCGAACGAAAAAATCACATCCGGAGAAAAAATCACTCATATGGCTTTTTTTAAGAAATAAGCGCTTATGAGTAATCGTAAGCTGGACCCGGATAGCTTATAAAAAATCAACTTATAATCTGTTTTAAAATAAGTGATTTTATATAAGTTGCACAAACAAACAGCTATAAAACAACTTTTGCGTTTTAAATAGAGATTATAGATCAGCATAAGTTGTCCCAAACAGAGCCTAAGTTCACTTACTCGGAGTATGGTTTGACTGCCTTAACCTCACTTGATTATAGTTGGATCATAATCTTGACACAATCGGGCTTGATTACTCTTCTTTTTAAGTGAGCCCAAGTTAGCCAAAACTTCAAATCTTCGTCATTTTCCTCGAACTGAGCTAGCCAAAAAAAAGGTTTGGGTAGCTCAAAGCTTCCCTCCTAGTGGACCTAACCCCGGCACATCTTGATGCAAATTAAGTCACACTGGGTGTATACCAATCTCGAATCAAGCCTACACTATGGATAAATCATGGATTAATTATGGCTTTTGCGCTCTAACTCGACGTCCCGCTCGAGCCGGAATGACCTGGACCGTCTTAGCTCTCGGAACGGTCGAGCGCGCACACAGTCAATGAAGTAGGTCGATCGTACACGAAGTTTTAACGTGAAAAACCCCTCAACCGGGTAAAAAATCACGTGACCGAATCTGTGCCGGTCAAAGTCCACTATTTCCTGGCTGTTACAACTTGTATGAGAAATCGAGGGTGACAAGCAACCACTCGTTACAGTTTTGAGGTGAGAGAACACTTGACACACGGCGGATGACAGACCGTCGCGCCAGGAGTTTGTTACAAATTGCACTTGACGTTGATGGGCTTCGCTTAGCGTCTTGCTGATTCTGAACGTGGGAGCGGAGCGACCGAACTTGCGGTTGCGGTGGCCACTTGGAAATTGAGAGATTGGGCTTCGTTGGGTGGCGTCAAATTGGCTCGTACGTGGCCTGGATGTGGCTCGGGTGCGGCTCGGTTGCTGCTCGTAGGAGGAATTTGACAGAACTTCGACCTGAGGAAGAAGAAGGCTCAGAGAAAAAAAGTGAGAAATGAGTAGGCATGATGCTCCTTTTATAGACTCCAGAGGGAGGTTACAGTGGTTATGCGGTTATCCGCACATCGTAACCACCCAAAATTAACATTTTCCCATAGTTTAAGGGTGTGCAATTATGATAATTATTACCACTGTTTGCACCCCTAAATAAATAACTAAATTACTAATTAAATCCCCCCACTAACCTGGTTGTTAGTGGGCGGCTACACGCGAATAGGACGGCCGGGAACGTCCCCAACCGATCGGACGACGGGGGCGGAAGTCCACGGCCGGCCGACGAACTCGTCGCCGAGTTCGCCGGCGAGGGGAGGACCGCTGACGGAGGCCGGGGAGGAGAGGCCGGCATGGCTTCCTCCTTTGGTCGTGCACCGGCGGCCGAGGGAGGGGGAGGCCCGGGCGGCCGCTCCCTCAGTCGCGACCGGCGGCCAAGGGAGGGAGGCCACAGTCGGCGGCCGAGGGAGGGAGCGGCCCAGGCGGCCGCGGCCGGCGGCCGCCCGCTCCCTCGGCCGCGATCGGCGGCCAAGGGAGGGAGAGACCGCTCCCTTAGCCACGGCTGGCGGCCGGGAGAGAGCGGCCCGAGCGGCCGCTCTTCCGGCCGCGGCCGACGGCCAAAGGGAAGCGTCCCTCGCGGCCTCCCCCTCGGCCGTGGCCGGAGGCCAAGGGAGGGCGGCCCGGGCGTCCACTCTCTCGGCCGCGGCCGGCGGCCGAGCGGGAGCATTGGTCGAGGCCGGCTAGGTGAGAGAAGGCGGGCGGGAGGCGTCCGGGGAGGAGGCCGGCCGGCCGCCGCTGGCAAGGCGGGGATCGCGACGCTTTGCCCACTACGCGCGATGAGATCGACACGCCGGGGGATCAGGCGCGGTGATCGTGCGTGCGGTCAAACCTATGATCCCACTACTTTTGAGGTGAAGATCATAGGTGTGTCGTTATGTGCACACCTATTCTTATAAAATGGGTATCATCCCTAACAATTGCCTCCCAGATCCTTGTTGCACGAGGCCGGCTCGGACGAAGAAAAACACGGATATTTCTCTACTCATTTTTTCAGGTGGCGGCGATGGCGAACGGCGAAGGACTTGAGATAGCGAGTAGTGGCGCCTTGCAAACTCGGGAAAAAATGTTAGGATACGCTACAGTGGAGGAGAGGCGACGAACGTGCCCGGAGAAGGAAGCTGGCGCTCCTGTGCTCGCGAGGGTGCGTGCAGGTGCGCGCGCATGGGAGCGTGTGGGCTTGGACGCGTGCGAGCGTGTGTGTGCGAACATGCGCATGGTTGCGCGAGGGCGCGCCCGTAAGGTCGTGCATGGGTGCGCACGAGCAGGTCTGATCCTGCGCACGCGCCTTGTCGCGCGCGGCCGCGGCCGCCCGCCTGGTCGCCTGGTCGGGAGCACGCGCGCGGCGTGCCGAGAGCGGGTGTGCGCCGCGGGGGGGGGGGGGGGGGGGCGTGCCCGCATGGCCGCACGCGGGCGTGGGGGCTTGCTGTGTGCGGGCGCGCACGGGCCAGAACGCGTGCGCGTTTTATTGCGCGCTCTCCTGACAGCGTGTGGGCGCTTGCGTGACTGCGCGCCCCAGCGCGCATGCATGCTTGGGCGCATCGTATGCCTTTGAATTTATTGGGCGACGCGCCTTTATGCGCACGACGGGAGCGGGTGACTTTCGATTTGCATTCTTTTCATCTAATTTTATTTTTAATTTTTTATGTCAGGGCTCGAAGCGTACTTCGAGGTTGATGCGTCTTCGCTCCTCCCTTATCGATGACCAGGTTGCAATTTGGAGGAGAAGGTTCGGCCTGTCTGCCGATCTTGAAGTGAGGATACCTCGTGTTGAGGTGAGGGTCCAAAATCTCCCTCGTGGTTGGTTGACGATTAGCGAGACCACTTTGAGATCGGGTTTCTGATTCCCCCCATGCAAGGAAGTGATTGAGATTCTGAAATTTTGCGGCGTGCCGATTTCCTAGTTTACTCCCTTGGGGGCAATACGCCTCATGGGGTTGGTTGTCTTCTTTCGCGAACATGGGGGGAAATTCTCTTTGGACTGCTTCCGAGGTTGGTGCGATGTTCGCTCTGATGGTGGTGAGCGCGTGGAAATTCATAGTAACAAGAGCTGGCTTGATTTTGAGACTCAGACGAAACGCCACTATGGAAATACTTTATTTGGTTATGTAAGAAACTCTTGGGGCTTGCCGGAGCTATGGAACGCATTGCCTGATCGTTGCCGTCATCAAAAGGGGAGAGAGCGTGAGTTTTCTCCAGTGCTTGGATTTTCAGAGCCTCGCGAGTTGGCGAACCAGCTGTTCAGTATTTATTCATTTGTGGAAGAGAATTGTTTGTTGTAGGGTGATATTTTTTCATACTCTGGGTGGATTACTGAGGCATCTTCAGATTGTGGTCGGAAGAGGAAGGCCACAATAGTTTCTCAGGGCAGCGGTAGTGTGGTGCCTTGTTCGGTTTCTCTGGGCGGCGACACTCATTCTAGCGGTCATGGAAATTCAACTCCCGAGGTACATGTGCTTAGATTTTTACCCCCGGGCTTCCTCTATGGAGGAGGCGGCTCCGAGGCTATCTTCTTCTTTGAAGGCAATCAATGAAGTGATAAGCAAGTTTGATTATTCTTGGTTCTTCTTTGTTGTTGTGTTGTACTGACTTTTCTCTGTCTTTTTTCTTGTAGATTGAGGCTCATGTTCAAATTGTCGTTACTTGGAATGATCATTACATGAGCTTGAAGGATTGGTATCTAGCTCTTCAGGAGAAGTTTCGGTCAGCGATGAGCTCACTTGCTACTTTGAGAGACGATCATGATTGGGACATTTCCCGATTTCGCCGGATTGGATCGGAACTGAAGGCGGTATTGGAAGAGGCTCGAGTGCTTTGGAGGTGGAAAAATATCTGGTGGGAAGAACTGCACAAATGCTGAAGCGTGCCCAAGAGGAGACTTTTCGTTTAGAGACAGAGCTTTGTGCGACAATGGCCCAAGTAGAGGTATTATCTTCTGGTAGCTGTGTGTCAGAGTTGAAGGCTGCCAGACTTGCGGAGTACATGGAGTCTCTGGATTATATGCGGATCGTTGTTTGATTAGCAAGGAGGTTCGCGATGAGATCTGGAGCAAGGAGGTTCGCAATGAGATCTGAAGCAAGTAGGTGGAGCTTCAGATGGAAGAGGTTCGGGAGCTGGCGCTTTGGCGTGGAGTTTCGAAGACTTTCCGTCTTGTTGGCAGGAGCTTGGGATGCGACATATACGACTTTAGTTTTGATGATATCTCTTGCAATGAGAGTTCTTATGTTTACGCGGCTGATATGTAGCGGCGTTATATTAGCATGTTTTTTCTTTGGTTTAGTCCTTGATCTTTTATCTTTTGTGGCCTGAGTCCTGGTGGCTTCTCAAGAGAGCATTGCTGGCCGCACGCGCACGAGCGGGTGCGCTTGGCGGGCGCGGGCGTGTGCGCCCTGCCGCGCGCAAGCGCGCGCCGGCATGCCCGCATAACCACGCACGGGTGCGTGTGCGGGGGCTTGTTGTGCGTGGGCGCACGCGGGACAGAACGCGTGCATGTTTTATTGCGTGCGCTCCTAACAACGTGGGGGCGCTTGCGTGTTTGCGCGCCCGGCACGCGTGTGTTCTTGGGCTCATCGTATGGCTTTGATTTTATTGGGCAACACGCCTTTATGCGCACGACGGTAGTGGGTGAAATTCGATTTACAGAATTTTCATCTAATTTTATTTTTAATTTTTTATGTCATGGCTCGAAGCATACTGCGAGGCCGATGCGTCTTCGCTCCTCCCTTACTGATGATCACGTTGCAATTTGGAGGAGAAGGTTTGGCCTGTCCGCTGATCTTGAAGTGAGGATACCGCGTGTTGAGGAGAGGGTCCAAAATCCCCCTCGTGGTTGGTTGACAATTTGCGAGACCACTGTGAGATTGGGTTTCCGATTCCCCCCATGCGAGGAAGTGATTGGGATTTTAAAATTTTGCAGCGTGCCAATTTCCTAGTTTACTCCCTTGGGGGTAATACGCCCCATGGAGTTCTTTGTCTTCTTTCACGAACATGGCAGGAAATTCTCTTTGAACTGCTTCCGAGGTTGGTGCAATATTCGCTCTGATGGTGGTGAGCGCGTGGAAATTCATAGTAATAAGAGCTTGCTTGATTTTGAGACTCAGACGGACCGCCGCCATGAAAATACTTTATTTGGTTATGTCAGGAACTCTTGAGGCTTACCAGAGCTATGGAATGCATTGCATGATCGTTGTCGTCGTCAAAAAGGGAGAGAGCGGGAGTTTTCTCCAGTGCTTGGATTTTCAGAGCCACGCGAGTTGGCGAATCGGCTATTCAGTATTTCTTCGTTTGTGGAAGAGAAGTGTTTGTTGCAGTGTGAAATTTTTTCAGACTCTAGGCGGATTACTGAGGTGTACAACCCCGTAGCCGGGCGAGTGAGACCCTCCCCAAATGTCAGCCTCGGTGCGTGCTGTGGGTGACGGGTTGGCGTCCCTGTTCGAGGATGTGCGGGAGCTCGCGCGCACGTGCGGAGGTTTTCTGTGTATAGGCATTTTAATATATATGTTATATATTATATAATATATATATATTTATATATATATATATGTTATATATTATTATATATTATAATATATAGATTTATATATGTAGGGAGAGAAATGAAAGAAGGGGCAGCAACATCTTCCCCCCCCCCCCCCCCCGCCCCGACCTAGGGTTCGGCCAAGAAGAAGGAATGAAAGAAGGGGCAGCAGCATCTGCCCCCCCCCCCCCCCCCCCCCGCCCCGACCTAGGGTTCGGCCAAGAAGAAGGCAGTCGCCGCCCCTCCCCTCTCCCTCTCTCTCTCGGCCTGGAGCAGCCCGACGCCAGCCCCCTCCTCCCCTCTCCCTCTCTCCCGGCCACCTGGAGCGACTCGCCGCTCCCCCTCTCTCTCTCTCGGTCTGGAGGAGCAAATGGCCGTCCCTCTCTCTCAGCCTGGAGCAGCTCGACGCCAGCCCCGCCGCCCTTTCCCTTCCTCTCCCGTCGCCGGCCGCACCAAGCCCGGGCCGAGCCCGAGCTCACCGTCTCCCTCTCCCTCTCCGGCCACCGGGAAATAAGGCCCGAGCTGCTTCCTCTGTCCAGGCCGTCGCCGCAAGGAGGAGCACAGCCCGGTTGCCCTCCTCTCTCTGCCTGGAGCAGCACAGCCGGCCCCTCCTCTCAGTCTCTCTCTCCCGTCGCCGCCTGCGGCAAGTCCGGCCACTTGGAGCCGAGACCGACCTCGTACAGCGTAGCTCCGCCGCCCGGAGCTCAGATCGGCCACTATGAGTGAGATCGAGGTTTTCTCCCCCCCCCCCCCCCCCCGCCGGCGAGAGGCTCGGCCACCAAGAAAAATGAAGAGGAAGATGAGGATTTCTTATCTCTCCCAGCAGGGTTCGGTCTGGAGTGGAGATCGGCCACCGCCGCAGCTACCCATGGCCAAGCTAGCCAGGAGCTTCTCTCTCGGCACCGCCGTCAAGCACGCGTCAAGGGTAACGATGTTTTTACTTGGGCAGGTGAAACCCTTAATTTTCATATTTGCATGGAAGCACCTCTCCACCGACGAGTGGGGAAAGGATGTTCTCCGACGGGTTGACGTGTACGTCCCCGCAGTTGATTGCATTAGCACCCGGAAGCGTGAGTACGGGTTTAGGCATGCTGTGTGAAGCCCATCCGGATGTGTAAGCCGGATTGGTGATGTTCTGGGGTTCCCGGGGAAAACCCTGTGGAAGTTGTTTATTATTTGCTCTTGGGAGATAAGTATCACCGCCCCGAGGCAGAGGTGGAGCCGGTATTTATTTTTCTGTCGGTTGGCGGGACGTTGGCGTACAAGTGCTGCAGTAGCAAGCGGGAAGTAGCGGGCTTAAGCCCCCAGTTTGTGCCAGCCCAAGAAGGCCTAGTTTGTTTATGTTGCCGGCCTGCGTGCCGAAGTATGGAATTTATATTCCTGTAATTTTAAATATTTGTGATGCTCTGTGGCGGCCCTAGAAGGCCTTTGTTATGATGTTAGCGGCCCAATTGGGGCTGCGTAGAGTAGGGCTGCTGGGCGGTTTTACGCCATTAAAAAGGCGGGCGGGGAACATTTTACATAGACCCGAGGTGGCACCTCTAGTTAAGAAGGAGTGGATCTTGAGATCTTCCTTAGATGTTCCGGTCGGCCAAGAGAGCCCTCCGAAGGTGCCTTAGCTCAGCCCTTGGCTTGGGAGGGGAAGAGTTTGTTAGTCTTCCGGGTATGCGGCGGGACCTCCACGCTGAGACCTTGGGTCTGTCCCTTGTGTTCCTAGTCTTGTGCCTAGATCGTTCGCTTGAGGGCAGTAGGTGTGCGGTCACCCCTTCCCCAAGGGTCGAACTCCACAGAGACCGATTTTTCGGTTTCAACATGAGGCATCTTCGGATTGTGGTCGGAAGCAGAAGGCCAATGTAGTTTCTCAAGGCAGTGGTAGTGTATTGCCTTGTTCGGTTTCTCTGGGCGGCGACACTCCTTCTGGCGGTCGTGGCAATTCAACTCCCGAGGTATAGGTGCTTGGATTTTCTGCCTACCGGGCTTCCCCTGTGGAGGCGGCGGCTTCGAGGCTATCTTCTTTTTTGAAGGTGATGAATGAAGTGATAAGCAAGTTAGTTATCCTTGGTTCTTATTTGTTGTTTTGTTGTACTGACTTTTTTTCCGTCTTTTTTTCTTATAGATTGAGGCTCAGGTTCAAATTTCCGTTAATTGAAATGATCATTACGTGAGCTTGAAGGACGGGTATCTGGCTCTTCAGGAGAAGTTTCGGTCAGCGGCGAGCTCGATTGCATCTCCCCGAAGTGATTTTTTCGCCGCGACGCGTTTTTTTCGCCCGAGGGGGTTTTCTTCGCCGGGACGCACTTTTTTCGCCCGAACGGGCATTTTTCGCCTGGACGCGATTTTTTCGCCCGGACGCAATTTTTTCACCCGGACGCAATTTTTTCGCTGGGGCGCAATTTTTTCGCCCGGAAGCGAATTATTTGCCAGGACGCGATTTTTTCTTCCGGATGTGACTTTTTAATCCCGAACGCGACTTTGTTCGCCCGGACGAAAAAATCGCACCCGAACGAAAAAAGTGCACACGGGCGAAAAAAGCGCGCACAAGCGTAAAAATAACGCAAAGGCAAAAAAATCACGCACGGGAGAAAAAATTGGGTACGAGCGAAAAAATCGCGTCCGACCAAAAAAATCGCGTCCGGCCGAAATATTCGCGGTCAGGTGAAAAAATCGCGCCCCGGCGAAAAAATCGTGCCTGGGCGAAAAAATAAAGCCGGGCCGAAAAAAATGCGTTGGGCCGAAAAAATCGCGTCGGGGCGAAAAAATCGCGTCGGGGCGAAAAAATCGCGTCGGGGCAAAAAATCGCCCCGGGGCAAAAAAATAGCGCCCGGGCCAAAAAATCGCGCCCGGGCCTAAAAATCGCGCCCGGGCGAAAATATCGCGTCGTGCGAAAAAATCGCGATCGGGTGAAAAAATCGGGACCGTGTGAAAAACCGGGCGAAAAAATCGCGCCCTGGCGAAAAAAATCGCGTTCGGGCGAAAAAAATCGCCCCCGGGCGAAAAAATTCTTCCGTGTGAAAAAATCGCGTCCGTAACAAAAATTCGTGTTCGTGCAAAAAAAACCGCGTCCCAGCGAAAAAATCGTGTCTGGTCCGAAAAAATTGCATTCATGCAGAAAAATTACTCTACTTTTGAAAAGCCGTTGTTGGCAATCTCAATATCCGCATCCTGAGATAGACATTGAACCAATGAGTTTTTAGTTTTGAGTGAATATCAACGACTTTCTGCCAGAAAGCCAATTCCACTCTACAATTGTTGAAACGAACAACGGAAATGACTTTCATTTTCTTAAAGCCAATACTTTAATATCAATGTCGTTGAAACGAACGGACCGTTACAGAACAACTCTACCATATACTAAAAAACTTTCTTGCAAAACTTAAATTGCTCGGAAACTCTTGGAGGATTATGTCACAAGGTCAAGCAATCCTTCTTGCATGACATTGTACGTGTTACCCATGACTACTTTAGATATTTGCACCCAAATTGGTTGTGCCCGGATCAACATGACCGTGCCTCTAACTTACTCGTCAGGGAGTTACGAACAATTGTAGGGATTTTTTTTACGTTCAGGCTCCGAACTTAGTTTTTTGAGTTACGAACAATTGTAGGGATTTTTTTTTACGTTCAGGCTCCGAACTTAGTTTTTTGTCCAGTAGTAGATGTCATACTATTTCTCCAATTGTAGAAGCTATCAACCTATCCCTTCTATGGTGGTTATACTATTATAGGAAAAGAACTCCATACAAATGGATGAATGGGAGCTCCTCAATTGAGCTCAAAGTTTCGAGCTAAGCTTGATGTGAGCTAAAATTTGAGGTGTCTTTGATCTCCAAGCTACCATACAAACCCTAGTCATTTTCAGTGGTGGATGCATGATTTTTTATATGTGCAAAACCTAAAGTACTCCAAGAAAATATCAACTCAATATTTAATTAATCCCATAATCTATTATAAGCATATATCATGATTAAAACGTCTATATTTTATATTCTTTATAATTAATTACACAATTCATAAAGCTTCTTAATAAAAAATCTCTACTATTCATTCTTTATTAATTAAAATTAATCTGCTAAGTCTAACAAAATTTAATATTAATGAGGAAATGAATGTAGGTAGTGGGGTTTGAACTAGGGCTAATATCGAATAGAGTTCGAGCGATTTTGTCTCGGTCTGAGTCTGTTCGATTCGAAATGTCTTGATTCTGAGTCGGCTGGAAATCGAATCGTGTCGGCTCGAAATTGATCAATTTTTTCTCTTTATTTATAGTTGGTTTAAAATTAAATTGGGCAACCTATAAAATTAGCAAACGAAACACTTAAAACCTTTATTCTTTTTTATTTATGTTTAAATTTTATTATTTTTAATTTAAAAATAAGAACATATTAATAAATACATAATATATTTAATTAATTCGAGTTATTTTGAATCATATTTCGAGCGATTCAGCGCTGACTCAAAATAGACTCGAAATCAAATTCGAGTCAAATTGAGTCGAATCAATTTTAATCAATTCTGACTCAATTTTCAAACGATTTTCGAGTTTCAAATAATATGTTCAAATCTACTAGTAGTAGGGTTTGGACCCACACCCTCTTCAACAACAAAAACTTTAGCATGGCCAACTTGAACCACTCAACCATCCAAAATTATGAAATATGAAATTCTATTTCACTTAATATTACAATTTTTTTTAAATTCTCCCCTCCCCTGATTGCCAAAATTAAATAAATATCAGAAATGAGGTTTTTCAGTGTGAATGACCGCACACACCTGGATTAATATAGATCCACCCCTTGTGACAGAACCCGCGAGCATTTTAACTAAAAAAACCTACCAAATATATCAAATTTTTTCATGCATAAAAAATTATGATTAAAATCTTAAACTTAAATATTTGTCCCAACAATGTGGCTATTAGAAGTTGCCTGTCAAAAGTATTATTTGAGGTATAATTTAAATGAGCAGTACTCAAGAGTTAATATATAATACAAATTTAAAATAAATATGTCTTTATCTAAAGAATAAAAATTATATATATATTTTTAAAATTATGCGAGTAGGAAAAATACAGTATCAAATATGCAGCAAGTATTAACTTATTTGATTTAAAATAATAATTAAATGAGCTGTTGCATTAATTCCTATACATTTGGCGTATTCTCTAAGGTTAATAGTTGCAAATATTTTGTGGACTTTGATGACAGCCTGATTTTATTTTATTTTATTTTATTTTATTTTTTTAATGAAAAATAAATATTTATTCAGTTAATTAGATTATGACTTCCGTTTTATTTATTTATTTAATGGTGGATTGCTCATTCCTCAATAACTTTGTATTTTCTAATGTATATTTTTATGTCAATTTATTAAATCTATCTCAATTAATAATAATTATAATTTCGAAAATAGACATTTTGAGATGTTCATTGAAGGACGTATGATGGGTAATTTAGGAACTAACGGTGGGTTTGGCACAGTGGTGGCGGGCGCGATCGCTGCCATTACGAATCGTCACGATTCGATACTCTTTCTCACCTAAAGAATTTAATTCATTTTTATGTTCAAAAATTAAGGGCAAGTTTTACTGTACTGCAATTAGACCTGCGATGCTCTATGGTTCTCAGTGTTGGATAGTGAATTGTGTACATGAGCAAAAAATGGGAGTTATGGAGATGAAAATGCTTAGGTGGATGTGTGGACACAAGAAATTGGAGAATCACGGATAAGACGGGAGTAGCACAAATTGCAGAGAAGATGCGAGAAGCTCGTCTAAGATGGTTTGGATACGTACAAAGGAGACTATTAGAGGCACATGTTAGACGTTGTGAGAGTCTAGTCACTAGGCATGTTAAACGAGCGAGGGGTAGACCAATAAAGACTTGGAATGAAACTGTAAGGAAAGACATGATGTAATTAGGCATTAGTGAGATTATGACAAAAGATAGGGCACAAAGGTGACACCGGATTCATATATCCAATTCCACTATAGTGAGATAAAGGCTTGAATGTTGTTACTGTTGTTATGTTCAAAATTTAAATTTTTTTATGGTTTGACACGCTAAACATACCAGTGAGCATACAAAACCGCAAATCGCAAAAGCAGCCCGCACTGCCGAATTTTAAACCGCACATCATAGTTTAGGTGCGGCCAGGGACGGAGCCAAAATTTTTGTTCAGCGGGATCAAAAAATAGTAACATACAAATGAGAATAATCACAAAATCAAAGACTGTGATAAACTATTCGTTATGCCCAATATATTCTCACTAAATTCATGGCATTAACAATATCCAAGTCTTTACGCTGTAAAGACTGTGATAAGTTATTCGTTATGCTCAATATATTTTTCATTAGAAAGAGAATAATCACAAAATCAAATGTATTAATTAAATCTAGCAATGCAAATGTTGAAGCTTTTTGCTCTAAACTTGAATGACGATCATTCTGTACTATTTTAAGAACATCAATAACTGATGAAAACAATCCAATCATGCTTAGTAAAGTGCCAAAATGAGAGCCCCAACGTGTATCTCCGCTTGGGACTGGAGTCGGGGCTCAGCTTATAACTAAATAATAAAAAAAATAAAAAAACAACATATAACTAAATAATAAAAAGACAAATTTTAAAATCAGGGGGGTCAATTGACCCCCCTGGACCCTTCATGAATCCGCCCTTGGGTGCGGCGTGGTTTCGAAGTTTTACAAACCGAGTGCGGTTCGGTGCAATGCGGTTTTTGGAACTTGAAAACCACAAAAACAGCACCACAACAACTAAGTATATATTTTTATTTTTCATAAGCAAGTGACATATCACATACATCTAAATAAAAGTATAACTTATAAATTATTAATTAATATTAGTAATTAACTAATTATATTAATGCATATAGTTGTTTTCTTGTTTTTTTTTCTTTTCTTTAGTTGTTTTGTTGCTATAGTTCATGATAATACAACTCATATAATTATGATTTTATCCAAATTGTACATCTTATATTATCTAACATTATTTTTTTGTGTCTGTATATATCACTTGCTAAAAAGCTCACTGAAACCACAACACAAAAAATCACACCAAACCGAAACCGCACCGTATAATTTTGGTGCGGTGCGGTTTTGCTCTGGCCAAAACCGTGCCCTTGTGGTTGCGGTTTGGGATAAAACCGCATCAAACCGCACCGCACACGCCTCTAGCTAAACACATTTTCTGCCAACTCATGGGAGCAAAAACGCTATGAGAAAGAGATTACAGTTTGTAACTATCGCGTTCACGGCCGCCAACGCTGTATCAAACATACTCTAAACGACCGGCCTCCAAAACATTTTTTTTTAAAAAAGTGGAAATAATATTTTAAAATGGGTTGACTCCATTTTTCCTCTATGTCAAATCGCTGGTTGTTTTTATATAAAAATTTGGCAAAATTATGAAATCAGCCCCCAAAGTTCTTATCTTTTGTGAGATTGGTCCCTAAAGTTTTAAAAGTTGGAAATCAGTCCTCAACTTTAATGAAAAACTGAAATTAGTCCTAGTTAACGGAATATGCTAACGGAAAGCAACATAATTGGTGTTAAATAGATTCATAAATTAACAAAATAGCGCATATTTTTTAAAATAACATCATTTTATTTTTTTTTAAATAACTACTCTAGATTTTTTTTCCAACATAAAACGTATAACAGCCTTGACAGAGGTTGCGGTGATTAAACATTAAACAACTTTGAAGAAAATAACTACTACTCCAAAAATCAAATGAAAGATGCAGGGATATTGCGGAAATTGCTTCAGTACAAGTGAATATTTTTACCAAAAACTTGCATATTGTTAGTGTGTAGCAACAATATTCCAAAAATCAAATGAAAGATACATGTGTGTCCAACATCAATGAAAAGTACATATGATTCCAAAATACAAAAATTTGCCAAAAAACATATTGATCCCAAAAATCAAATGAAGGATGTATTTCATATTTCAGCACCAGCTCCAATTGCTCCAATCTTCACGTGATTTTACCTGAAAAAATATATAAAATTAGATTTCATATTATAGTTATGAGAAATAAACTTTAGATGACATTATCATTGTACCATTTTAAATTCTTCAAGTTGGCTTGCAATTTCTTTTGTTGTGTCCTTTGACTCCACATTTTGAACATGTAATAGTGTTGTTTGTTCGTCTCATTCTTGTGGGATTTCTCTCTTCGTTCACATCCATTGTTCGTTTCTTTTTTGACCTACCTGGAGCACGTCGTCGAATCGGTGGAAGAATTTGTGTCGTTGATATAGTTGGCCATAGATTTTGTCCATTGATAGGTAATATACAATGACTATAACATGATATATATGCTGATTTTTTAAAGCAATCAGGAACAAATGTGTTTATATCAAGTTTCAAGTAATTCATGCAACTTATAGCATGACGGCAAGGTAGGCCGCTAAGTCTCCATTTTCCGCATGAACAAAAGAAATTATCCAATGAAACCACAAATTTTACAGGCACGTGCACTACCTCAAATATTCGGTCACTTGACCATATTGGCATCCACATACCACTTAGCTTTGCTTCCTCATCAATCTTCTTTGCAATTTTTGGGTTCACCTCGCCAACTTGTTTCACAATTCTTTGTCTAATGTTAGCCCACCTACACATTAAATACACTCGAATGTCCTCAAGCATTGTAAGTATGGGCTTGTCTCTCATATCTAAAATAACCCGGTTGAATGCCTCCGACATATTGTTAACAACAACATCACATACCGGATGTTCACTAAACGAGTGCTTGCACCACAAATGTTTGTCGATTGCACTAAGATGCTCACATGCCTGCTTTGATATATCTTTAATCTCATTCATAGTTCTAACCCAATCCTCTTCATATGTTGCATTGACGGCCTTCCATAACAGACACTTCAAGTTTTTACTAGGAAATTTCTTTCTGAAATTATTATATAGATGTCAAACACAGAAGCGATGATCCACACCCGGCAATAAATCTTTAAAAGTTTGGACTAATCCCTACAAGTAAGAAAAAGTATATATGCTCAATTAAGTGTGATGTATAACATGATTGTGGACTAATTCAATGTGATGTATAACATGAGTGTGAACTAATTCAGTGTGTTGTATAACATGAATATGGACTTCTATAAGTGATAATTCTGTGCAAAAACATTAACAAAAAGAGGAGTACAAGGATAATAAAATTTGATCATAATAACACATACCTTCTGTTGATCTGATATATATGTGATTCCGTGAGATCCAATATCTCTTATAAGATTGTCAAGAAACCAACTCCAAAAATATTTATTCTCAGCCTCAACAATTGCATACGCTATCGGTAACATTTGATCATTGGGATCTCTCCCAATTGCTGTCAATAGTTGTCCACCATAATATCCTTTTAAAAAACATCCATCCAACCCTACAATAGGCCTACATTCTTTGAATGATTCTCGGCATCCAGCAAGACAAACATACACCCTCTCAAATTGTGGAATGATCGACCGTGATGGGGGTATAATAGATTCATTATAAAATTCAGGAGGCCACTGAAATTTGAGGAATACTGAACTTTCTTGATTTGATCTCAATAGTTCAGCACAATATAGATTCAGATAGTTATATTGGTCTGCAACACTACCTTCAAGAGTTGTACTTGCTTTAGCCTTTGCCCTTGCAGCTTTATCTTTAGTAATTCCAACCACCCATTTCTCTTTTACCTTTTCAACAATTTGTTTTGCTTCAAGGGATGGATTTTCTCTAACCTTTGACTCTATACGTTTACCCAACCATTTTGCACTCAAAAGTTTATTATTAAATTCTCTACTACAAGAGTGTTTATCTTTAACAATTCTTACTTCCCAAGTATCTTGATTCTTCATTGGTGCAGCATATATTTGCCAGTTACATCCGAGCTTGCAGTTGTACCTGATTCTTCTAATATCATTCTTCATTAATTTTAAACCTACACCGCTATGAATTGAGTAGGTTGTGACTACATCTTTAAAATGCTCTTTGGATTTAAAAACTAGCCCAGGTTCCCATTTCATTTCTTTCATATCCTTTAGCATTGTAAAAATAGGTTGCCGAGGATTTCTACTAAGAGAAGGTCCACCGTCATCATCACTACTAAGTGATTGAATTGAATCACTTGGATAATCTTCATCACTATTTTCCTTTAGTGCGACTGATGTCTCCTTGAAATCATGGCTAGGACTATGGGCTAAAGTATCAATATTAGTATCACCATCATCAAACAATTCTTCTTCATTCTCAAAGTGGATGTCTAGGGCACTATCTTCACCATCATTATCAACATTTTTGAAAGCTTCGTCATTCAACTCAAGAGTACGAGACATTACAACACTTGTTGGAGTAGTCCCAACCCTCTTGCAACCGTAAGAAACAAAAATGCTAAGCAAAATAATCCAATTAAGCCTAAACGAAGCCCAATAAATTCCAGCATCAACAAACTGCAACACAAAATTAATTTACAAATGAGATCTAGATCAAATTATATCATACTGCAACAATAAAGTAATATTTCTAGGGAGCATCCATGCAGAACTGTGCTCAACATTCAAATGCAAAGTGCACACAACATATTATAGAGGAGAGAGCATTTACAATAGATCTGAAACTTAAAAAAAACGAAAAAACACTGGGGCTTGTGTTTTTATCAAATTCAAAAAAACAGAGTCAAATAAACAGCCTCAATGGTTATGGTTACAGAGTCAAATAAAATGTATATAATTATCATTTAATCAACAGAGTCAAATAAACAGCCACCGTGGTTATGGCTACAGCCAAAAAATCTAAATGGTTCACTGCATTTTTTGATAGTTTGATGAAGAACAGTTGGATAGGAATATTTTTAATCTAACAGCAAGTCTACGGATGCCTTCTCTCCCGAGTAAATGGGTTCTATTTCATGGTTTTAGTGTTCTCCTGAAATTAATTTTGAAACATTACATTTTTACCTCAAGTCGCAGGTCTCTCACCTTGGAATTTCATGGAGTCAGCCGGACATTACAACTATGGCCATCAACACTTTTGAAAGCTTCGTCTCACCTGTAGCAGCTCTTGCAGAAGATCTAGGGCACGCGAAGAACTTGTCGCCGGCAGCCAAGCGCACAGAGGGAAAGAAATGTCATCGACGGCATCAACTCCCTCACTTGTTGCAGCTATCGCAGAAGATTTAGGGAACGGGAAGAACTCAGCGCCGTCAGAGAAATGTGGCGTGCAGCAAAGCCCGAGCAGAAAGATGTGAGGGTTTTGAGGGTTAGGGTGTTATGTTATTTTTAAAATAAATACAGTTTTACTGTTTTGCCCTCAGTTTTTGAACGGAAACGTTATATAGGACTGAAATCAAAGTTGCATTAAGTATAAGGGACCTATTTCCAACTTTTAAAACTTGAGGGACTAATTTCATAAAAGAGGATGACTTTGGGGACTAATTTTGGTGTTTTGCCTAAAAATTTTGACTTATTATTTGGCAACATGTGATTAGCTAGATTTATACAGGACTCCGGGGAGTAAAGTGTGCTGAAAATTATGAAGTGAAAGTAGGTGATTGAGCGATCTGTTAGCGCGGACTACGCGGATAGGATTGACGGTTAGCCAGGTCGGCAGAGCTGTTGCAGACGGCTTGTTCTTTGGCGGCCTGAGCGGATTGTTCATGTGGACTGTGCAGACAGAGACAGCGGCCAGCCAGGACGACTTATGCTCAGCCAGCGGTTTGCCAGAAGGTAACCAGACAGATAGCTTCTATATCCGCGGAGTCCTACAAGATGCGGACTGGACTGGAGCTCGGGAGATCGGCATGGCAAGTGCCATGGAGCTCTGGTGGCGCGGTAAGTGGTAGCCGCGGAGTTCGCCGTATAGTGCAGACAGGACTTGAGCTCGGCAGACCGACATGACAGATGCCTTAGTCTAGCTCTTGTGGTGTGGTTGGTGGAAGCCGCAGGGATTGTCGGTTAGAGCGGACTGGATCTGGAGGTCGCCAGGATTGGACGACTGATTTCAGTGTCCGCCAGTAAGCGCAGACTGGCCCTTGTGGCCGGTGGTGTGGACTTGGTTCTGAACCAAGTCCAGGTTTGGCTCAGTCCGGTGAGATCGCGCAGTTAAGCACGGACTGCTTCTCAGTACGCCAAGCTCGGCAGCAGTGTCGTGTGCCTTGGTTGCGAGCTTGGGGAATGCGACTGGAGTTGAGTCTGCAAGGCGTGCGGACTGGAGTTGTATCCGCCTTAGTTGTGCAGCTTGGCTGTTGTGCCTTGGTTGCTAACTTGGGTGTGCAGACTGGTGTTGTGTCCGCCTGGGCATGCAGACTGCTCTCCTTGTCTGCCGAGTCCGGCAATTGACGTTGATGCCTTAGCAGTGGGCTCGGGATACGCGGGCTGGAGGTGAGTCCGCAGGGCGTGCGGACTGGAGCGATGTCCGCTGATTGGCGGACAAGGTGTTGCTGCAGAGTTCGGCTGTCAAAGTCTGGCTAGGCCTTTGGCGACAAGGCAGATAGGATTGCTATCCGGCCTTGGTGATGTATTGGCGGGCTGGCTATCCGGGACTGGTCGCGGTGGACTGGTTGTGTATCCGCGGCTTGCAGATATACTTGGTTCTTTCTGCGGGATGAGGGAGGTTATCCTATCGGCTAGGGCGGTGACCACACTCCTCATCGTGCCTATAAATAGGACCCCATGTCACATCAATTAAAAGCGAATGAACAGTAAATAAACTCGAGGATAGTTGTTGCAGACTGGATTTTTGTGTCCGTGCGGTTTGAGAAGATTGACCAGGTTGTGCTGTGCAGGTTGTGCGGATAGCACTGGAAGGCCAGGACTTGGTTCTGACTGCGGTCAGGGATAGTGCAGACTCTGTGGATAACAACCAGCGGTTAACAGCAGGTCGCGGGTTGCGGCTAAGCGGTCTCTCTTCTGCAACTAGTTTCCCGGTTCAATAAGCTGTCCGCTTCTGGCGGCCTGTTCAGTTCGGCAACAGCTCACTCGGTCTGGCAGCTAGGCGACCTCGCGGTTTGACGGCTTGCAGATCGGCGGCTAGAGTTCAGCATTGGTATAACTGGCAGTTCGCGCGGCTTGGTTGCGGTCTGGCGACTAGACGGACTTTGCGGACTCCGTAGATCAGTGGTGTAGTAGCGCCTTGGCGGTCTCAGCGGACTCGACGGTCTCTGAGGAAGTCCGCCCGACTTAAAGCTCTTGTTTGCTTATTTGCTTCTCCTTTGTACTTGGCGAAATCATGTCTCGCCTTGTATGTCTCGCCATGTAAACATTGTTTAGTACAAGATTCTTGCTCTTCTGATTTATTTGGGCTCGGATAGATTGAGTGTTCCTGCGCCCGGTTTCCCGTCTTCTGCTATATCAAATTTCAACAAAGTGCGCCCTTACACTTTACGGTAAACTGTAGGCATCCAACGGTACGCGTGAATGTCCGCATACATTTTAAAGCGAGTGCATCTCAGCTCGCTTTGAGATGTGTATAGGCATCCAACGCAGTCCGTTGGATGCCCATACTTTACGATAAAATGCAACGAGTGCACTTTACCTCCCCTGAATCCATTTATACATTCACACAGCCAATATAATTTTTTTTACAGGCTAACGCGCTCCAAACAATTTATTAAAGAGTTTTGAAAATAGATTATTGAAGTTCAAAAGCTAGCTATAGGCTAATTTATTTAATTTTGTTTGACATTGCCTCTTTAGAGCATATTTTCTAATAAATAGTTTTAATTTACATGAATAATATATTGAGAAAATAGTATTCTCCTTAAGAGCATTTAAATG
The DNA here is from genome assembly GCA_039513925.1 of Platanthera zijinensis. Lineage (NCBI taxonomy): Eukaryota > Viridiplantae > Streptophyta > Magnoliopsida > Asparagales > Orchidaceae > Platanthera > Platanthera zijinensis. Next base: position 36,664,058 of record CM077086.1, read on the forward strand.
ACTAGATACCAATGCCTTTTTCAACATAATGGTTTTAAAAAGTTTTTGATTTATATGGAAGATGTTACAATTCTTTTATTACAAATGTCATTTATGAGGTTACAAGGTAATCTTATTCTTTTGGCTAACATTCGGCTTTATTTTGGGATCAAGATTCTCTTTATTTGAGATCTCAAATGGAGGTCTATTTCATGATGTAGATGCATTCTCACTTGATTCAATGGTATAAATTTTTTTTTACTACAACATCGACATTCAACAATATTCAAGCCTTTATCCCACTATAGTGGGGTCGGCTATATTGATCCTTTGTCGCCATTGTGTCTTATCTTTTGTCATAATCTCACTAATGCCTAAGTATATCATGTCTTTTCTTACAATTTCATTCCAAGTCTTTATTGGTCTACCCTTCCCTCATTTAAAGGAATTTTTTTTGTCGGCTATATAGTGTAGAGTTTTTTTTATTAAACAAAAAAATAAAAATTGATGAGATTCGTGAACCCGTCGGATCAGACCGTGAAATAAATACTATTTATTTCACCCTAATAAATAGTCAGATCAATCATAAATAGTTGCTTGCCATCACCCCCTCTGTCTATGGCTCTGTTTGACACTGTGGTGGCGCTCGTAGACGCATGGTTTAAAATTGTCATTTGTTAAGGACTACCTAACAAAAATCATCCGTTTGAACATAAATGTGGATGAAATTTCTTAGGTGAGCGTTGACAAATGACAATTTAATCATTATGTTCATGACCGTCACCACCGTGCCAGACAAAGCCTATATTCCCAAAAGATGGGCAGAAATTTTCACTATTGAAAACTTAGTGATCCATCTGAAGTAATTCAGATACTTTTATTGATCATCAATAATAATAATAGAAGATATTTTTAGCTCACTTTTCCTGCTTTATAATGAAGAATTTTACTCCCACATTGTTCTTTTAACATCGAATACATAACACAAAAAAACTTAGATTTAGGCTCCATTTGGTTCGGCGGTGGCGGGTCGATCCGGCGGGTGGAAACGGAGTGTTCGAACCGGAGGGGGAGGTGGCTGCTCCAAACGGAGCTTTTTGGGGCGTTTCTCAAGGCGGGAGGGTGGAAGCGGAGCAAATGTCGTCAAAGGTTCATTTGTTTACCCTCCTTCCGGCGTCGTTTGCCCAAAACGGAGCAACAAAATGCCCAAACAAATAGAGCCTTAGATAAGCTTCATCACTCTGAAATTGGGTGCATTATAAATTTTAAATCGAGTCTACAGCTCGACCTTAGATTTAGGCTTCATTTAGGGAACTTATTTTCATCGGTTAGGCGGTTATGACCGCATGAACCGGACTTTATTTAAGTCCCGGTTCATGCGGTCATAACCGCTTGACCGGTGAAAATAAGTCGTAGTTGTTGAGTTTTATAAAATGCACGGGTAGACAAAGGTGGTGTGCAGTTAGTAGTTGTGTTCGGTGGTGTGCAGTTAGTAGTTGTGTTCGGTGGTGTGCAATTAATAGTATCGTTAATGGTGTGCTACTGAAGGTTTTGTTAAATGGTGTGCAAATATCACTTATTAGGGATAATAATAATAGGGTGTTTATATTGGCATCCCATATATGGCTATTGACAACCCAAAGATAATGACAACCCAACAAATGGCTATTGACAGCCCGATGGATATTGACAGCACAAAAATTAAGTTTTTTTAAAAATAACAAAACATTGTTAATTACTAGATTAACTCAAAAAATCAGAGATAACAGTCCATAGTCCTACAAAATAAACACAATCCAAAAAGCCATGTAGACAATAATTTATATAAAATCCAATTAAACACTTTATTTAAATGATTGCCCATATTCTTGATCTCTCCAAAATGAAGCTTTCGTGCAAAATCAAAGTTAATAATTAATTTTATATAAGATTATCTTAAAAAATTATGAACGATTTGTATACAAATGTTGTTAGAGAGAAAATTATTTTTGCATACTATTAAAACTTTATAAATTGATTCGAAAGTCACACGCTATCTTCCAATCTGCATATGTAACATATTTAATATTATGTCAAAGTGGTATATGTATTCAAAAAATAATAAGTGATTATATGCATATCATGATGATCTTACAGCCGTGTGATGAACGGTATGTCCCACTATTCTGCAACATCTGTATGATATCTTGTCCAAAAAGGGAATACCCGCGGCAGCGGGCATTCTTCGCTCAATCACAAATGTATATAATGATTTCCATTTATAAAACAAAGGCAAATAAGCTTTCGAGTCTCAAGAGGAGTTGAATGTAGTGGAAGGAAAGTGAACGACTGCTCAAGTGATTAATGCACAAGTTGGACATTGTAGCAAGATGCAATCACCAAACCCATATCCGACATCGTCAGCCACTTCTCTACTGGTGTCGGGACCATTTGACAATCTAAAGAGTTCAACAATTCAACCCTTCTAACCATTCCAAAGATGTTAGTATAGAGCACCTCATGCTGATTTATTTCTTGGCTAAGATCTTGGTGGACTTGATTCCAGTTATCGTTCATGTAAACTGCAACGCTAATTACTCTATATATATCCGCAATGGCCATCGTCCATCACATCAACAACATCTATGATATGCGAAGAGATGTAAGACGACATTAGATTTCTGATTTTTTCTATAAAGTTGCCCGCTTTAGATCTTCATACCTTCCTTGCCGCCCGTTCAAGACATTCTCAAAGTGTGAAGGATCTCTCTTTGTGGATTTGTAATCTTCCGATAATTTTTTAAAATTGTAGTTGGATGCGCAGAAAAATACTCTCTAAGTGATTAGTGATGCAATCCATTTCATTGTAACTTATATAACCGGCTTCACCAATGCACCTATACAAATATTAAATCAGAGTACTGCCCGCCAACTCATGTATGTAAATTTTGGCTTTCTCATTCTAAATGGTTCTCATAGATGAACAATTTAAAGGATTTCTTCTCTTCAATGTGGACAAGATTTTTCTCGGTTTAACCCATGCATTATAGAAGTCTTCAACTATTACAACCTCACTTTGGTCTAGTCTCCCGGCATATGGATGTGCCTCTAGATGAACCAACGCATGATTATGCACACCGCACATAACATCAACCTTCCATTCATCTAGAGCTTCTCTACAACCTCTAATTGTAAATTTGCAACCACACCATTTAGAGCTAGATTTTCTCACATTTCTTTTAGTGAAACCCTTATTTTGGCTTTCTCTAACAAACCCAGATCGATCACAACCAAACAAAACTCTAGGTTTTGTCCTTGAATCAATTTTATCGGCCTTTGTGATGATTACTGCAAAACCCAGTCCTTTACGGATTTGCCTCGCCCAAGCAATCATTTCCTCATTGCTACAAAATGTTCTATTTGTTACGAAATGTTCTCCGACATCAACAAAAGTTTTCTCGGAGTCATCTTCATATGCTACTAATTACATACATTATTCGGACCACATAATGACCTAACACCATAATGAAAAAAACATTTCACAACACTAAATATACATTTGTAGGAAACAAATTGAAAATCATGACTTCACAAAAAAATTGAGAAAGAGATTAGAAGATATACCCTAAACTTCAAAAAATCGGTCAACCAAATACAACTAGTACGGGCTTCCATAGGAGGTCGCCGGCCTATACACAAACTATTTGGGTGGTTGTTGGCGGCCGACGGCGATGAAACCCGATGCTAGGGCCGAAATCGGCGAGGGCACAAGGACGGTTGGAGGGAGACGAGGAGACGAGAGCTTCGGGACACCCTCCAAATGAGTTCGCCGGCCTGAATCGCTGCTTCTCCGACGAAATGGGGCGGCTGGCGACAGGAAATCGTGGGAGGCTGGCGTGGGTTACGGGAGCGGCGCAGGAGTTGGGAGAGAAGTCGGGAGAAAAGAACTGGACCGGGAGAAAAAAGTGAGAGGAGAAAATTAGGGTTTTAAATTGGGCTGCTATTATGGGGCCTAATTTAGGCATTTTCTTTAAAATTTAGGGGCTTTCAATAGTCATATATGGGCTGCCAATAGTCATATATGAGCTGCCAATATAAACGCAATAATAATTGCTGGAATTATTCTTCCGGTTCCGTAGGGGATCCAGATCCTCTCCATTTCAAATGAAATGGAGGGGAACCATTTCATATTTAATGGATAAGATCATTCCAAAAAAGATCCAGTGAACACGATTTTTTTGAATAAAAAAATATAAAAGGATGGAAAAAACAAAACCCGTCGAATTAAAAAGTAGAAGATCGTGTCCGTGAAATGGATCCCCTCCATTTTGTCAGAAAATGGAGAGGATCCTGATATTTCTGTAGGAGGTAGCAGTTACTCCAAATTGCAGAAATTATGGGGAGGGGGGCACTTGGCACCTTTTCACTAGTTGGTTGATTCTATAAATTGAGGTCGTCATTAATGCAATAATCATCCATCAGCTTTTTATAGGAAAATTGCGGTCTCCAGTTTTTAACCGTGACAAAGCTTCAACACTGCAGTGGAGCGGCAAACTTCTCGGTGGCAACCTCTTGTGCAACAATGACGATCTCATAGTCAGCAAGCTAGCTGGCAGTGGCGACAAACTCACAGTGGCCTCTATTGCAGTGGCAGCAGCGAGTTCCCAGTTCAACGGTGGCGAAGGTGAACTGCAGCGGAGAGTTCTCATTACAGCTGTGAACAGTGTTGGCGGTCTCCATATTGCAGCGGTAGGAAGCTCCACCTTCCGGCATCGGCGAACTAGTAGTAGTGGTGAACTGTGGTGGCAGTGATTTCATTGGCGGACTCCTGCCGCGGTTTGTTCACTCAGCAGCACACCTGTAGCGGCGGAGAACTCCGGTAGTGGAGGCGAACTATTGTGGTGGCAGATTCACTGGTGGCCGACAGACACTTGAACAGTGGCGGCAAGCTTTGAAGAAGCGGTCTTCTAAACCAGTGATTCTCCCGTGCTGCCAGTAGAGGTGCAGCGGCAAGCACTGGGCAGTTTCGACGAATGCCGTTAAAGTGGCGGTGTCACGACCCGTCTCAACATAAGTCAGAGTGCGTTTCGGGCGGGCCGTGATGCCACAGACATGGGAGGAAAGAAAGTCATGTCTGTTAAGGAGAATGCAGAGAATACTGAAAATAGTTTTCAAATAGTTAATTTAGAGAAAAACAGTATGATTTTATTAAGGAAGATGTTAGAGTTTAAAACAGTAAAAATTTTAAGTGCACACACTTTTTTGTAAAATTCATGTTTTATAGGTGTACTGCTATAGATTTCATACAATTATGATTCACAAGAGTATGCACATGCAATAATATCAAATTCTAGTACATAAAGAATTTAAATAGCCTAACAGTTATCTATGATACCAGAAAAATATCTGATTGCAATTATTACATAGAAATATTTGACAGTAAATGAAATGTAAACGTAGGACCTGAAACTTAATGCTGATCGGGCTCGAGTACCTGGCGGCGATGCACGAACGCTAAGACAATTCAAAAATAGAAAGGAAAAGTCTCAGAACATTGAAATAAGCAGAGTGAGCAAAGTAAAGTACAAAACAGTAGAAACAGAAACCTACACGTACCCGTTTTCATGAAGCGATGCTATCAAAACAGACAAGTAGAATAGTCAAGCAAAAATGACTAAATTAAGCTTACCCCGGAACATAATATATAATAGAACAAGTAATATCATAAGCTGTAATCAATGAAGTGTGTGATCGTTTTGAGTGGTGCGCATGGTTCACACTCAGTCCGAATACAAGTCTTATTAGGAAACTTCCTGCTTGTAGTGACCATCATCACGGCCAGGCTCCGCTCAAGGAGGCTTAGTGGGTCCCAACTGGCACCGTGAAAGTTGTAGCTCAAGTGACCCCAGCATGTTTCAATGTTTGCTTATAATATTATGAGTTACATGATTCACACTGTAGTGGTTTAACCGAAATGAAAACACTTTAATTGAACGATCAGACCAAGAATAGGTTTTACTCAGACAGACAAATGAAACAAGATTCGACGACACAGAAGGAACCAAACAGTGAGTTTTGAGCCTCGCGGGTTCGAGAGATTAAGGTCATAATAACAAGAAGATTTATTGAGTATATTGTAGAGGTAAGTTGACATGTGTCGGATCAGAGACATCGAGTACTCGTCTAGGTTCAACAATTCTAGGACACAGTTATCTTCCAAGTAAACATGTGTTCACTACCGAGCATGATGTAAAAACACCAAACAAATATTTGTTATTCAGAATTCATTACAATTATTATCTTTTAATTCAAATATGTGTATGATACGAGCTTGACATAACTCAATAATCATTTAATCGCTAGCCGAGAGCCTTAACGATGATCATTAAAATTTATTAATGTTTGAGCTCAAACTTACTGGTTCTCAAATTATTCATCAAAAGAGATAAAATTCATCAAAGTGAGATGACATTCATATATGTGTGAATTCAAATAATACAATTCATACAATTTCTAATGATTCTCATTATGATATTTGTTAATCATTCCCAAAAATCCAACATACTTCGAATTATAAATCAAACAAAAAATCCGTTCATCTAAGTGAATATTCAAATAAAATTATCTGTGACCACAATCTCAAGAAATTCCAAATATATTAACCCTAAGATATTACTTGTCGGATTAGATATTCAATACATTAATTCATTTGACAACACAAACAATCAAAGGTGAATTTGTATAATCATAAGAACATACCAAGTAATTGAAGTTCAATGATTGCAAGAGAGAGAGAACTCTACTTGCCTGAAGGAGGCTGAATCTGACGGAGGCGGCTAACCGACGCTAGCAAAAACAGGAACCCTATTTTGAACCTGTACAAGAACGATGAAAGCAACATAACAAATTATCACTACGCTAACACAGATAATTTATCTATCGCAAGACTCAAACAAGAGCAGGGTTAAGAAATTTACCTCCCTTAAAAGTGAGAAGAGAGGAGACACATGCGAAGACGGAGACTTGACGACGCTTGGGTTATGAAAACCCTAATTCGGAGAGCACGTTGCACGATTCCCACCAAATGAATCGAGGAGCGGAGCCAAAAAAACACGAACATATCACAGTTAGACAATTACGAGAGGGACAAAAATATGAAACACAACAAACATGCAATTCTGGGCGTAGAAACCACCAAATAAAATCAATAAAATCCAAATAGAGGGACAAAGAGGAGGTTCTTACCCCAAGAGACCGAGATCAGTCTCAAAAATCCAAGGAGAGGCGGATCCAAGCAAATAATAGACGATCCTCTTGAAATCCACCGCCAAAAGAAGCGGAAGAGGGGCCAATATGGCTTCTGGAGGAGAAGGAGAAAGAGGATCTACTGCCGGCTCCAGGAGGAAGGACTCTCGGCCTCCAAGAAGAAGTTTTTCGCTGATGTCGGCCTTGGGGGAAGAAGGAAGAAGCACTGATGGCATCGGCTCTTGGAGGGATTGGAGACGCCGACAAGAGGAAGAAGAAGAGGCGCCAGCATAGTCGAGAGAGGAAGGACGCGACGCTTGCGGGAGGCCACAGGATCGGGGGTTGCGGCTTCCGTGCGGGAAATAGAGGGGGCGGCTGGATGCCAAGGGCCAATAAAAATATAAACGGGGGGGGGGGGGGGGGGGGGCTCGGTTTAGGTTAAGTAGGAGTTTTTTTTACTTAGGTTTTTATATTATTATCATTATCATTAATTATGCTAATCCGCTTGCAGGGAAGAAGTACCGCCACCCCGAGAAAGGGGTGAGGTCGTTATAATTTGGTCAGCTTTTGCTGAACGTTGCTTTGTTTGCCACCGCTTGGTGGAATGTTTGCTTGCAGGTGCTGCGGAGCCAAGCGGAAAATAGCAGGCTGAAGCCCTTCTTGCTGAGCTGGCCCTTGAAGGCCCAATTGTTTGTTTAGTTGTTTTTCATGTGTTGTCGGCCTGCGTGCTGATGTATGCAAATCTTTTTATTTGGGTAAAACACTATTGATGTAAGGCCTTAAGGCCAGATATGTGGTCGTTGTATTTCATTCCTATTGTGGTTAGTGGACATTCGCCTTTGGGCGTGGTTTTTGTTTAACTCCTTTTATTCTTTCGCTAAAATGCAACTCTGTGTTAGGATGCGTTTTCAAAATGTTAATAGTTTTTTTGGTTTCATTTAGTAACTCTTCAGTCTATCCGTTTCATATGACGTGGGGCCCCGACCGGACCTTCTGTTATATTATTCGTGACGGATGGGGGGTGTTACATGACGTACTTGTATATATAAAAGAAAAGGTGTTTTTAAATAAAACATCCCCTCAGATAGTTATATCACTTCATGTTTTTTCCTCGCCCACATTTTGTTCTATAGCGATATCTTAATGAGTTATACTCATATGCACATGCATTGTTTATTTCAGAAAGTAAAATATTAATAAAATTATTTGAATAAACTAATTCAGGAAATAAGAAACTCACCATAGCTTTATCTTTATCCACACCTTTATTTGCATTGTTATCAGGATTATCTTATGACGCCATCCTCAATTTCTTCCAATTTGGTCTTGGTTGCGAAAACCACTGAAATAACACTCATTTTACTGGGTTGTGTTTCATTCTAATCGTTTACATAAAGGATTTATAATCGCTAAAAACATCGGAAATCAGAAAACGTCAAAAATGTTAAATCACTCATAAACTTTGCCGGAAAGCTATAAATATGCCTCGAAATGGACTAAACCAGCCCCCCAAATGGACATCCATCTCCTTAAAAATTTTGTCTAGCAAAGCCTAAAAAAATTGGGTAAACCACCCCCTGAAAATTCAACAAAATGTAGCTCAAAAATAATGAAATTTGCCTCCATAAAAGTACACAATTTTCTGCCATAAAAAAGCAAAATAACAGCAAGAAAAGCTAGTAAAATCAACCCTATAATCTGTAATTTAGAAAGTAGAGAGAGAACATCCTTACAGCCAGAAGGGAGAGGAGAAGGGCACAGAAGTTACACTGAAGCTCAGGAGGTATCAGAATCGGGGCAACAGTAGCAGGGCAGTAGCAAGTCGGGGCAGCAACAACTATACAGGAGCTGCTCAAGAGAGGAAACAGTAACTCGGGGCAGAAGGGAGAAGGTGGTCGTAGAAGGGAGCAACAACCCTAACAGGAGCTCTGAAACCGTCAGCACAGAAGCGATAGAAGCAAAGCAGTGACGACACGGCGAAATCGATCAGCACAACAACGTCGTCGGCACCGAAAGCTTAGAGGCACAGAGAGTGTGAAGAAGAAGGAGAAGAATAAATAGGAGAAGTGTTCACTGCCGAAACAGAGTAGCCCGAGGAAGAAGAAGCCGGGAAAGCGCAGAAATAGGAAGGCGACGAGATGATAGTGTGGGAGAACAGCGGCTTGGGCTCGATTTTTATAGCAGGGAAGTAAGCGGTCAGCGGCAAGGTCATGCCAAACATCGCTCCAGGTGTTTATAACCGAACCCATAATAATACCCAGCCAACACCAAACCTAGTCAGCACAACACAAATACAACCAGCTAGCAAACCAAGCAGCCAACACATAACTTCTCCAGCATTTATAAAAAGTAGCCAACAATTAATTCAACCAGCCCATTGTAATAAATCAGCCCATAAACACATAGCCAACCCAATATAAACGGCAAGCCCATAAGAAGTAAAGGGCAACCCCAACCGAAACGGCTATTGACACTCGTAAAGAAAATCCAAACCAAGCAGATCAAAAATAAATCAAAAAATATGTGCCTTTTTCATCATCGAGGATTTAAATAAAAAAAATTACACGTATTTTGATTTTAGGTTGTTACAAATCATCCCCTCCTTTAGAAGTTTTCGTCCTCGAAAATTAAAATAAACATTTCACTTTTTATTCATCTATTAGCGTTCAAGACAAGGAGAGTGGTAATTATAACTTATTTCCCATAGGTATAAGCCCGAGGAAAAATTAATCGATCAGCTGGGCCTTCTTGAGGTGGAACTGGAAAAAGTAATCGATTAGTTGGGCCTTCTTGAGGTGGAACTGGAGCAGGTGCAGGTGCAGGTGCAGGTACTGGTACTGGTGCAGGTACTGGTGCTGGTACTGGTGCAGATGCAAACGACTCTGCATACATCTGATATAATTGTTGCGGCGTTGGAAGGAGAGGTCTGTTTGTCAGCTTTGGGTAGTTTTTCTTAACGTGTCCAGGCTGACGTCAATAAAAACAAGCGCCATTTAAGCATTCTCCTCGATGAGGACGGCCACTCTTAGCACATTTTGGCGCAGTTGGTTGCAAAGCATTACTGGTTGACGGGCCAGTCTGAATTGATTTTGCGTCTCTGCCCTGTACTTCGCTTTGGGTTGACATCTCCGTCAGTTTTCTTTTTCCTCTATCCTTATACTTTTGCGATTTTCCTTGATCTATTTCCACGAGTCACGCTCGTTCGACTAATTTTCCGTACTCCAGGATGTCTAGGGGTACGAGTAAATTACGGATGTCGTCCTATAAACCTTGTTGGAACTGACGACATCTATCTTCTTCGATCGTCACGAGGGAATCGTCATAATACGTCAAGTGGGAAAATTCTGTCTCATATTGTAGAACTGTCTTTGATCCCTGAACGAGTCGTAAGAATTTGTCATGCAGGACTCGTTTCTCGGATTGGGGTACGAACCAGTTGGTGAATTCCTGGAGGAAGTTTGTCCACGTTACAATTTTACGCCTGGCGAATTTTGTCGTAATTATATTATTCCACAAACGTTTCCCTGCGCTTTCTAATAAGAATGATGCGAATTCCACCTTTCAATCCTCTGGACAGCGCATGACTTGGAATATGGTCTCAAATCAGAATATCCAATCTTCTGTTTCTAAGGGAGACAAACCTCCTATAAAGGTCGATGATTTCAATTCCATAAATTGCTTAAGGTTGTAGTCCATTTGACGGTAGTGAGGAGCAGGTGCTATAACAACGGGAGGGGAGCAAAAGTGTTTCTTGGGTTTTGTTCAGGTTGTTGTGGATTAGGGTCTGCTTGGGGAATCGTGGGCCCTAACGCAGCTAGTGTAGGGAAAACCATTCTCAGGGCTTCCGCAAGTGCTTGCACCATTTTTTCTAGACATTGCAGATGTCCAGTATCACTTTCTTCAGATCTTGTTCTTCCTTGAACTTCGTGTTTATCGCGATTCGCCTGTCGACGTCGACTGGAATATACTCGAATGGGTTCTTATATAAGGAAAGGTTTACGTTTAGCGGTTGATTCGTGTAATGTCTTTGTACTATCTGTGACACAATTTATTGAAAACCTATCCCTCTGATACCAAATTGTAGAGACCCAACTCCCGGGCTCTTCAAATTTAAGGATTGGACAATAATTTTGAATAAAAAGGGTCGCAGTACATCATAAATGCAATGTACAAAGAACATACACCAAGTTTTTTATTTATTCATTTATTTCTCAATATTACATCATTCGATAAAAAGAAAACTAACATGAGTACTACTTATATTCAATACAAAAGTCATAATATGGATCTCTACACGAGTCTTTATGCTTTTGATGAACTTCTCCAATGTCTATGAAGATCTTTAGCCATACATTCGTTAGTTCTTCTGGAGGAATCCTCTTAGGAGTACTGGGAGAAACTCCTATTGCCTAAAAAATAGGTCCACAATGGGTTAGTCATAAAAATTATGACTATGTGAGATAAGTATTTCATGAAGCGTCGTATATGCAAACAATGAGGATGATAACAATATGCATACAGTATAATAAAGCAAAATTTCGATAGTATATCCTAATGCTAACCCTTAAGCCATTTTATTTTAATTATATAAAGTAGGAAATGCTCTTATTATGCACCTTTTGGCCACCACCCACTTAAGGGCTTCCCACTTAAAGGATTTTTGTAGGCTCACCCATACTGGTGAATCCATCCGTAGATTCAAAGGATTCAAAACCTTTGCATTTCCTTATGCCAAATTTTTATTATTCTGTTATTGACGTACTTGTATATATAAAGAAAAAGTGTTTTAAATAAAACATCCCTCAGATAGTTATATCGCTTCATGTTTTTCCCTCGCCCACATTTTGCTCCGTAGCGATATCTTAATGAGTTATACTCATATGCACATGCATTGTTTATTTCAGAAAGTAAAACAGTAATAAAATTATTTGAATAAAACTAATTCAGGAAATAAGAAACTCATCACAGCTTTGTCTTTATCCACATCTTTATTTGCATTATTATCACGATTATCTTGTAACGCCATCCCCAGTTTCTTCCAATTCGGTCTTGGTTGCGGAAACCACTGAAATAACACTCATTTTACTGGGTTGCGCCTCATTCTAATCGTTTACATAAAGGATTTATAGTCGCTAAAACATCAGAAATCAAAAAATGTCAAAAATGTTAAATCACTTATAAACTTTGCCGGACAGCTATAAATAAGCCTAAAAATGGACTAAACACACCCCCAAATGGACATCCGTCTCCTCAAAAATTCTGTCAAGCAAAGCCTAAAAAATTTGGGTAAACCACCCCTTGAAAATTCAATAAAATGTAGCTCAAAAATAATGAAATTTGCATCCACAAAAGTATATAATTTTCTGCCCTAAAACAACAAAAAAACAGCAAGAAAAGTTAGTAAAATCAACCATATAATCTGTAATTTAGAAAGTAGAGAGGGAGAAGAACATCCTTACAGCCAGAAGGGAGAGGAGAAGGGCATAGAAGTTACACTGAATCTCGGGAGGTATCGGAATCGGGGCAACAGTAGCAGGGCAGTAGCAAGTCGGGGCAGCAACAGCTACACAGGAGCTGCTCGAGAGAGGAAATAGTAACTCGAAGCAGAAGGGAGAAGGTAGTCGCAGAAGGGAGCAACAACCCTAACAGGAGCTCTGAAACCGTCGACACAGAAGCGATAGAAGCAAAGCAGTGACAGTGTGAGAAGTAGCGAACAAAAGACTAAAGTAGCGAACAAACGACTAGAAAACAAGCCGGAACTTTGAATAATTGAAATTTTTATTATCCAAAAAGATATCAATTACAAAGGTATGGCCTACCTTTTATATAATGGAGGAGATAGGATAGAATACAAACTAACAATGTGGGACTAAAGCTATACATCAGATCCGGGCGGCTAAAACAATAGACCGGAACAGGCCGCGTGGTTAGACAATGTTCTAACCGCTCGGCTACACTAGAAGCAAGAGAGAGATGCGGTAGGAGACCGCTAGACCGCCCGATTTCCAAGCCGCTGAAGATAAACTGTCAGACCGCCGGACACCACACAGCAACAGTCTGGATATCAACCCGCCGGACACAAACCGCCAGACCGCCCGGTCTACAACCCGTCAGGCTCAAATCGCCAGATCGCCCGGTCTCATACTTCAACACTCCCCCTCAAGCTGGAGCATAGATATCAATCATGCCCAGGTTGTCACAGATATGGAAGAAGGAAGTAGAAACCGGCTTGGTGAAGATATCTGCCAACTCTTTGTCGGAGGTAACGAACGGAGTGCAAATCTGTCTCTTCAAGACCTCTTCTCGGATGAAATGGCAGTCGACCTCTATATGTTTCGTTCTCTCATGGAAGACCGGATTTTTGGATATGTATATAGCGGCCGTGTTGTCACAGAACATAGACAGAGGATAGTCGTAGACCTCTCCTAGATCAAGCATGAGAGCCCGCAACCATTTTAACTCACACGTGGTTGACGCCATACTCCGGTATTCGGCTTCTGCACTGGACCTTGAGACAACAGACTGCTTCTTGCTCTTCCAGCTCACAAGATTACCTCCAACAAATGTGCAAAAACCCGATGTAGATTTACGGTCACCTTTATCATCCGCATAGCTTGAGTTTGAGTAGGTTTCAACTCTCAGATGATCATGCTTCTGAAAGAGTAGCCCTTTTCCTGGTGCTGCTTTGACATACTCTAGTATCTTTAAGGCAGACTGAAGATGACATTCCCTGGGAGCTTGCATGAACTGACTGACCTTGCCTACAACATAGGCGATGTCGAGTCTGGTCACCGTGAGATAAATGAGTTTGCCCACCAGACGTCTATACCTCGTGGCATCGGATATAAGAGGTGAGTCATCTGTCCATGTTTTGTCCTCTCCAGTGGCCATGGGATACCGGGCCGGTTTGGCACCGGTCAATCCTGCCTCTTGTAGAAGATCAAGAGCATACTTCCGTTGGGAGAGAACCAACGAGTCGGGCTTCCGAGAGATTTCTATCCCCAAAAAATATTTTGGAGAGCCCATATCCTTCGTGACTAGGTGTTGACGGAGGTGTTTCTTTGTCAAGTCCACCCCAGCCTGGTCATCGCCGGTAAGAAGAATATCATCCACATACACCGCCAAAACCACAAGGCCCGATACGGTTTTGCGAATAAACAATGAGTGATCGGCTGAACTTCTTGTAAAGCAATTGGCAGCCACAATGCCATTAAACTTGTCGAACCATGCCCGATGGCTCTGTTTTAGGCCGTAGATGGCCTTCTTCAACTGGCATACTCGTGTCTCCCCATGAGCAACATACCCAGGAGGTTGCTCCATATAGACGTCCTCCTGAAGATCCTCATACAGAAAAGCATTCTTGACATCAAGCTGGGAAATAGCCCACTCCCTGTTGACGGCCACATAAAGAAGAACCCGGATGGTGCTGGGGCGAGCAACCGGAGAGAAAGTATCAAAATAGTCAACTCCATAAGTCTGAGTAAAGCCTTTGGCCACCAGTCGGGCTTTGTAACGATCCACAGTGCCGTTTGGGCGAAACTTCACAACGAACACCCAGCGGCAGCCAACCACATCAGTACCTACCAGTGGAGGAACAAGGGTCCAGGTACCCCTTTCAGTAAGAGTGGCGATTTCCTCATCCATGGCAGATTTCCAATGAGGAATAACAAGAGCCTCCTGGTAAGTGCGGGGAGTGGTAGTAGCCGAGATAGCCAAAGCAAAGCACCTGCGAGATGGAGTAAGCCGATCATAGGAAACAACAGCCACACGCGGGTGTTGGGTACACGCCCACACCCCTTTGCGAAGGGCAATGGGAAGATCCAGGTCGTCTTGTGCCTCAGGGACCGGAGCGTCCATGGCGGAGAAAGCTGGCTCGGGACTAGAGAGAGACGGCTGTGGAGAAGAAGGAGGGGAGATAATAGGGAGAGGATGAGACGGAGGAGGAGATGATATAGGAGGGGAGACGTCGATATGCGTGGAAAGATCATAGAGAGATGGTGGAGAGTCAGAGACAGCAGGAGGAAGCAGGGATGGAGAAGAAAAGTAGGATACATTTTCGAAGAAGATGACGTCCGCGGAAACAAACTGTTTGCGCAGAACGGGGTCAAAACAACAATAACCTTTTTGAGTGGTCGAGTATCCCAAAAAGACGCATTTTGTGGAACGGAGGGAAAGCTTTTCACGGGTAGTAGACGGAGCATGCACAAAAGCCGTACACCCAAAGATACGGAGAGGAAGAGGAAAGGGTTCCTTGCCCGGGTAGAGAATGGAGAAGGAGGTCTTGCCGTGAAGAACCGAAGAGGGAATGCGATTGATGAGATAGCAGGCAAGAAAAACAGTATAGACCCAGTAGGAGCGAGGTACCTGCATCTGCGTCATTAGAGTGCGAGCGATATCGAGGAGATGACGGTTTTTACGCTCCGCCACCCCATTTTGCTGGGAGGTGTAAACACAGCTGGTCTGATGAATAAGACCATGTTGCATACAAAAAAATGAAAACTCATGACTGAGGTATTCTTTAGCATTATCAGAGCGCAGTACTTTAATAGAAATATCAAACTGAGTTTTAATCATATTATAAAAAGATTGCCAAACAGATAAAAGTTCAGAGCGATCTTTTAAAAGATACACCCAGGTACATCTAGAGAAATCATCAATAAAAGTTACGAAATAAGAACTACCCCGACCAACGGTGAGAGTAGGAGCAGGACCCCAGACATCGGAATGAATGAGATCAAAAGGGCGGGAGGAACCACGGCCTTGCTTCGGCGGGAAGGAGGAGCGGTGATGTTTGCCAAGCTAACACGCATCACAGTTGAGCGGAGGACTGGTTTGAGGTAAGTGGGGAAGAAGATGACGAAGAATCCGAGGAGGAGGATGTCCAAGGCGAAGATGCCATTGAAGCAGATCAGTAGACGAGGAAGAGAAGGCGGACAGAGCGGAAACATTGTCGAGGAAGTAGAGACCGCCGCTCTCAGTCCCAGTAGCAATTGTCCGTTGGGTCCTTGGGTCCTGAAAACAACAAGAAGTAGGAGTAAATAAGACAGAACATTGAAGTTGCTTGCATAAAGTAGTAACTGAGAGCAAATTGCAAGGGAACTTCGGGACATAGAGAGTGTCCGCTAAGCAAAGCGACGGGGTGACTTGAACCATGTCCGTTCCGTGAACCGGGGAAGGCGAACCATCCGCAAAAAGAACCGGGGGTAACCGATCATGCGTCTCTAGGAGAGAGAAGCAGTGAGGGTTTCCGGTCATGTGATTTGTAGCACCAAAGTCAATCAGCCATTTACCTTGGGTAACGATGTGTGCACTACCTGAGGTCGTGGCCACAGAAGAAGATGACCGAGAGGAGGCGGAGGTTGAGGAAGAAGTATCACCGGAGGGACGAAGATGAGGATGTTTCTGCCAGCAGCGGTCAACAGAGTGGCCGGTACAACCACAGTGAGAGCAGAGGAATCTTGACGGACCACGCGTGCTAGAGTGGCTGCGACCACTATTGCCACCCCGCTGAACTTGGTGAGCATAGGAGTCCTGTGGAGGAGGGGAGGACAACAGAGGACGGTGGAGCAGTGAAGTAACAGCGGCGATGCGAGCCGCGGTGGCATCCAAGGTGGGAGACTCGGCTTCGCCCAAGATCTGCTGGCGGATCATATCAAAAGACTCAGGGAGCCGTAGAAGAAAACAAACAACCAGGAGTTCCTAGAAGTGTTTGTGCTGCTCGGCCAAGTCCATGGATAAAGGGTGATTTTGGAGGATTTCAGCACCAAGAGCCTGAACTTGCTGATAAGCCGCAGCAGGAGACATGGAAGGGCGAGTAAAGAGATCCGCGTAGAGAGTATAAATGCGGGATGTCTGGGCCCCCTTCGAGTAGAGAGCGGCAAGGTGAAGTCACGCGGTCTTGACCGTCTCATCATGGCGTATGACAGGAAGACATTCATCGGAGAGGCTGTTAGCCAACCACGTTCGGACAAGCGCATCACTGGCATCCCAGTCATCAAATTCAGCAGAGTCTAGAGGAGGAGGGTCATCGGTGAGGTGATGACGTTTGCGCTGAGAGCGAAGAAGAAAGGTGAAAGAAACGCTCCAATCCAGATAGTTGGAGCCAACAAGTTTAGAAACCGTACCAAGGTTGCCAGAGGGAGTAGGAAGCGGCGTCGGAGTGGCGATGGGAGTGGTGGTAGTGGAGGTTTCAGAAAGGGCCATAGGAGAAATCTGTGAGAAGCCGCGCAGTTAGAATACAAGCCGCGCGGATAGGAAGAAGAAGAGTTGTGGCGGTCACGATGACAGACACCAGCGGCCACAGAAGCTACGACCAAGCCGCAGATCCAAGCAGGGAAAGAAGTCGAGCAGCTAGAAGATAGACCGCGCGAACAGAAGGGATGAACGAACAAGGCAAAAAGGCAGCAGGTCGCGTCGAGCAAAGATACAGGTCGCTGCGACTAAAAGGCAGGAAAAGACGGTCGCACGGACAGGGCACAAGCAGGCGGAAGAGAAAAACTGCGAGAACAGGTCGCGAGAGGAAGGGGCAAGCCGCGCGGACAGGGCGCAAGCAAGCAAAAGAGAAACCGCGAGAACAGGTTGCGAGATAAAAAGAGACAAGCCGCGCGGACATGGCGCACAGAATCAGGAGGAGAAGATCGAGTCCTCTGATACCATGTGAGAAGTTGCGAACAAAAGACTAAAGTAGCGAACAAATGACTAGAAAACAAGCCAGAACTTTGAATAATTGAAATTTTTATTATCCAAAAAGATATCATTTACAAAAGTATGGCCTCCCTTTTATACAATGGAGGAGAGAGGATAGAATACAAACTAACAATGTGGGACTAAAGCTATACATCAGATCCGGGCGGCTAGAACAACAGACCGGAACAGGCCGCGCGGTTAGACAATATTCTAACCGCTCGGCAACACCAGAAGCAAGAGAGAGATGTGGTAGGAGACCGCTAGACCGCCCGGTTTCCAAGCCGCCGGAGATAAACCGTCATACCGCCGGACACCACACAGCAACAGTCTGGATATCAACCCGCCGGACACAAACCGCCAGACCGCCCGGTCTACAACCCGCCAGGCTCAAACCGCCAGACCGCCCGGTCTCATACTTCGACAGACAGCACGATGAAATCGAACGGCACAACAATGACGTCGGAACTGAAAGCTTAGAGGCACAGAGAGTGAAGAATAAGGAGAAGAAGAAAGAGGAGAAACGTTCACTGCCGACACAGAGCATCCCGAGGAAGAAGAAGCCGGGAAATTGCAGAAATAGGAAGGCGACGGGATGATAGTGCGGGAGAACGACGACTTGGGCTCGATTTTTATAGCAGGGAAGTAAGCGGTCAACGACAAAGTCATGCCAAGCACCGCTCCATGCGTTTATAACCGAACCCATCATAATACCCAGCCAACACCAAACCTAGCCAGCACAACACAAATACAGCCAGCCAGCAAACCAAGCAACCATCACATAACTTCTCCAGCATTTATACAAAGCATCCATCAATTAATTCAACCAGCCAATTGTAATAAATCAGCCCATAAGCACATAGCCTGCCCAATATAAACAGCAAGCCCATAAGAAGTAAAGGGCAACCCCAATCGAAACGGCTATTGGCACTCGTAAAGAAAATCCAAACCAAGTAAATCAAAAATAAATCATAAATATGTGTCTTTTTAATCATCGGGGATTTAAATTAAAAAAAATTACACGTATTTTGAGTTTAGGTTGTTACAGTTAAGCGTGCTCGGATGAGAGTAGTCTTGGGATGAGTGACCTCCTGGGAAGTCCTCGTAGGGGAGCTTAACAAGATCATTTCTCATCAAAGGGAGGTCGTGACTTCCAACAACCCGCCAGTGGATGGAGAGGGGTTGTGGTGCATGGTCTGTAGACTATTTGAGGCTGAACCCATTCGATCATGGTGTTGGGGGTGCCGACGGTCGTCCTTTTGAGCCATGGGCTGGGGAGACCGTTACAGCGAATCGATCGAGCGGGTTTAATTCCACTTTTTCCTCTATTCCCAAACAACGGCTACACTAGATCGCACACAAGGCACGTGATTTTTCCGTTCTCTATTCAATCGAGTACCAGACGGGAAGCGGGAGAGCGGCGGAAAAACGAAACATCGGGAAAAATATCAAGCAATTAGGGTTCAGAACTTCAAGATTGTTAGGTCGCTCGAAGAATCCCGGGTGGTGATTAAAGTGGAACTACCTCCCCGTTGGCCCAGCTTGGGTTTTATAGGCAAACCCTAGGTTTAATACGGGTATCAAATATCTTGGTATCCGAACTAGATCCGTTAAGCCTCTGAACCCGTTATGTACCCATATATACATTAACACATTTTAGATCTTATATAACCCGTAATTCGTCGAGATCAGAAGTACCCAAAAAGATTGCTATTCACAGACCATTGGGCGAGCATGGGCGAGCTTGTGCGAGCAGGGGCGAGCTTGGGCGAGCAGGGGCGAGCACTACTAGAAAACAGACTTTTAGCCATGGCAGATTGTCGTGGCTAAAAGTCTAAAACCGTGGCTAAAAACTTTAGCCACGACCTACCCACGACAAATGGGCATGGGCAATGCGAGCGTGACTAATAGTATTAGCCACGTCGAATCCGTGGCTAATAATATTATTAGCCACGCCGAATCCGTGGCTAATAATATTATTAGCCACGCCGAATCCGTGGCTAATAATATTATTAGCCACGCCGAATCCGTGACTAATAATATTATTAGCCACGGTTCAATTGTTGTGGCTAAAAGTTCCTTATTTTTCACGGTTCAATTGTCGTGGCTAAAGAGCTTGTAACAAATGATAATGCCTAACATAAAAAAGATTCGGCCACCCGCCGCTGCCGCCTCCTTCGAGCCCATCTTATTTCAAACATTAATTGAGAATGGGCAACATAAACCCCAAATTGATCTTTTAGTTGACGGTGTGGGACTAAAAATACCACTTTTTGTCACGGATTAGGCTTGCCGTTGCTAATACTAGTTTATTAGCCACGAAACAGGCAAACCGTGGCAAAAACCTTTTTATTTGCCACGGATTAGTCATCTGTGGTTAATACTAGCTTATTAGCCACGAAATAGGGACTGTGGCTAATACTTCATTATTAGCCTCGGGTTTCCCCCGTGGCAAAAAAAAGCCGTGGCTAAAAGTCATTTTTCTAGTACTGGAGCTTGGGCGAGCAGGGGCGAGCTTGGGCGAGTAGAGGCGAGCAGAGGTGAGCTTGGGCGAGTATGGGCGAGTACCTCGCGAGCATGATCGAGTAGACCCTTGGAACTCGCTAGCAGAGGCTAGATACTCGCTTATACCCCCAGGATTTCTCTATAAATAGACCCCCAAGGGTACTTGAAATGAGACTTTTGGAAGAGGTTGAGGGCCCCCCAAGTGGATACTAGCCAAGTCCATGTCTGCCTAGTACCTAGCCCAGCCTTTTGGTTGCAGAGTGGAAGTTTCTCCCAAACTTCTGGGTACATGGTGAGACCTCCCTGCTGGAGCACTTTGGGTGTGCTTATAGTGATTTTCTCTCTCATATTTTAGCTATCCGAGCCGTGGAGTTCGATCGCAGGATTAGTAACCTTAGGCTGCATTGATCCGAACACTATACCATAACATGCATATGATAGCGCTTAATTTGTAGCGGTTATATAAACGCTACTACAAGATATTTATGATAGCGTTTATAACCGCAACTGTAGATAAATAAACACTAATATAGCATATCATACCTACAGTATGATTGTGCATTGATTCTAAAGCTACTAGCTAGGTTGGTTGTTTGTGCTTATAATTTAACTGTATGATTGTGCAACATAAGTTCGTTCTCTCCTGTTTTTTTAATCATTTGATGTGTCTGATTGTCCTACTTAAACCTCTACCAATGCCCAACTGTTATCTATCTCATGCAATAACAAGCCATACAACATTATCTGACACATCTAAAATGATGTTTATACTTTATATTGATTAAGTCATTTATCAATAAATAAATTGCAGAACAATGTAAAAAATTACATTAAATTATTACAAGTAAAATGATGTTAATTTTTAATCATTTTTTATACAGGTACGTATATCAAACTTGTGCTCAAGTTGTGGTATGGGTTTGAATTTTCAAGGAAGAAAAGCACAGATCCTCACCAAGCTCCGCATAAGAGGGTCATATTATCTGTAGGTTCTGAGAAAAGGGTTGCTGGTTTGATGTGTTGGCAGAAAAAGTTGAAGTCGAACATCAAATGGATAGCAGATTTATGAGTGTGCTGCCAAACCCTTGTGACTTCAACCAATTCATGGCTCAAACACGACATATATGTTTATAGTTTTCATGTATAACATTACTAATAATTTCTTTATTGTTTACGGTAATGTAATTATCCTATTAGTGACACATTCATTTGTCTATAATTAAGATTTTTATTGATGATTGTCATTTTCTCAGTGGTGATTGTCATTTTCATGTATAATATTAATTGTTGATATCCGTGTGTTCAAAATTAGAACATTTATGTAGGATACCACGACGTTTTTAGAAAAGCGCCGCAATGCTCAATCGCTACGCTCGCAATGACGACGCTTTAGTGGCATTTTTATGAGGATAAACGCTTTAGCGTCATTGACGATAAAAACCGTTGTTATATATGAGGATAACCACTGACATCAAAAATCATAAATGTTGCCAAAGGCAAGCATAAACGTTACTATAGAGTATCGTAACCGTTGCTGTAAAATGAAATAATCGCTACCATTGAATATCATAACCGCTACAATAGATGTACCTATAGTAGCGGTTGTAAGAACGTCACAATACATTGGCTAACCGCTATCATACCCTACGACCACGGCAACAGATGCAACACACGCGCAACCGCTACCGTAGCCCTACAGTAGCGGTGTTTTTATATACAATAGTGGTTTTTTAGCGCTACCATATGCATGACATGGTGTAGTGGAATTTTGGAGTAGGGATTTTCCCGACTTCAACAGATCCAATCACAATGGTATCAGTTAAGTTGTTATAACTGCTCACAATTTCAACTAAAACATGGATGTTCTGTGGCAAATGCGGAAAATAAAAAAGATGCAAAACACCTATATCCTAAAGGGTTTTCTTCAACGTTTCATCTAATTTATCTACAATTGGTTGCATTGTAGCACAAAATGAAAAAAATAAAACACCTGGATGATAAAAAATGAACTATGTCAGTACCCTTAGACATGGTGAAATTTTAAACAACCCCAAAATAGATATCACAAAAAAAATAACATCTTAGATGTCAAAAATAACTTCTGAGATGTCAAATTTGACATCTGAACTATCACAAATTATATCTGAGATATCCATAAAGACAACTGAGATATCTCAGAAATCATTTGCGATATTTCAAAGGAGAATGACGAAACTAGAAAATGTTGGGGGAGAAGCTTGGTGGAAAGTAATGGAAAATGGAGAAATACCTAGGTGGCCGGAAAATGGCGAGGACGAGCGACAACGAGGAAGAAGAGGTCCAGTGACGTCGTCAAAGGGTATCTGATATATAAGGGGAGAGGTACCGAAAAATAAATAAACACTACACGACAAGCCCTAGCCGTTTTAAGAGTACTCATATTTAATTATTTTTTATTGCCACGTGTCAACATCTCCTTCATCCCGGACGACGATTTATAACCGAAGCCCGGACCTAAGAATTTCGCGTGTGTATTTGATCATTAAGACCTTAGATATAAAATCTACCACAAGATATTTATTCCACCTAGGTGGCGGAGCAATAAATTGGAGATCATGCAAGCAAATTATAACTCTCATAAGTACCATGTTGAAATGACTACTTTGAATATTACATGCATTGAGGTAGAGTAGTTACATAATTTTATTTCTAAAATTTCATTCATACTATAGGCTATAACTAGTGTTTGCTATCACAATATATTGTGATAATAGATTATTATTAAATATCGTGGAAAAAGAAAAGTGTAATAGAAAAACAAATAGATTTATAGATGAGATATGAGACTATAAGAGAATATAAAATAAGGCGATTGATATACACACACCATTACTCGATATATGTAGCCCATTGAAAGAGCTTAAAATAAAATATCTATTTTCCTCCCCTTTAATAATCGCAGCCCCCCAATATCCCGAAAACCTAAATCCCGCATATCCTGTTTCGGAAAAACGCAGGTAACTCGCCCACATCCCGCCGCAGTTCGTCGTTCGCCGTTCGCCGGAGCTGATTCCGCCGAAGTTTCTTCCGCCCCACTGCTACTTGTCGGAGCTATTCCCAGCCTCTTCCTCCAGCCCTTGAAGTTCCAGCAACCATGCACTTTATTTCCGCCTTCATTGATGACCTAGGTTTTCTCTTGCTCCATGTCTACTTTTTTTGATTTTAGGTTTGATTTCCCAACAAGCTAAGAGGGGAGTTCTCATTTTCTTGTGATTATTGAGTTATGTTGGTTGTTTAGGGTATTGATTCTCATCCTTTTTTTTGGTTTTTTAGGGTTCATGTTCACAACAAAAGTTTGTGGTTGTAGAAGAATTTAGGAGGAGACAAAGAATTTTTGAAGGTATTAAAAACATGTTTTTTTTGTTTGAAATGTATTTAAAATTTTTGGTAAAATTATAGGGCGTCTAAAATTATTTTCATCTCTCGCTTTTTGATAGAAATGACTTCAAAAGGCATAATATTGTTAACCAACGAAGAGAGCAAATGCACAGAGATAGATGTTGGACATCATTTTCACACAAATTTGAGTTTTCAGAGTAAGGAGGAGTTGGTTACATGGGTTAGGAATATTGGGAGAAGCATAGGATTTGCTATAATTACAGTCAGGGCAGACAAATTTGAGGCAAGGGTAAAACAAGTGGTGCGCATAAAGCCCGGCGGGCCCGGGCTTGGACCGGGCCTGCCGGGCCCGGGCTTTTCCGAACCGGGCCCGGCCCGGTCTTTGCACTATAACCGGGGCCGGGCCGGGCTATGCTCCCCAGGGGGGCCTGGTAAGGCCCCCCAGACCGGGCCGGGCCAAGGCTAAGCCCGGCCCGGTTAATTTTTTTTTAAAAAAAATTAAATGTTTTTTTTATTCATACAAAAAAAATCAAAGCATAGAATTTACAAAAAAAATAAAAAAACACAACATCGCAATATTGAAAAAGAAAATTTTTATTAATGTAATGAAATTATACAAATTTAAAAATTTGAAAATAAACAAAATTTTGCAAATATACAGAAATTTGAAAATTCTAAATTATTAAATAAATAACGCTAAAAATAATAATTGTGAATGGAAAATTACAAATGACAAAAATACAAGAAGTTGTCTAGTTTAAGTTGATCGCGTCCATCTCGTCTTCCATGTCCGACGAGCTATCCTCGATCGCTGAAATATGCTGCTTCCTCTTCATCGCATCCAGGTGGTCCTTGTAGCATATGCAGATCTCGAGTGATTCTTCGCTTAGTCGACTTCTCCGCTCATTCAAAACCATGCCACTAAGAGAAAAAACAGACTCTGAAGCTACCGTGCTAGCTTGGATCGTTAGTAAATCTCGGGCCATATATGTCATAATAAGATAGGTATTTACTTTAACTTTCCACCATTTTAAAATATCGAAATTTTCTAATTCTTCCGTGAACATAAATCACGAAATTGTGTTTTTATGTACAACCCTAATTCATTTAAACTACTAGATGTTGTGCGCGCTTTTTTCATAGAGGCTAACTCTCACATTTTATTTTTAAAACTATTAGATGTTTTTGATTGCGACACATCCTCTCGGGGCCGCGATCCGTATAAATTATCGTAATAATTATAACATTCAGTAAAAATAATATTAAAATTTAAAATACTCAGATTATCTAAATATGAATCACTTAGATTTATGCCTATATTGTTATTTATTTTTTCTATAAAATTTTCTACGCCGTCTACGCCGAAAAGAAGATTCAAAGCGGCGGCGCATGAAAACATAACTGGGATTTCTCTATAGTATTTTAAAATTTTTGTTTCCATTATTTTTATTAATTCGATCCATCCGGCGTGTTGTTTAAAATAATTTAATTTTTGCGAAATATTAACAATATTTTCAATAACTAGCGGGCTAGTAGGATAATATACGCCCGATAAACTATTTGTCGCAGTATAAAAAACTTCTAACAAATCTATATAATTTTCTAAAATTGCCCAATCGGGCTCGGTTAATTCATATTGACCTAACAAAGTATAAAATTTCATTAATAGTGTTTTTTGGCGAATCGCTCGTTTTAACATTATATATTTAGAGTTCCATCTAATTGTCAAATAAAGGTTTCAAAAATTTGTGACCTTGATCGGTTACGAATTTTTTAAAATTTTGACGTCGTTGTTTAGAACTATAAATAAATTGTAACATTAAGCGTATTTTATTAATGTATGGTTCCATATAGGACAAACTATCATGTACTACTAAATTTAAAACGTGACACGCGCAACGAGTATGAAAAAAGGCGCCGTTTAACATAGGTTTCAAATCACGTTTTAACCACTCAATTGAGGTTGTATTATTTGTGACGTTATCGAAAAAAATACTCATAATTTTATCTTTTATTTTAAATTCGCGCACACATTTTGAAATTATTTGATAAATCGGCTCACCGGTGTGCACGACTTCGAAACTTTCAAAACAAATTATTCGTTTATTTAGATCCCAGGAAACGAGATCGACCCAGTGACACGTTATAGGCATATATGATAATCTTAATTTTATACTACTTATCCAAACGTCGCTCGTTAAACTCACTCGACCCTCAAATTTTTCAAAAAAATTTATTAAAGTTTGTTTTGCCTCTAAGTAATATTTAAGCGCATCGCGTCTAATAGAAGATCGACTTACTTGGTGATATTTGGGTTGTAGCCCTTGGTGAATGTACTCAGTCTCTTCTTCGTTGTCGTAGTGGTTGAACGTCAACCCGCGTCTGATGATATTCTTCACCTGCAGCTCTCGCTGCCGGCCTTGATCGTACATCCAGATTTGTCCGGATGCCGATAATTGCGCCTGGGTCGACTCGGAGAAGCTTGTTTGGCTGCGCAAGACTTAACGTGTCTTGCGAGTGTCGAGTTGCCAGCGGTCGAAAGTAAT
This sequence comes from Platanthera zijinensis, assembly GCA_039513925.1. Lineage (NCBI taxonomy): Eukaryota > Viridiplantae > Streptophyta > Magnoliopsida > Asparagales > Orchidaceae > Platanthera > Platanthera zijinensis. The sequence continues at coordinate 36,690,373 of CM077086.1, forward strand.
TTCGAGCATTGTTTGCACCTCGCCTTTTGCTCCGCGCCGACTTGTACTAAGTCGAAATATTCCCAAACTGCCGCCGTACGCTTGTGCTCCACCACTTCGTGAGCGACGGATGAGGAAGACGACGCCTGCGTTGACGACATGTTCGCGAGAAATAGAGATTAGAGAGAGTCAGAGAGAGAGAGGGTGGGGGGGGTGAAAGGAAGAAAGGAGGGGGGGGGGGGGGTTATTGTTTTTTTTAAAAAAAAAATTTAAAAAAATTTTAATAAAAAAAAAACCACTTGGGCTGCAAATAGCAGCCCAAGTGGCTGCTATTACCAACGGCTCTTAGAGCCGTTGGTGCTGGCAACCAACGGGCCGTTGGTTGGAACCAACGGCTCTTAGAGCCGTTGGTTCCAGCTAGTCCGGGCTTAGCCCGGGCTTTTCTAGGCCCGGGCTAAGCCCGGTGACCGGGCTTTGCCCGGGCCGGCCCGGGCCGGGCACCGGGCCGGGCATTGGCCTTATACTGGGGCCCGAAAGGGCCCCATGGCCCGGCCTGGGCCCGAGCCGGGCTTGGCCCGGGACCGGGCCTACCGGGCTTTTCACCGGGCCGGGCCGGGCCGGCCCGGTGAGCCCGGATTTTTTGGACACCCCTAGGTAAAACCTAGGATTTTTCTAGGTTGTGATAGAGGTGGATTTACACGTGAAAGTCAAAATAAGAAAGAGTACGTGAAAAAAATTTGAGGAAATCAAGCTCTAAGCGTTATGGTTGTAAGTTCTTAGTATATTTATTTTCTGCTCTCCGACAAATTTCTATTTTATCTTGAAAACAAGGTTAATGCTATTTTGTATTGTTGAATTTTGAAAATCAAAATGCAATTTTGTTGGGCTATAAATAGCAAAATGATGTACAAATAGCGTTTTATGGGCTGCATATATCAAGTAGGGGTGTGCGTATATCAATCGCCTAAAATAATTTTATAATGCATCTTGCCTTTGTATCTAGCCAACTTAACTTAGGTTGGGTTTGACGTGGCTTATCGTGACTTGCTTGCTCCGGTGGTTGGACAAAAATGTTATTTTATGACAATGACGTTTTTGTCCAACCTCACCGGAGCAAATAAGTTGCGATAAGCCGCACCAAACGCAGCCTTAGTAAGTTACTTTACTAGGGGTCTTGAGAAATCTAAGGTTCTTAAAGCATCGAATGGATTGAGACTTAGGCTGCGTTTGGCGGGGCTTATTATGACTTAAGGCCCCGTTTGCGAGGGTTTTTTTTCCTCATTTGTGTTTTCTGGAAAACGTCATCGTCCATAATATCGTGTTTGTTTTAGGGAAGGGTGACTTTCTAAAAAGATAAAATAACTCATTTTAGATGAGTTGTGTTTTTTCACTGATAGAGAAAACAAACATAATATTATGAACGGTAAAGTTTTCCAGAAAACAAAAAGGAGAAAGAAAGCCCTCCCAAATAGGGCCCTATTTGCTCCGGTGAGGTTGGGCAAAAATTTCATTATCATGTGTCTCAAACTTGTTTTCCTTTTGTAACATTTATCATACCAAACATACATTTTATGACAATGGCGTTTTTGTCCAACCTCACCGGAGCAAATAAGTTACGATAAGCTGCGCCAAACGCAACCTTAAGCCCTTATTGAACTTACCAAGAGTGAATACTCAACCTTAATAAAAGAACTTTCTTAGAGGACTGCAGCTCAACCGACCCAATCCCTCTCCATTATTGTTCTCATAATGACAGTTGTTGTCGTGGAGCCTCGAACCCCCGACCTTGATAAAAGGCTCTCCAAACAACTCTCATCACCCATCTGCGCCGCAGCACGCCCCTTCTAACAAAAAATGGTGTTTGTTGAACGAAGACAGACCCGCTCATGTGAGTATCCCGGGCCTCCCACGTGTGGACTGCAGTCCACCAATCCCAACCCATCTCCGCGTGCCGCGTTTGGCCCAAGCCCAAAACCGGGTGACCTACCTTAAACTGCCACGTGGCGGATTGTTGAGGTCACCAAGGCGTTGCCACCCGGCCTTGATCCCGTGACCTCCTTTATGAGGAGACTAACACCACTCCTCATACTCATCCGCACGTGGTTTTGGGGAGTGACATCACAATGTTTTACATGGTATCAGAGCAGGGGGCACGTGACGAGGGGGTGTTGAGTGCGTCACGTGGAATGAGCGGTGATGCCCGAGCGTGTGTTGAGACTCGCTAAAAGGGGCAGTTTAATCCCACACTGCCCAACATGCTCGTTAGTCCTGAGTGTATAAGCACGGTGACCACTCCTCCCCTAACCACGTGATTTGTGGGAGTGCCCCCAAATCATTTTACATAATTTGTATTATAAGATTGCATAGTACATACATAATACACTTTTATTCAAAAACTCTAAATAGAAAAAACAGAGAAAGACCAACCTTGTGTTGCTTCTTTTTGGCTCATACCAATCTTTTATAAGGAAAATTGTTTTATATTTAAACTAGAGAAGAAGATAAAATATTTAAATATTTTTCAATTAATGTATTAAAAACATAATCAAGCTATCGGCCTTAATCTTCTAAACTAGAACATTTTTTATTTAAAAAAATCTACAATTTATCCTTTATCGTATTTATAACTTTAGCTAGACATGTAGCCCATTAAGCCCACTGGCTTTTGCAAAATATCATGCATTTTCATATTAATTTAATGTTTGATGGGTTACACCACCATTTATAAGTGGGATTCCCCCCATGATCTCCTCCAAAAAAGGGAGATCATGGGGTTGACTAGGTCAACTCCACCCCCCATGAACTCTCCATGATGAGGAAATCATGGGGGGGGGGAGGGCCCACTCCTTCTCTCTCCTCCAAAACCGCCCCCTTTAGGGGGAAACCGCTGCCACCGTCGGACTAGCCGCCGGCCACCGCCGGCCTGGCCGGGCTTGCCGGCCGCAGCTAGGCCGTCAGGCTTGGCCGCTCGCCGGGCTTGCCGGCCGCAGCCAGGCCGCCAGGCCTGGTCGCTCGTCGGGCTTGCCGGCGGGTCACTGGCCTTGCCGCTGCAGGCCGCGGCCAAGCCGCCAGGCCGTCGGCAGCCTGGCCGCTGGCCGGGCTCGCGGCCAGGCCGGCCTTGCCGTTGCAGGCCGCGGCCAAGCCGTCGGGCCGCCGCCGTACTAGCCACCGGCCAGTCCGCCGCCGAGCCGCCGACTGGGCACCTCCACCGCCCGGCCGCCCCATCACGATGGACGGCATGTCCGCCGTCCGATCGTGGTGGGCTTTACTCGCCGTTCGATCTGTGGGTAACCACCCACTAATGCACTACATTAGTGGTGGAGCCTGCCATGAACCTCTCCTGGATGCTATAAAAGGAGCCACAGGGCCTCCTCATTCTTCACTTTTGAGCTCTCGGTCATCTTCTTCCTCAGGTGATAGCTCTGTCGGTCTCCTCCCTCGAGTCAGCCTCCAGCCTCCTCGAGCCACCAGCGCGCCACCAACAGGAAAACCGCCTAAGTCCCAGAGCGAGCAGAAGGAGAAAGACGACCCCTGCAAAAAAGCACACGTCAAGGCCGTGCCCCCAGCGTTGGAGCACCAGTGCCATCTCTCGAATTCCAGTGTTCAAGTCGCTCCCGTGGTGCGGCCTATGGCCCATTGGGAGCAGAAGTCTCTCTCTCACCCCCCAAGTTGTAACGGGGAGCGGTCTGTCGCCCCCGATTCTCCCTGCACATTGTAATCACAAGAAGCTAGTGGATTTTGACCGGCACAAATCCGGTCACGTGGTTTTTTACCCGGTTGAGGGGTTTTTCCACGTCATCACGTCTTGTGTCAACCTCTTATTCTCATTGACTGTGTGCGCGCTCGACCGCTTCGTAAGCTAAGACGGTTCAAGTGAATCTGATCTGACCGGGACATCGAGTTAGTCCGCAACAATGTTAAAATGATTTTTTTGCACTTAAAAATGATAATAGCTGATAGGTTCTTCAAAAGCAGTTCGGTCGAATCGGAAATTTTTTTTGGTGATCTCGTCCAACTCGCTGATACAATTCAAGGAAGTTCGTTCTCGCGCAATTACGAATCCGATAAACGTTCAAAGTGTGCTTGCTCACAAGCCGCGCCGCGCCACGCTACGTGCAGGTCCCAAGTTTCCCGCATGCGCAGCGCGCTTGCGCTATCCACAAGCAATGCGCACAGCGGTACACATAGTGATGCGCGCGTGCAACACACGAGTGTTGTGCGACACTAAACAGCAGTACGATACTTGGACTATCGAGCGTCATTCAGTGCGACGCTACAATAATTGCAACACAACACTTATAATGACGCACAGGCAGCATTCTAGCCCCCTCAAGTTAGGCCGCTGATCCATTCAGCCCCCCAGACGCTGATATCAGGCGCCATAACAAGGCGTTGAAATCAATGCCCAATCTTGGTGCTCAAGGCAAGAGTGCATGTAGGGTCCGGGGAGAGTAAAGTGCAGCGCGATCCGACAGATGCAAGCTGTTGCACTTTACCGATCCGATGGATACAAGCATGCGGAGATGCGTGCATGCTTTGAGATGTGTGCGCAGCACACATCTCCGCGCGAGTTAAGATGGGCTCGCAGCCGTTGGATCCCCCGCACTTTACTGTGCAGTGCATCTGCTACACTTTACTCTCCCTGGACCCAGTACATGTAACTCCATGCGCGCGACCACATGCCTCGTACTGTCACTATCACGCGCTCATCATTGCGCTCGCCGTTGTCTCCCCCTGACGCCGCCCACACCCCCATACATTGTTGTCGTCATCGACGCCGCCGCCGCCACCGTCACTTGCCTCCGCAATTCTCGTTGACGCCGAACTCACTGTCGCCTCCGCCGGCTCTGCCCGGGGCGCAAGATCGTAATATTTGCAAAATTGGTGATCCATGTGCCCCATATCGGGAGTTCCTATTCGCATCTGGTAGTGATCATGGTGATAGAATTACCAGGACGCCCCTCCTGAGGGATATAAAAAGGGTCATAAGCCTTCATTTGAAGACATTATCTTCAACGCGAGAGAGAGATCTCCAGAGTACTCCCTCAAAAATTTCCCAGAGACCTACTTCGGTGTTTGAGGATTCCTTCGAAGATCTTTTTCAGCATTCAAAAATCTTCTTCGGGATTCAATGATCTCCTTCGGGGTTCGAAGAACTCTTTCAGCATTCAAAGATCTCTTTTGGTGTTCGCAGATCACTTTGAAGACAGCTCGAAGATCTCATTCGGTTGTCGAAGGTCCCCTTGAAGACAGCTCGAAGATCTCCATCGACATAGTACTTCGAGTCTAGAGCTTCCATTGTTGCGATCATCCTTCCAGACTGCTCCCGAGAACGGTTCTCTACACTCTGCTCCAAGCGACTCCTGTAAACCTGGAAACTCATTGTAACGAGCAGTGACATATCACCATGAAGAAACATCTTAGAAACCATCTAAAAGATAGTGAATTTGGTCAGCAACAATCCGATCCCATGATTTTTTTCCTTTTAGGCTTTTCCATGAAATTGTGCAAAAGCTAGGTTGTGCAAAAGATAGGGCACAATGGCGACAAAGGATCCATATAGCCGACCCCACAATAGTGGGATAAAGGCTTGCGTGTTGTTGTAGGCTTTTCCACGAAAAATGTCTTGCCTCCACCTGTTGGTTTATTTTATGATTGTTTGTGTGCTCGGTTCACTCTCGAGCTAAGACGGTTCAGTTTGATTGGACCGTGAGAGCGCGCCGAGCGACCCTCAACAATAGCGATAATTTTACATTTAATTCAATTAATATAAAATTTAAGGTGTTCGTAATGAGACTGGACATTGAATCGGAATAAGTTCAAGATTTGTTGCTGCCAACTCAAGTCTTTGGTTGACTGGTCAAAACTAAATTGTCTTACTCTGGAGCGGTCGAGCGCGCAAATAATCAGAAAGGGTTGAGATGGTTGAAAAAGAGATTTTTTTTTACTTGGAAAAGCCCGAAAATGGGTAAAAACCCATATGGTCGGGACTATGTCGACTAAACTTCCACAATTTTACTTTTTGGGTAATGACTTTGCGGAGATATCGAGGGCGATAGCCCACCTCACGTTATAATTGTAGTGAGCGAGAGAGAGAAGGAGGCTCCGAGGGCAGACCACCGCTCGCGGAGCTAAGTATTATTTTCTTCTGTAGTGGGTAACAATGCGCTCCAGGTGCTCTGGAGTCTTAGGTGGTTGCTCGGGAGCTGGAGCGTCGCTCTTGACAGGTACTGGAGTCTACGACTTGCCCCATGTTGCTAGAGTAGGAGACTGGAGTGACGGACTTGCTGCTGCGTGAGAAGAGTGGAGTGTGTTGGGGTGTGCTAGACACACAACGGAGTGCACGTGAGGTGAAACGTGCGCGGCGAACTCCCTGTTGTGAAAACCTTATGATTTAATTTAACAAATTCTTTATAGTGATTTTACATCTTAGGATAATTACTCATGTTGTATAGATAAGGTAATTTGGTCATAGATGTCCTAGGAATTCTGTCTAATCAAAGGCATAAGAAAGGAAAACTGAAAAATAATGAAAAAAATAGCCAAGACATAGTTGCGTTGAGTAGACATCGACGCAACGTATAGTAGAAGTCGATGTATCTTCGACTGGCCATCAACGCATCTTCTGAAGTAATGTAGATGCCTCTCCAGAGTAGAAGTCGACGCATACATTGATATGTTATCGACGTAACATCGAGTATTCAGTTAAATCAACAGATTCTTATTCTGAAGCAGAATTTGATGCTCCCACTACTAGAACTCGAAGTAGCATCGTCATCTATCCAGAAAGAAAATTTTATACTCTCATTCAGAATTATTTGAAGACTACTATAAAAATTATTTGAATCTCAGAGAGATGATTAAAGAAAAAAAATTTCTAATATAATTTTTGAAGAATATAAGCACGAATTTTGAAGAGATGGACATGATTTCCGAAAAAAAAATCTAGAAAGTTATTATATCATTCGTTCTAAAGACAAATTTCTAAAGAATTCAAAATTATTCAGAGATTGATATATATAGATTCTCAATAAAAGAAATCAATCAAGAGAATACAAAAAATAGTAACTCAAATTTTCGTCTTCTCCTTCCTCTCTTCTCTTTGCTGCAAAAAATCTGAGAGTAGATCTATGAGAAAATAATATATTCTATTCATCATATACTAAAGATTTAGACCACTAAAGTGCCATAGAATTCTCAGAGATAGCTAAAAGAGGAATCAATTCAGAAGACTTATTTCTTCTTCCCATTTTTTCTTTCTAACTTCCTTTCCGTCGCTGTGAAAAGAGTTTTAAGAATCGCTCTTCAAAAAATTCAGTTTGGTTCAAGATCTTCTTATCAAAAGATCTGGTTATTTGGTTCAAGATCTTCTTATCAAAAGATTTGTTGTATTGGTTCTGAGAGTCAACTTATCAAAAGACTCAATCATTGGTTCTGAGAGCCTCCTTATCAAAAGACTCAATCACTAGTTCTGAGAGTCTCCAAATTAAAAGACTCGGGCACAATGATAGTGAATTCCTACCAAAGTGATAGAAGAGAGGACGTACTCAGATTTCGAGGAATCACTATATTTCTTATGTCTTTTATGTTGTGCTTATTTTATGTTGTTTTCTGTTTTTGTTTCATGTTTTTATTTGCTGATGTATTTACTTAATTATGATCGTGTGATTGTGGATTTTAATTTGAGAATAATTGACTTTAGAGAGTTCGGATGCCATAGAGAGATCACAGAGAGATTTGCTGATGTTTTTGTTTCCTGCCATTGGAGAGTTCGGATGCCATAGAGAGATCACCACTGACGCCTTGTTAGGCAAATCGAAGTCCTATGAGCTTCTCCTGAAGAGTATGGTAAAATATGAAGCTAAGGATAAAGTTTTTAATCAGAGAGAAAGATCCATTGAATTGAAAGCATCTGATGGAGAGCCTTCAAGTACTGAAGAGGAGATGTTCAATCTCCTAACCAGAAGATTCAGGAGATGGATCAAGACACAAGATTCTAGAAGGAGAGACAAAAGTGTCATCAAGCAAAAATTTGACAAAACTACTAGCAAGGAGGTCAACTGTTTTGCTTACAAAAAGCTATGCACGAACAGACAAAGATCCTTCGACCCCTCCAACCAGACGACCCCCAGTTCTTCTGAGGCACGAACGGACAAAGGTTCTTCGCCTCCTCCAACCAGACAGACTCTGAGTACTCCTGAGGCATGAACGGACAAAAGACCTTCCCCACCTCCAACCGAGCGGACCACGAGTCCTCTTAAAACACGAACGGACAAAGTTCCTTCGCCCACTCCAACTAAACGAACCACGAGTCCTCCTAAGGTACGAACAGACAAATGTCCTTCGCCCCCTCCAACTGGAAGGCACGAACGGATAAAAGTCATTAAACACCTCCAACCGAACAGACCCGAGTCCTCCTGAGGCACGAACAGACAAGGGTCCTTCTCCACCTCCTATGGGATAGACCCCGAGTTCTCCCGAGGCACGAACGGATGAAGTTTCTTCACCCCCTCCAATGGGATGGATCTCGAGTTCTCTCGCTTGAGCAAGAGCATACAAAGGTCCTTCTACACCTCAAGGCAAAAGCAAACCCCAAACCCTCCCACGGAATTCGGCCAGGATGGACCATGAGTCCTCCTGCACCGCCTAGCAAAAGACAAACCCTGAGTCCTCTGGAATCATCCAAACGAATGGGGGCAAGCGACCCTCCGCATTACAATCGAGCATTAGCCCCCAAGACTAGTGCCCAATGAAGGTCACAAACTCAATGTGTTGTGTTGAACTCACACTCGGCAAGATACACAAAGATCAGATAGGAGAGCACCTTTGTAATGCCACCAGCAAAGGCAGACTGCGAAGCTAAGTCACACATATAATAATAAAGTAAAAGGCGGGCAAGAGATACAACATTCCAAGCACAGTGTAGACAAGAGCAAGTCATCCCTCGATACCGGTGTCAGGATCGTCATCGGAGGCATCGTCTATGACTCCTTGTGTTCGGCGAGCGCAGAAGTTTGCGTCATCTTGACACCCTCAGGCGTGACAGCCATTGACACTTTTCTTCTCCTCCAGTCACGCCAGCTTGGTCTCTGCCTCAAACAGCTCTAGCTTAACTCATAATAAGAACAGACAGTGAGTCCTTCTATGCTCCCACACAAGAATGGACACCAAGTCCTTCCTTGACTTCTCGTAAGAATGGACTCTAGATCCTTCTGCACTAACACAACGAACAAAGTTTAAAGTGGGAGAACGTTTCAACAAAGTGTCGCAAGTACGAGCAAATGACCGCAAATAATCAATGTTCAACTGGCAAGGACGACATTAAGTAACGCCGGAAGATTCGCATGTACTTCCAGATCTACATTTCCTGGCTAAGCAGAAAGAAAATCTAACGGCGCATGCAAAAAATAATTTGTGGCGTGCACATGCTGGAATGATTCAAAGTCTACAACCTAAAGGCAAAAGTATTAAGATCAAAAATTTCCTGACTCGCCGCTTCGCGGATCACGACCGGTGAAAAATTGAGGTCATTTGATGGAGTTCCTCCTAAAGGTTTTCAGGTTGAATCGAAACAAAGTGCTCAAGAAATTCAACCTGATTGAGGAAGCCGCACGCACAAGATGTGCTCGCTCAAAGGAACCAAAAACGCCCTAATGAGGGACAAGTGGGATAGCGCATGTATATGCCCGAAAAGGGATCAAGCTCACTTGCGCTCGTGTGAGCCCCACACGCACTCAAAGACACTCGTCGCGCACACGCACGACCGCCGCTGGGAACAAGCACATGCAAGGCATGAACGCACGCGCCCCTGTGCGTGTGCCCACCGTACTGACGCTCACCCACAAAATGGTCGTGCACAACCCAGACACGTGCACACATCATACGGACGCGTACGCTTCACACGGGCGCGCACTCCCCCTGCGCGTACTCCCCCCGCCAAGGCCGCTCGGATCGCCCGAACCGCCGGGGGGGAGGCATGTTCGTCATTTCGGAAAAATTGGTGATCTAGGTTCCAAAACGAAGCAACGCCATGTTGAAAATGGTGAAGTGAAAGTGGCGGAATGAGCGACCTGTCCCCGGTCTATGCGGAAAGGACTGGCGGTTAGCCAGGTCGGCAGAGTTGCTTCAGTAGGCTTGTTCCTTGGCGGCCTGAGCGGTCTGTTTACGCGGTCTATGCGGACAGAGGTGGCGGCCAGCCGGGCTGATTTATGCTCAGCCAGTAGTTTGGTCTCAAAAGGTAACCAGGCAGATATCGTCTCTATCCGCGAAGTCCGGCAAGAAGCAGACTGGACAGGAGCTCGAGATACCGGCATGGCAGGCGCCTTGGTCTAGCTCTTGTGGCACGACAAGTGGAAGACGTGGAGTTCGCCGGTTAGAGCGGACATGTGCTGGAGTTCACCGAGATTGGCGGACTGGTACTAGTGTCCGCCAGTAAGCGCGGACTGGCCCTTGTGGTAGGTGGTGTGGACTTGGTTCAGAACCAAGTCCAGGTTTGCTCAGTCCGAGTGATCGCGCGGTTAAGCGCGGACTGCTCCTCAGTCCGCCAAGCTCGGCAGCAGTTGCCTTGTGGTTTGGTTGCGAGCTTGGTGAATGCGGACTGGAGCTGTGTTCGCAAGGCGTGCGGACTGGAGCAGTGTCTGTCTGGGTATGCAGACTGTACTCCTTGTCCGTCGAGTCCGACGGTTGTCAGCTTGGTACCTTGGCTGCGGGCTCGGGGTACGCGGGCTGGAGTTGTGTCCGCAGGGCGTGCGGACTGGGACTGTGTTCGCTGATATGTAGACAGGTTTCCGCAGTGTCTGCGGGTTGCTGTCTTTGTCCTGGCTTGGCCTTTAGCGACAAGGCAGATAGAGTTGGCTATCCGGCCTTGGTAATGCTACTTGGCGATCTAGCTATCTTGCAGGTCGCAGCGGACTACTTGTGTATCCACGGCTAGCGGATACACTTGTTGCTCTCCGCGAGATGGGGCGGTTTTCCTATCGACTAGGGCGGTGAACACACTCCTCATCGTGCCTATAAATAGGACCCCATGTCACATCAATTATAGGCGAATGAACAGTAAGTGAACTCGCGGATAGTTGCTGCGGTCTGGATATTGTATCCGTGCGGTTTGAAGGTTGACCGGTTTGTGCTGTGCAGGTTGTGCGGATAGCGCTGGAAATCCAGGACTTGGTTCTGACTTCGGTCAAGGACGGTGCGGACTCTGCGGTTAGCAACAGGCTGTAAGTAGCAGGTCGCGGGTAGAGACCGGGCGGTCTTCTCTTCTGCAACTAGTTTCCCGGTTTAATAAGCTGTCCGCTTTTGGCGGCTTGTTTAGTTCGGCGGCAGCAGATCGCGCGGTCAGGCGGCTAGGCGACCTCGCGGTTATGCGGCTTGCTGATCGGCGATTAGAGCTTGCATTGGAATAACGGGTAGTCCGCGCAGCGTGGTTTTAGGTTTGGCGACCTGCCGATTTGAGCGGACTCCGCAGTGCAGCAGTAGTTCAGGCGGTTACTCTTTGAGTCCGCGCGGTTTGAGTTTTGCCTTGTATTGCTTCTGCTTCCTTTGGATACATCGGCAAATCATGTCTCGCCATGTATGTCTCACATTGTAAAGATTATTATAGTACAAGATTCTTGCTCTTCTGTTTTGCATCTGGCTTATTTGGGCTCGGAAAGGTTGAGTGTTCTTGCGTCTGGTTTCCCGTTTTCCGCTATATCAAATTTTTAACACGTCATTTGTTAACTCAAGACTCAGTTGGACGCAATTACTAACGAGACCCATCAAAAAAAGCTATAAAAAGGCCCCAATGTCTTTATTTGAAGACAAGCTACTTGAGAGAATGGAGAGAGCTCTGAAGTTTTCCGGCGGATTGTGAGACTTAGATCGTTCTATCGCTCAGATCTCTGCTGCCTCTCTAATCCGCTCACACTCAACATGCTCACGAACACAACAACATGCAAAGGAAAGAGCATAAGAGAACACACTCAGTGGTGGAACTAGGATTTTGAAATCGCACAGACACAATAAATTTAAACGTATATTTTCAAAATTTAGCAAAATGGCATGAGGGGACTCTCATTGCACGAAAATAATTACAAACACAGAAATAACAAAACAACGGTTCTAAGACCGGGGAACAATAGTTGTTATCCTTAGCGCGTGTTTCTTTCGACGATGGGAGCTCCGAATCGACCCTTCACGATGGATTTCAGCAATACAATGGTGTGTACCTAGTCCCTAGAACTCCTCTTCCCACCTTGCTGAAATGAAATTTGAATGCTAAATTGCTAACCGCGTGAGGTGTGAGGTATGAGGCGGCAGATCCGGGATCCCTAAAGAGAAATAGGGAGAAATCATGAGAAATAGAGAGAAATTATGAGATCCCTAAAGAGAAATAGGCTGAGACGCAGACACAGTACCACATACCGGAGGTCGGGATTCGGAATAAGGCAGTTTGCGTAGATGACACTTGTGGTCGGCAGGCCGATAGGCGACGGCCGACGGACGCCACAAACGGGTCAGATATCGCTACCGGAGGCCCGGAGGAGTCACGTCGGAGTCGCGGTCTCGCAGAGGAAGGCTCGCTGTCGCGCCTCCGTCGCTCTCGCCTCTCGCTCGCATCAACTTCCGGGAAACTGGAAAGAGGCGAATACCTAATATGGCGGGATTTAGCGGAAAATAGGGTCGGGCACGTGCCCGACCGTGCCCACATGTGGGTCCGCCCATGAACACGCTCGTTGAAGTTTTTGCGGACACACTCTTCAAGGCTTTGTGGGCTTAGCCATTTTTCCATTTCTCTTCGCGCAAAATTTGTAAAGGAGAGGTGACCTTTCACTATTTAAGTAATTCAAGTACTTGTAAACAAAGAAAACATAGTGGATTTTGGCGCAGCATAGATCCGACCACGTGATTTTTCACTATTTCATTGTTTTCCACGTTAAAACGCCCATGTTGTTTGATTTTCATTTTACTATTTGCATGTCTGGCTCAATTTGAAGTTAAGGCTAATCAGAGAAAAACCAGACTACCACCAACAAGACATAATAGCTTTGACGGGCAATTCTCCGGCTCCCAATCATTGATTCCCATCAGAATGGACCGATTTACAGAAAGGTTCACGGTTTGACCTATCCGATCGTCAGTCCAGCTCTATTCTTAAAATACTGCAAAATTCTTTAACTAGTAATTATTTTGCAGAAAGAGCAACATAAATAATTATATTAAAAACACAACTTGAAAAATATATTATATTTTTGAATTAATTAATCCTCAAGAAAAAAAATAACATAAACTATGCAATATTTAACTAAGGCTTCATTTGATTAGGCGACGGCAACTAGAACTAACCGACTGTTGAATTGGAGGGGTGGAGGTGGGGTCGGAGACGGAGTGTTGGGGGGACTTTTCACCTGTTTGCGGGAGCAAACGGAGCAAACACAGCCGACGTCCGTTTATTTTCCCACTGTCCAGCAGCGTTTACTCCAAACGCCAGACTGTCACCGCCGCGCCAAATGAAGCCTAAGGCTCCGTTTTGCTCGGATCGCTCCCTTGAGTTTGGGGAAAAATATATATTTGACACGATAATGATGTTGATATTACCATGATTATCTGGAAGTGATCAAACATGTAGTCTCACTACCAACGCAATATGAGCCTATGAGGTCGCACATAAGAGTTTTAGAGAAGTTGGAAAGGTTTGTGTTGACCTTGTTCATATGTGATATGAGTGAAAGGTCAAGCCTATGACGTTCTGAATGTGAAGAATTTTCATTCCGGAACCTATATTGTGAATATGAGTCATCAGGTAAGTGGTCGGAAGACTCTAAGGGAAATTCGTCGAGTATCGTTTAAGGTTTCAACGAATGAGTTTGAATTCGTCAAGTATCGTCATGATAGACTCAACGAATCTGTCTTGGGTTCGTTGATTATCGTAATGACAGTTTCGACGAATTAGACTTATTCGTAGAATATCGTCGATTTGTCGAATATCGCCTTAATACTTGGACGGTTTGCTCTGTCTCAATTCGTCGAGTATGTCCGTGTTATTTCGACGAATAGTTTTGATTCGTCGAATATCGACGTATATACTCGACGAATTCTGTTTCCTCTGGTTTAATTCCTCTAAGTACGGTTCAGCGTGGTCTGCAAGTATCAGAGGCTTCGGTCTACTGTATATATACGATGTAAACAGTAAACCGAGAGGTATGCGATACGCGATTACTGTTTGACCTAATCGAGCGAGATGATAACGGCGATTCTTCTTCTTCCCGACGAAACAGTTACGCCTAGGTCGTGATAGCCGATCTCGTCGCTGACTGTTCGCCGATCTATTGTTGTTGTCGGAAAGTGTTTCCAAAGGCTTCGTCTTCATCGTTGTCGCCACTCCTTTAATAGTTCTAGCAAACCGTGGAGACGTTGAGGGCATACCTTCTTCCAACCTAGATCTTGTGTGACAAGAATCAAAGAGTTCTTCGTGCTCGTGTGGACTTCCGTAGAGGCGTGTACACGATTCTACGCTCGGAACTCCAGCCGTTAGCGTTCGTTGGACTTCATCGGAGCACCTTGATTGAGTATTGACTCAAGGTATAATTTATTTATGACTATGTTACTTCTTGATCAATGTTCATCGCAAGATCCGTATTTCTTTTGAGTTTTCTTGTTCTTAATTCCGCTGCGCACAACTGTTGTGTCGTATTGTAAAACCCAACAAATGATTATGACCTCCCTCACGAAATTTTTTTAGTTATGAACATAAAAGTAGATGAATTATTTTAGGTGAGGTCGGATGTTCACTAACGACGGCATTCACGGCTGCCACCGTCGCGCCAAACGAAACCTAAATGTCAGTCAAACTAAGACTTTGTTTGAGAGGATTTATTTACATCGGTTAAGCAGTTACGACCGCATGAACCGGACCTTATCTGCAGGTTTTTTTTGTTATTGCGATAGCCTTATCTGCACTTACGGATGAGCATTGATATATTCGACGAGGAATAAATATGATAACCAATATCTAATTATCTTTTTTAAAATATTTTTAACGATTTTTTTTTTTTAATTTCTCTCTGTGAACGCTACGAGATAGCCTGCACATGTCTCTTTGTGTTCCATGAAATCGGCAAGAAGACAAACACATGGCCTCCAACGTCCGCAAGATCTCACCGTCATCATCAAATAATAAATAGTAATCGCGCCGTTGATTCATTCAAATTGGATTAAAATTTGATTTAAAAAATATTTAAGAAAATAGAATAGAACTCCAATATTATTGGTGGGCCTGATTAGAATAGTTTGCATTTGCCTCAGCAGCTTCCATTGGGCTATTTATCCTTTCATCTTCCTGCCTTCAATTCAAACTCTCAGAATTGGGGACTCCGAGAAATGTCCAACCCTTCCCGAGCAGAAGATCGCAGCAGTTTCGATCATATGGCGGTGCTGGGCAGGAGCGAGTGCGACGCCGGTAATCCCGCGGTGGCGAAAAAGAGGAGGAACCCGCCCGGCAATCCAGGTCTCCTCAAGTTCATCCACTTTCTTCCCTCTTTTTAAGGGGCTGATGCTTTTTTTCAATTCAAATTTGAATTTAGAAGTTCATGAGAATTCAAATACATTCATCTATAGATATTATGATTGGGTCTCTTTTTTCCGTCTTTCTCGCGATCAATATGATATCATATTACCGAATTCCAAATCTGTCCTACAATTCCAATTCTGATGCAATTCCGTCCGATTGAAGCGGTGATTCCATCCGATTGAAGCGGAGATTCCGTCCGATTGAAGCGGCGATTCCGTCCGATTGAAGCTGCGATTCCGTCCGATTGAACTGATCATTTTAATGTATAGACATTATTAAGATGGAGCCCTTTGATCTTTTTTTTTTTCATTTCAACCGTGCTCGTAATTTTTACGTCTTTTTAATCATCACAATCATCTCATATGATCGTCACTTCCATCTGCTATCGAGCCCTAAAATGACACAGAGGTGGCGGTCATAAACACAGGTTAAATTGCCATTTGTTAACGCCCACCTAAGAAACTTCATCTGCTTTTATGTTCGAACGGATGATGTTTGTTAGGTGATTCTTAACGAATGATGTTTTAACCCATGCGTTTATGACCACCGCCAC
The DNA here is from genome assembly GCA_039513925.1 of Platanthera zijinensis. Taxonomy (NCBI): domain Eukaryota; kingdom Viridiplantae; phylum Streptophyta; class Magnoliopsida; order Asparagales; family Orchidaceae; genus Platanthera; species Platanthera zijinensis. The sequence continues at coordinate 36,706,455 of CM077086.1, forward strand.
CGTGCCAAAGAATATAAGTGGAAATTATGCCCATAAAAGCAACTTATGATATCAATACTATATCTAATCAAATTACGGGTTTTGGTGGTGGTGTAGACCCAAGTGCGGATGTTGTGGCTCTATCGCCGAGAACTCTTCTTGCGACAAACCGCTACATATGCGAAGTGTGCCACAAAGGATTCCAGAGAGACCAGAATCTTCAGCTCCACCGGAGAGGCCACAACCTCCCGTGGAAGCTGAAGCAGAGGACCAGCGCCGAGGCGAAGAAGAGGGTCTATGTCTGCCCCGAGACATCGTGCGCGCACCACGACCCGAGCCGCGCACTCGGCGACCTGACCGGGATCAAGAAGCACTTCTCGAGGAAGCACGGGGAGAAAAAGTGGAAGTGCGACAAATGCCTGAAGAGGTACGCGGTGCAGTCGGACTGGAAGGCTCATTCCAAGATTTGCGGCACGAAGGAGTACCGCTGCGACTGCGGGACCATCTTCTCCAGGTAATTGTCATTGCACACATTTCTGTATTAATTGCAGAAAGTGAAGAACATATACTTTTTTGGCATAACCTCCCACACACAAGAGTTTTCTATTCTTTTGAGCGAGAGGGAGTCCAAGACTATAAACACAATGTGATATTACCATAATACTATTTTTGCGAATAGCGAGATAACGGCTATCGGGTTCTGTAGGCTTCACCGATATTCTCCATTTGAGTCGAAATGAATAGTATCCATTTCACGGTCGTGATTAATTTGTAGCTGATCTGACGGCTTCACTAATCTCATACTCTTCTATCTTTCCTTTAATCAAAAAAGTATATACTTTAGATAAAGTGAGAATCAATCATCACTATGAAATGAATCCTCGTTTGGGGTCTCAAATGGTGAGGATCCCGATCCGTTCCGTAGCTCCAACACAGAGCAACTCAATAAATCTTAGCGAGTTTTCAATTCTTTTTTCGTGATACTCAATTACAAGAGAGAGTGCAGTCCGTTTGCTTGAGCTGTGAGAGTTGGAACCGTGAGATTTAGGCACAGTTTGACGCGACAATAGCGGTCTTGAATGCGGTGATTATGATCCGTCGTTCGTGAACCTCTGACCTCACCTAAGGAATTTAATCCGCTTTCTTGTTGAAAACTAGTTTTCTTTTTTTGGTGACGATCATAATTGTTGTTATGCCAAACATACATTTTATGACGGTGATGTTTTTTGTTCAAACTCACCGGAGCAAGAATCTTAAAGCGTTAGGGGATTGAGGGTGGTGGATGTTGTCTCAAAAAGGGCCAAAAGTGGCATAGGGAACATAACACATTTTTGGAACGGTGACATTTTCCTCTCACCAGAGATGAAGCAAAAACGCTCAAACAAATAGTCCCTACACTATGTTTGTACGTCTAGATTGTGTAGGGGCGGAGTTTTTGGGTCCAGAGCCCGTTTCCAATTTTTTTATCCGGAAGCAATGAAAAGAGAATGTTTGTCATACACTTTTTGATCTCTGGAGATCATATTAGGAGAAAGTCATTTTAGGATATCATATTTGAACTGAGGGGATCATATTTTGAACTCAGAAGATCATATTTTGATCTCAGGAATATTTAATCTCTGGGAGATCAAAAATACGATCTCTGGGAGATCAAAAATACGATCTCTGGGAAATCAAATACAGAGATCACCCGGAGTCCGGGCTCCGGACGGAAAATTCCACCCCTACACAATCTAGACGTACTAACACAGCGTGAAATTACCAAAATACCACCATAGTTGGATCACCGACATTTCGAAATGCAACTATCCAAATCTATGGCTCCGTTTGGCGCGGTGGCGGCGGTCGTGAATATACGGGTTAAATTGTCGTTAACGCCCACCTAAAGAACTTCATCCAATTTTATGTTCGAATCAAGGTTGTTAGGATCAAGATCCTAGATGAGATCGTTTCGAGATTAGATCAGATCATATGATAGCATTGAATCGAGGATCGCTTTACAAAATCTGGATCGATTTACAAAATTTGGATCGATTTACAAAACCTGGATCGATTTACAAAATCTGGATCGATTTACAAAATCTGGATCGATTTACAAAACCTGGATCGAAGGATCGTCAAATCCTATGATCCGGATCGCGATCCTGATAATCTTGATTCAAACGGATGAAGTTTCCTAGGCGGGAGTTAGCGAATGACCGTTTAACCCCCCATGTCCACAACTGCCACCACCAAGCTAAACTGAGCCCGTAATCTCTATTTTTTTTTCTAGTGTTATTGATTCATCTTCTACCCAATGTGGTTCATTAAACTTCAATTTTAATGGTGATACTATTAATTGCAGGAAGGATAGCTTTATTACTCACCGAGCCTTCTGCAACGCTCTGCACGAACAGAACTTCAGCACCGCCCACGGCCTTGCCACCATGATCGGGAGCATCCACAGCCAAGAACACGACATCCTCACCCATTCAATCCAAACCCTAAATTCCCCCGTGAAGGACACTCGAATCAACACATCATTCTCCGATCCGATCAAAAACAAGCCGATGATGATGCCGGCGAACTCCGGCGCGCTCTTCGATAGCGAAAACTTGACCGGCGTCGGCATGTCCATGGGCTCCTCTTTCATGTCGGCGACCGCCCTGCTTCAGAAAGCGGCGGAGATGGGAGCCAAGGTCAGCGACGAATCTACGTCGCCGACGATGCTCAAAAGCTTCGCAATGCCCGACATCGCGAGCAACTACGGCCGATGCATCGAGAGTTATTCGGAGGCGAGATCCGAAGCCGGCAACGGAAGATTCGTGCCGTCGACGGCGGGCGGTTGGTACGGAGTTACGAGCTCAAAAAGAAGCGGCGATGGGTCGAGATTCAGATCGGCCGTCGATCCATTTCGGAAGAATGGTGGGGAGAGCGAGATTCAGGATTTGAATCGCAGGAGAGATGGAGGAGACGACAATGGGGAGAGGAGAAATGGCAGAATGACTCAGGATTTTTTAGGGTTGGGCGGAAATCAGAGCTGCAACGAGGACGAGGCGTACTCTTACCATCAGATGTCCAACGGGCCGAGCGCGTGGGGGAAATACATGTGGGATTACTAGGCCAAAATGACCTTTTTGGGTCTCATCTGGTTACTGGTTAGTGTATGCACAGGAGGGCAAAAAGGTCATTTGTAGCTAGAGTTGGCTCATTTTGCTTTTGATGTTGGGATTATTAGGTCTTTTTTGCTTTGTGGGGTTAGTTTCAAACTTTCAATTGAGCTGTGTTGGTCATTCTGGGGATGATTTGTTATTTCATACTTAAGTTAATTAAGATTCGGTTTATGCAGTCGTAACCGCTTGATCGTTGAAAATAAGTCCTTTCAAACGGAGTCTAAGGCTCTATTTATTTGGGCGTTTTGATACTCCGTTTTGGGCAAACGCCGCCGGAAGGTGGGTAAACAAATGAACCTCCGGCGGCGTTTGCTCCGTTTCCACCCGCCCGCCTTGAGAAACGCCCCCAAAAGTTCCGTTTGGAGCAGCCACCTCCCCCCTCCGATTCGAACACTCCGTTTCCACCCTCCGGATTGATCCGCCACCGCCGAACCAAATGAAGCCTAAGACTTTGGCTCGGTTTGGCACAGTGGTGGAAGTCGTGAATATGAGGGTTAAATTGTCATTTGTTAGCACATACCTAAGAAACTTCATCCACTTGTATGTTTAAACGGATAAAGTTTGTTAGGTGCAGTATCCGTTCACAAATGACGGTCTAACCCTTGCGTTTACGACCGCTGCTATGCCAAATGAAGTCTTTCTTTAGCGCGGTGGTGGCGGTCGTGAATGTGGGGGGGTCATGAACTGTCGTTCGTGAATGTCAGTCCTCACAGAAAAAAATTCATCAATTTTATGCTCAGAACTAGTTTATTTTCTTGGTAGCGGTCATATACTGTTTGATAAACATACATTTTATGATAATGACGTTTTTGATCAAACTCATCGGAGCAAATAAGTCGCCCCAAAAAAAAGTAATAATCTTTAATGGCTGATTAGTCCAAGTAGAAACAATTCGGACCTCCGAATGTTCATTTTGTAGATTCAATATCAAAAATAAATCGTGACGCTCAAATTAAGCTTAAGACCTTTGCTACGGAAAATAATTGTCAAAATGTTTCGTAGCTTATAAATATATGGGTTGTTATTAACAAATAAAGAGTACATGTATCGCTTTTAGCAAATTAAAATCTACCAAAAAATCATTGTTTTACTTTAATTTCACTTTCATATATGTTGTATTAGCAGACCCTCAGTGTCCTAGGAATTAAATCCCCTTGTTCCTGGCTATTGTTCCGGAGGCTTCCGCTTTTGAACACCATCATATTTTATATTTTTGTAGTACAAAATCATTATAACCAGTACAATTTTGTAATGCAAAAAAATATAGTTTATTACATACATTTTGATGGGGTCTTCTTGGAGCTAGTGGCGGACGCATAAATTTTTTTCAGTGTGAACGAACTTAAAAATTGTTTGATTTATACTATTAAATCACGCATAATACTATTTTTTGAACAATAGCGTATTAGTCACGCTTTAAATCGTGACTAATACTATAATTTTTTTAAGAATATGATATCAGTCACGGTTTAAACCGTGGCTAATACAGTTAATTTTTTTAAAAAATAGGATATTAGCAACGGTTTATAGTTTAAGTTGTAACTAATATAAGTCATTTTTTAAAAAAATGGAGTATTTGCCACTGTTTAGAGTGTGACTAATATTATTAATTTTAAAAAATTGAGTATTCGTCACGGTTTAAAGTGTGGCAAATACTATTAAATTTTTTTAAAAAAATTGAGTGTGGGCGCCTACACTCGTCCCAAGGTGGGTCTGCCCCTGCTTAGAGCGCTAAATGCGACCCCATACATGGGGTGCAGGTATCGAAAAAAATTTCTCATCGTGAGATGCAAATAGTAAAATTCTTCATCATGTGGAGCAAATAGTAGAATTCTCCACTATATGGTGCAAATAGTAAAATTCTCCAACAAGGGGTGCAAATAGTAAAATTCTCCATCATGGGGTGCAAATAGTAAACTTCTCCATCATGGGGTATAAATAGTAAATTCCATCATCAAGTGGTGCAAATAGTAAAATTCTTCATCATTGGGTGCAAATAGTAAATTTCTCCATCATGAGATACAAATAGTAAAATTCTTCATCATTGAGAGTAAATAGTAAAATTCCGCATCTTTGGAGTGGTCTGTGTATAACAAAAATACACATGATGGTGTGCGTATAGTAAATAATATGATTACGGTGTGCACATAACCATATTTGCCAGATCGCCACAAAACAATACAAATGGGTGTGCGCATATCATATAATTTGATTACGGTATGCAGATAACTGCGTAACCACTGTAACCACAACTTATTTATGAAAATGACATTCTCAAAAACTATAAATATGACTATGACCTCCATTTCCACCTTTTTCCTCCCTAGATTTTCTCTTACGACTCTCTCTCTCTTCTTTTTCTCCTATGACTTTCTATCTCTTCCTTTCTCCCCCTCGCGTGTGTTGCCTCCTTGCGTGCTCTTGTTTGTGCCCTCTCGCGCTCGCCGCCTCCTTGCACGCGCCTCCTCCTTGCGCGTCCACACGCGCCTCCTTGCTCTCTCCCGTGTGCCGCCACCTTGAGCGCTAACGCACCGCCGCTCCCTTACGTGCTCTTGCACGCACACATTCCAAGTACGTCTTTGTGCGCCCCGCTGTCAAGATCACTCCAAGTATGCCTCCGTGCGCTCCGCTGACAAGATCTCTCCAAGTACGCCTGTGTGTGACCCACCGCCAAGACCGCTCCAAGCGTGCCTTAGTACGCTCTGCCGACAAGACCTCTTCGAGTGCGCCTATGTGCGCTCCGCAGTCAAGACCGCTCCAAGTGCTCCTTCGTGTGCCCCACCATCAAGACCGCTCCAAGCGTGCCTTCGTGCGCCCCGCCGACAAGATCACTATGAGTTCGTCTTCGTGTGCTCCACAGTTAAGACTGCTCCAAGTCCGCCTCAGTGCGCCCCGCCGTCAAGACCGCTCCAAGAAATCCTTCAAGCGCTCCGCGCGCTGTCTGCTAGCTAGCACTCCGCGCGCTCTCCTCCAGCAAGCGCTTCACACACTCTCCGCCAACAAGCGGTCTGCGCGCTCTCTGCCAGCAAGCTCTCCGCACGCTCTCCGCCAGCAAGCGCTCTACGCGCTCTCCGCCAGCAAGCGCTCCGCGCGCTCTCCGGCAGCAATCGCTCCCCCCAGCAAGCGCTCCGCGCGCTCTCTGCCAGTGCGCGCTCCCCCCCAGCAAGCGCTCTGCGCGCTCTCCCACAACAAGCGCTCAGCACACTCTCCCCCAGCAAGCGCTCTATGCGCTCTCAGCTAGCAAGCGCTCCGCGAGCTCTCCTTCAGAAAGCGTTCTGCACGCTCTCTCCCAGCAAGCGCTCTCTGTGCTTTCCGCTAACAAGCGCTCTGCGCGCTCTCCGCCAACAAGCGCTCCGTGCACTCTCCACCAGCAAGCGCTCTGCGCACTCCCCTCAAATAAATGCTCCGCTTTCAAGACCACCATAATATCCTAACGCCCTCAACTCAACAACAAGCTCCCTAATGTACAATAAGTCAACCGCTCCGGACTTCTGTATACACAACAGGAGACAAGCCGTAGAGGATAAAGAGCGCAGAACGCGCTACTCGAATTTCTAAGCAGCAGATATCAAGCAGTGGGCACAATGTGCTACTCTCGCTTCCAAGAATCATAAAAGCACGCCAAAATATAATGAGTGCATCACCCCCCGAAGCACAAGAAAAAGTCTATAGCCCCGTGAGTGGTGGTCTGTCACCCTCCGAGCTTTTCTCTCTCTCTTTAATAATTGTAACAAGAGGCGGCTTGTCGCCCTCGAGTTCTTCCAAAATGCCATGTACAACAACCAACAAATATTGGAGGTTTGGCCGGCACAGATCCAGTCACGTGTTTTTCACTTAGTTGACGGGGTTTCCACGTTAAATTTTTTTTCCAACTTTCTACTTTTTATGACTGTTTGCGCGCTCGACCACTCCCGGGCTAAGGCAGTTCAATTTAGTCTGGTCTACTAAAGCCTCGAGCGGACCGCAACAGTTTCGCCTCGATTGTGGGAATGCGGTTCCCATCATTCTCTGAAGATTTAGAAGACGGTATTATCTGCATAACGTTACTCGCGACTAGTGACCCTGTCAAAAAAAGTTTCCCGCACTCTTGAAAGACCAATCTCTGGGGGCAAGGCCGTAAGTTCACAATTCGTGACTGTAAGTTTCGTGGACGCACCCCATCCATGGATGCGTTTGCAAGTGCCTTCTTAAAGAAGTATATTCCATTGTCGACAAGGTTATCTCTTCAGAGACAGTTTCTGCACTTAGTACAACGAGACAGGACTATGGATGAGTATGTGTAGGAGTTTACTCTCCTGAGTCGTTATGCGGGAACGATCATAACTGAAGATGAAGAGAGGGACAACCACTTGTATTATGGGCTGCGAGAGAACTTTAGGCAACCACTCATAACTTAAAAGAATACAATATTCAATGAGTTGATTGAAGCTGCTAAGATGTTGGAAAGCGACATGAAGCGAACCCAATGTCGTAAGGTTCATTAAGTGAAGCAGGGAGAAGGAAAGCCTTCTCAGTCATAGTGGAAGTCATAAGGGAGTAGGTGGAGGAAGAAATCTCATCCTTTCAGGTTAGGAGAGAAGAGCGGTGCTATGTTGGGAGAGTCTCATTTCAAGGAACCACTGACGTGCGACAAGCTAGGCCATATAGCTCGAAATTGTACCGAGCGTGGTGCTGAGCCAGAGCTGAGGCAGGAGCAGTCAGTGTGTTCCGGTCTTAGTTATGCAGACAAAAGGAAGGCGGCGGATTCCAGTGCTTCTTGTTTCTCTCTAGTGCATCCCAGGGCTTACAAGCTTGGGTAGCAGGAAGCGATTCGTCAGCCCAATGTGGTGACAGATACGAATGGTCTGAGTTCGTTTATTAGTTTAAAACCATTTGCGACCTTTTGTGTTTGTTGCATGTATGCTAGTTTTGCGCTAGTTTTCGGCTACCCCGCTAGAGTGTTGTTCGACATGATAGCATCACACTCCTTTCTTGTTGAAAGTTTATCTAGAAAATTGGTGTCGAGCCCTTTGAGACATATGCGGAGCTTAGTGTGTGCATGCCTAATGGGTCTTTCATGACTACCAGAAATAAAGGGCGCATTGGTTGGAGTTTAGGCGAAGCTAACTTCGTGTTGGTAGCAGAAATCCTACCGCTAGACGAATTTGACGTCATCTTGGGGATGGACTGGCTTGCAAAGCAGCGGGCCAGTATTGTCTGCCTATTGAATGTGGTGACCCTAAGGAGCGAGGGAAGAGAAGAAGTCAAGTTTGAGGGCCTTAGTGGAGTGACCTGCTCCCTTATTTTGGCTATGCAGATGGTGCGTACAGTAAACCAGGGAGGTGTAGCGTTCATAGCTTTGTTGGAGGTACAATCCATGAAATTGCCAATTAGAGAAGTGTTAGTGGTAGAAGAGTTTGAGGATGTATTCCCTGAGGAGCTTCCAATAGCACCTCCTCAACGTGAGATCAATTTCATGATTGAATTGTTGTTAGGAGCAAGGTCGATGTTACGTCCTCCATTTAGGATGACACCAAAAGAGCTAGCTGAGCTCAAAGTGCAAAAATAGGAGCTGTTGGGGTAAGGGTACATTAGGCTCATCTCTTCACTGTGGAGCATGCTGGTGTTGTTTGTAAAAATGAAAGATGGTAGCATGCGTTTGTGCATATACTATCGTGAGCTGAATGTAGTGCCCCCAAACCTTTACCCGGGTCGGGCTGGAGGGGTACTACTACCCAAGATGCCCACCCAGTGCTCCTTAAGGGTAACGACCCACCTTATCTAAGCACTGGCTGACCTCCTTGCTCGGCTAGAATCACAACATTCACAATATATTAGAGATTTGCGGAAGCATTAACAGGGAACCAAAATATATATAACATCATATATATTTATAAAAGCCTGCAGGCTATATTTATAAAAGCCTAAGTATTTATAAAAGCCTGCAGGCTGTACAAGTACTACATATAACTCTTCACTCTCTCTCCCTAATAAGCTCGTTGGTACTAACGTCTCGAAGCTCGGAAGACGTCGGGGGTGCATCTGCTCGAGAAGTCCTAACTGCTGGTGCAATCTCCTGCGGCATTGGGTCACTACGGTGCTCCATTTCCTATGAATGGTTATTTAAATAACCGTTAGTCACAGATCTAAGTAGAAACAAATCTCCTCCCTGGATCCATATCTTGGGGACGAGCACACACCCACCCACCAAAAGTAGATAGCCGAAGCAGGGGAGAGTTATTACAACATTTCATATGTATAGGCTAGGAGCAACTATAAAGAAGCGCAACATAGTATAACTGGAATAGCAGCTGCAATGTTTATCAGTTATAATCAAGGCTCCACTAGCGCATCAACACATCGGGTATCAACAACAAGTACCCTATCACATGGATTCACATCCACGCAAACACCGTATGCACTCACAGCCGCGCACATACCGCAGGCATTCACAGCCACACACATACAACCCTATGTCGACATAGTATGGACCACTTCTGTTCTAGCAGGGTAGCGAGCCCTGCGTGCCTCACTAATGTGGCCGATGGTGACAGTGGCCAGTCCTGGCACTTCTGGGGGTGGTCGTACCGCACAGCCCCAGGCCCCGACGTACAACCCTGTATACTCCTGGATGTGAGCGACATCCGGTGATTCAATATTTTGGCCGACCAGTGGAGTAAAACCCATCTCCCTATCGCCTTGATTCGTCGACCTTCCCGCACCGATACGAATGGTCTGTGAAAGGGACTGACCCGCCATAATTTATCATAAACAATTAACAAGCAATCAATCAAACAATTATGCTAATACGCACCTGGTCTACGACGGCTTGCCCTACTATACGTTAACCTTCAAGCAGTGACGCTCAACTCAACTTTGGACAAGGAGCGTGGGAGCACTTTATTTGAGGCTAAACCCGGAGGAACACCTCAACTCCGGATATCCCCAACTAAGGCTCAATCTTATCAAACAACAGATTGTCAAAGCAGGACCCATGCTCATAATAGTAAATTTCAGTAATGTAAATGCGGTAATCAATGTTGCTGATAATAAATAATGCATAATTTAAGTGCTCAATGAAATATGACCAGTATGAAACTGGAGTAGTACGAAAATGAAAGTTCTGAAATGAACTTGACCAGTACAAGACTGGAGTGGTACTGAATTAAAAGTACAGAACTGAAATGAACTTGACTAGTACGAGACTAGAGTAGTACTGAATTGAAATGAACTTGACTAGTATGAGACTAGAGTAGTACTGAATTAAAATTAACTTGATCAGTACGAGACTGAAGTAGTACTGAATTGAAATGAACTTGACCATTATGAGATTGGAATTGTACTGAATTGAAATGAACTTGACTAGTACGAGACTCGAGTTGTACTGAATTGAAAGTACTGAGCTGAAATAAATAAAGGAACTAGACCAGAGCAAGACTGGAATAATCATAAGAAAAATAGTTAGTAGTCCAATCACTCCATTTAGAAGGCTTCAGTTCCATCTCCGTTCTCAGAAGGTATTTCCAGTTTCTTTTCAGTTTTCAAGATTTCTTTGGGTTACACAAATTATTAAGATCTGAAAGTAATTTGGTTGCGCCTTTTTAATCACGGCTTAATCGGATTAGGGGCTTATTAGGAGTTACATGCTTATTATTCGTCGAGGATAATTTTGCAACGCACAACTCATACTCTCATCTTCCGAGCGTGCCCAAATTACCCGAGAGTCGAGGTGCTCGACGGTTTCTCAAAATATCGGAACACCCGGAGCTTGTTCACTTGCCTCGGCGACTCTCGTTGATAAGACAATTTGAATTTGTTATTTAAATTAAAAAGGGCGGTCGCGCGTTCCAATTTTCACTTTCGAGGAAAATGAGCGTAATAAATTCCAAGCACGACCCCAGGCTTCAAGAAATTGAGAAAGTTCAATTTTGATCCCCAAGTTGCCAAATTTTGATTCAACCTTTAAGGGGGTCTAAAATGAGTCTACAAACATTTTCATAATTTTTCGAAGAGTTTTGGGCCTTTAATTTGACCAAAACAATTTCATTTGGGCTTTTAAAAGTATCAAATCAACTCCAAAAATTCTCAAAATTTTTGTGGAGGAAGCCCTTAGTTTGGGGAACATTTTTCATGTTGATCACTTTTCCCCCAGAGGCCTAAAAATGGCCCAGGCAATTTCTCAAAATCTAGCTACTAATCTGGTCTACTAATAGTAGATCAAAAGATATCCTATGGCTGAGATTGAGCTAGACATCCAATATCCTCTTTCTGACCCCATAGCAGATCGGTCGCAAATCGCTGTGGGGGGGGGGGCGCTGATGCTAAGGCGGGAGCAGGATTTAATGAAATCTCGGTCATCCGATCTTCATCACCAGATCGGACGGTTGTTGCTCCTTGCCGGCGGTGCAGTCAAGAATAGCTTCTGCCACCCCCGGCCAGTCACCGCTAGATTCCCGCGCCACCCCCGACAGGTTCGTCGGGGGCCGGCGAGTCCCTGGGCGGTGGCCCAGCGGCTTGCCGCCGTCGGCCACCGCCTGATTTGGCCAACCCGAGAGCGGGGTGGCGGTGATCCCATTCCCAACGCCACTGTACCACCCCGCCTCTCCGGCATTGAGCCCAGCACCAGAACCACCCTCGACTGGCGTGCTGGGGGCAAGGCTCTTCTGCGGTGGTGGTCCAGCGACCAACTGCCGCCGGCCTCCGCCGGAGACAAAACAGAGCAAAAGCTCTGCTTCTCGGGTGCTGCCAGAGCGGCGTTTTCCGGCGGCACCCCGGCTTTCCCCCACTGGGAAAAGTCATCCCGGTGGGTCAGCCCTTCTCCAGGGCCACCACTGGTACGAGGAGGGGCTAGCCTTCCTGCGACCACCACCCGACCTGGAGCATGGGTCGGGTGGTTCCAGCGGCGCTCCGTCCACCGGGAGGCCCATGCAGGATGTCCGGAAGGAGGGGAAAGGGGAGGGGAGAGGTTATACCTATGGAGGAGGGGCTTGGGAGGGGTCGGCTTGGTTTTCCATGCAAGGTTGCTGTGGTGGAGCTCGGGCATGCCTTTTTCCAGCGACCTGAGCTCTGGCAGAGCTTGGGGAGGGGTGAGGGAGTTGCTCACTGAGCTAGGTGTGTGAGAATAAGGGAGGGGGCCTTTATATAGGCTAGAGGGGAGGGATCCTCCTCCCCTTAGCCAATGTGGGATTAATCCCTCCTTAGGGAGGGATTAATCCCCACCCTCAAGCTGTCCAAGGACATCTGGAGGCTCATGGATTTCCCCCATATGGGGGAAATTAAATTTCCCTCATGGGGAGGGCCTTTCAAAGTGGGGGAAGAGAGGGAGAGGTGGGGGAAATTGGGTTGGTGGGCCTCCACTTGCCTCCAAGAGTGGGCTTGCTGGTTGGGGGCCCAAAGTGGATGCGGGGGTAAGGTAAAGCCCTAACTAATTAAAGAGGATGGGGGAAAAGCATACTTCTTTTAGGAAAATCCAAAAAAATAGACTTTTAGGGGGTTTTCACCAAAGTCAACCCTAGGGTGGGTCCCCCATGCTGGTCAAAGTCAAGGTGAGTTCAAGACATCGGGGTCGAGTCAAAGTTGGGGTGTCATGTTATAATTTGCGCGTGCACGCTTTTCGGTGCACGAACACGCTCGATTTGACCTAGATTTGACCATTCGTTATTGAAACTATTCGGGATGACTTCTGTTGACCTTGTATTGACCATACAAATCCAATGCCACTAACCGAGGTCAAATCAGAGTTCGTTTGGTAAAAGTTCAAAATCTGCGTGTCGTGGCGCACTAGGACGGTCAAAATGTCTATATCCGTCGTTACTCCTCGGATTGTGATGCGGCGAGTTCCGATGCACTTGTATTGGTCATACGAGACCACCAGAACTAAAGGAACTCAAATCGGAGTTCTTTATACCGATATCCAAAGTCTGGCTCTCATAGCGTTTTACGAGGAATTGTCACATCCACTATATGCCCTCAGGGTCCAACGGAATGAGTTCCAACGTGCTCGTATCGACTATACGAGGCCACGAGAACTCAAATCAGAGTTCTATAGATCTATTTCCTTCCTATGGTTACCTTCTATCGGGTCATGGGTAGGGGTTCAGGTCACTTTTATTGGGCCCACTAGGGTTCTGGTGGGCAAATAAAAGTTTGGATGTTACACTGAATAAGCTGACCATCAAGAATAAGTATCTGATTTTACAGATAGATGACTTGTTCGACCAATTGGTAGGATCGGTGGTGTACTCCAAGTTGGACTTGAAGTCTGGGTATTACCAGTTGCGTATTCGGGATGAGGACATTCTCAAGACAACGTTTGGGATGAGTTATGGTCACTTTGAGTTCTCAGTAATGTCGTTCGGTTTGACAAATATGTCATCAATGTTCATGGATTTGATGAACCAAGTGTTTCAGTAGTGCTTGGACTTGTTTGTGGTGGTATTTATCGATGACATCCTAGTGTATTCCAAGTCGGAGGCGGAGCACGAGACTCACTTGAGCGTGATCTTGTAGGTCTTAAGGGAGAATCGGCTTTATGCTAAGTTCTCGAAGTGTGAGTTCTGGTTAGAGAAGACGACATTTTTGGGCCATGTGATTAGTGTTGATAGGTTGACGGTGGATCCAGCAAAATTTGAGGCCATCGAGGATTGGCCAGTTCTGAGAACTGTGATTGAAGTCAAGAGTTTCCTTGGACTAGTCGGGTACTATAGAAGGTTTGCTGAAAACTTTTCGTAGATAACATTGTCCCTCACTTCTCTAATTCGTATGGAGCAGAAGTTTGTGTGGACGCTGGATTGTGCCCGAGCATTCGAGACCTTGAAGGAGAGGTTAATGTCTACTGGGATCCTAAGTCTTCTTGGTGGGACTGAGGGATTTCAGATTTTCAGTGATGCGTCAAGATGTGGTTTAGGTTACGTGTTTGTGCAACACGACAACGTGATAGCTTATGGGTCTAGACATCTGAAGCTACATGAGAGGAATTATCCCATCCATGACTTAGAGCTGGCGGCGGTAATCTTTGCGTTAAAGTTATGGCGGCACTACGTATATGGTGTGAAGGTGTAGATCTTCACAGACCACACAAAACTAAAGTATATTTTGGATCAAAAATACTTGAACATGCGGCAGCGCGGGTGGATCGAGTTCCTTAGGGAATACGACATATCGATTCAGTACACACTAGACAAGACCAACGTGGTGGCCGATACCTTGAGTAGGAAATAGTTTGGGCAAGGGAACTGGATTGAAGCTCATGATGAGCGGTTGGTGTGGGACTTTGAGTCCCTTGGCATTATTTGTGTAGCTAGAGGGGAGTCTAGCATGGCTCGGTTGAACGTGATAGAGTTGCAGTATGACTTGTCTGATCGTATTCGGGAGACGACCAGTATAGATATAGATTTCCAGCCATTAGTGGTGGAATCTCAGAAAGGTGAGGGAAGTACCTTAGAGTTGGTTGATGGGATCTTAAAGAAGGATGGAAGGGTTTGTGTATCGCAGTTCGGCAAGCTCCGTGAGGAGTTGTTGTTTGAGGCCCACTTTACGAAGTACTCCACTCACCCAAGCAGTACAAAGATGTACTTAAATATGAAGAAATCCTTTTGGTGGCCTGAGATGAAGCTGGATGTAGCTTTGTATGTAAGTCGATGCCAAACTTGTGCCTTAGTGAAGGCTGATCGTCAGAGGCCAGGCGGGTTCCTGAATCCCCTTCCTATTCCTGAGTGAAAATTTGATGACATCTCCATGGATTTTGTGCATGGTTTGTCTTAGTCGCCGCAGGGTAACGATGCGATTTGGGTGATTGTGGATTGCATGACCAAGATGGCTCACTTCATTCTGAATCAAAAGGAAGATGGTATGGAGAGCTAGTGGTGATTTACATTCGAAACATTGTGCGGCTGCATGAGATTCTGAAGACCATCGTTAGTGATCAAGATGGGTGGTTCACGTCCAAAGATTAGATGTTAGTGCAGAAGAGCTTGGGCACCAAGCTTAAGTTCAGTACAACGTTCCATACACAGACCAATGGTCAAATAGATAGGACAAATCGTATTTTGAAAGACATGTTGAAGATTTGTGCTCTTGATATTAGTAAGAGATGAGAAAACCACCTTTTTATGGTTGAGTTTGCCTACAACAATAGCTTCCAAGGGAGCATTCAGATAACCCCGTATGAAGCATTGTATGGTAGACGGTGTCGAACACCGATGTCATGAATAGAAGCGAGAGACACCCAACTTTTGGAAAAAGAAGTAGTAGAAAATGCTTGTGAGTTAGTTTGGACGATCCAGGAGCGCATGAAAGTTACTCAGGATCAGAAAACAAAATATTTTAATGTGCATCACAGACATGTAGAGTTTGCAGTGGGCAACATGGTCTACTTGAAGATCAAGTTGTTCAAAGGCATTTCACGGATTCAACGGCTCAAGAAATTGAGTTCGAGGTTACATAGAGCATAGGCAAAGCAGACTATCGGTTGGCGTTATCCAAAGAGCTGAATGGACTACACGATGTTTTCCAAGTCTCGATGTTGAGAAAAGCCTTAGTGGAGCAGTGTGATGCGGTCGAGTCGGCGGTAATGCTAGTGGCAGCAGATTTGAGGATGGTTGATCGTCCAGTTTCCGTGGAGGATTTGGAGATCTGACGTTTGCGAAATAAAGAACTCAAGTTCACAAAAGTACATTGGGAAAACTGCGGGGAAGAAGAGTTCTCTTGGGAGCGCAAGCAAGCGATGCAAGAAGACTTCCTAGAACTATTTGCTCAAGGTGCATTTTCAGGTTTTGTAGCACAGTAAATTTTGAGGATGAAATTTTTCTTAAGGAGGGTGGAGTTGTAACACCCCAAAATTTTTACTCTATTTTGGAATGTTGGGAGTGCTAGGATAAGTGTTAATTCTCATGGAGTCGAGTTAACTAGTTTGGAGCTAAGATAACCAGTTTAGAGCTGTGTCAACCAATATGGCATCAAGTCAGCCAGTGTGGCGTCTAGTCAACCTGTGTGGCGTTGAGTCAGTCAATGTGGTGTCTAGTCAACCTATGTGGCATCGAGTTAGCCTGTGTGGCATCAATACAACCTATGTGGCGTCGAGTCAACCAATTTGGCATCGTGTTCACTCAATGCCACGGGTCAGAGAGCTGTTTTATAGGTGCTTGTGCCTGTTTCGTAAATAGACTTTTTTCTGGACATCCGATCTTCTTAAAACTTGATCCAAGGGCCCAGATCTTTCTCTTGTGAACCCTAAATAGGACAGAGGAGATTTCTCCCCTCACTTTTCTCAAAGTTCTTGGCACTTGACGGCTAGGGTGAGCTGAATGTAGCGGAGGAGGAAGAAGATCAGATTTCTCCATTGTTGGAGCTTCAGAGCACCGTTCGACGATCCAAGACTAGTTTTGCAGAGAGGGCTTGAAGGAGAACGTTCTCATTCATTCTATTCAAGGCTTCCGAGGCCAGGAACATGAATCATAAGGTAACAACATCTCTCCTCTCGGTCTTAGGATGTGTACATAATATCTTTTCTTCATGCCTATTTTTCTGAAATTTTTCGGCACCAGATCTCCCAAATGAGAGGGGGTTGGATTGTCTTGGTTCAAGAAGAACCACCGGGTCAATTTTTTCCATCCCCGACATATTTTGCATTAGAGATCCGCTCCGTTAGTGGATTAGGCAAGGTGGGTGAAGCCGAAATCGCGACCGGTGGTCTGATTCAGTGATGTTTGATGTGCATTTTAGGGATCTTGCTAGAGATCCATTTTGCAGCAAAAACATCGTTGACATGCCCATAATTTCGCGTGAGATGAATAATGATTTAGTGCTGGGAAGAGATATGCTTTTTCAATGTATTTCTAAGGCGTAACTTTGTCTTTGTGGTCGGCTGGATCATCCTGTGATGTTGTGATTCACGTGTGGAGGGTGTCCTGGCAAGACAGGTCCTTTTTGGGTAAACTGACAAGAATGTCAAGCTTTTGGACAAGCCCGGGAGATGATGCCCATGTGTGGGCAAGGTCAAACAATGGTTCTTAGCATCGGGTGTGCTTAAAATTGGAAAATTAGCAAGAACGGTAGAGCTGATGGACAAACCCGGTGGTGTTGTGATCCATGTGCGGGTGGTGTCTCAACGAGAGTTTTTGGCCTTGGGATTGTACGTCTTTTGGGGAAATGAGAGTACCCATGTGATTGAAGTGATGTGATGATGTGTTAGAATCATACACGTTATAAGGTGCCTTGAGTGAAACCTAGGTTTGCATATATACTGCATTGATAGCCCCCCTTTATTTAAATGCTCAACATAAAAACGTGTTTGATGTTTGTGACACCTATTACTGATGTTTCTAGGTTACCTTCATGTTTTATTATAACTACATACAAAGTGCTGACCTACAGGGTGATGAAGGGCCCCAGGGTCCGCTAAGGACAACCAGGTGGGGGGTGTTTGTTACGCAGTTGAGATCAACTTTTGTTGACCTATGTTACAATGAATTTTTATAGGGCAAAGATCGCAAGCTGGAGTCAGCTCGTCGGCCAAAAAGGCCAAATGCTCATGAAGTGATCCACCTCCTATTTTGGTAGTTTGTTATGTTTATTTTGCTTTGTTTCCGACTTACATGTTGAGGTAGCATAGGACTGCTGTACTCTTGATTGATGTAATGTTGAAGATGATTTGGACTTTTGGATGATATAACGCCTTAAGGTCATTTTATTTGGACTCCTATATACTTGTGAACAACTTATACTGTGTTGTTTTGTTTATACTGTTTTATATTCTGAGTTTTGAAATGAGTAATACTTTTATATCACTTGTTAATACTAAAGCGGCGGAGTCTATATGTTGTGGGACCCCGATCGAACCCATATTATATAGTCATTGTAGGGGAGATGTTATACGCTGCGCCTAACGCGACACACGCACGCTGCAGTCGTTGTGCACACCACTCTTGCGCATAATGCGCCCCGAGCACCTTTTAACTCCTGGTCATTTCACTATGCGCACGCACCACCATAAGAGAGCTCTACGCTCAATAGCTAGCTTACCTTCTACACATCTGCCACATTAACTACCCTTGCCTCAATCACCGCGGGTCGTCACGCGCGTAGTTTGCCAAAAAGCCCCCGCCCTCCATTCACTTCGGCTCTGGACCACGGGGACTTGGGGGCAAATGATAGGGTCTCCATAGAGCGCTAAACATACCCCCATACATGGGGTGCGGATATCAAAAAATTCACCATCATGGGGTGCAAATAGTAAAATTCCCCATCATGGGGTGCAAATAGCAGAATTCTCTGCCATGAGGTGCAAATAGTAAAATTCCCCATCAAGCAGTGTAAATAGTAAAATTCCTCATCATGAGGTGCAAATTATAAAATTCCCTATCATGGGGTGCATATAGTAAAATTCCTCAGCAATGGGTGCAAATAGTAAAATTCTTCATTATGGGGTGCAAATAGAAAAAATCATCATCATGTGGTGCAAATATTAAAATTCCTCATCTTAAGAGTGGTCAGTGTATAACAAAAATACGCATGACGGTCTGCGTATAGTAAATAATATGGTTATGGTGTACACATAACCATATATGTCATATTGTCATAAAACTTTACAAACGAGTGTGCACATATCATATAATTTAGTTACGGAGTGCGGATAACCGCGTAACTACTGTAACCATCATAACCATCACTTATTTATGGAAATACCACTCTCAAAAACTATAAATAGGACTACATGACCTCCTACATTTCCATCTTTTTCCTCCCCAGATCTTCTCCTACGACTCTCTCTCTCTCTTCATTTTCTTCTATGACTTTCTCTCTCTTCCTTTCTCCCCCTCATGCGTGCTACCTCCTTGTGTGCTCTTGCCTACGCCCTCCCGCGCACACCGCCTCCTTGCGCGCACCTGCGCGCACCTCCTCCTTGCGCGTGCCTCCTCCCTGCGCGCCTCCTCCTTGCGCGCGCTCCTGTGCGCGCCTCCTCCCTGCGCGCGCCTCCTCCCTGCGCGGGCCTCCTCCCTGTGCGCGCCTCCTCCCTGCGCACTCCTGCGCGTGCGCGCCTCCTCCCTGCGCGCGCCTCCTCCCCGCGCGCCTCCTCTACCTCCTCCCCGCGTGTCTGTGTCTGCCTCCTCCCTGCGCGTCTGTGTCTGCGCGCGCCTCCTCCCTCCTCCCCACGCGCCTCCTCCCTGCGCGTCTGCGCGCGCCTCCTCCCTGCACGTCTACTCCCTACGCGCACTCTGCGCGCGCTTCCTTACGCACTTTCCTGCCCCTCCAAGTGCACCGTGCAAGTGTCCAAGCTGCTTTGTGTGCTCCGCCAACAAGACCTCTGCAAGTGCGCCTGTGTGCGCCCCACCGTCAATACCTCTCAAGCATGCCATTGTGTGCTCCGCCGATAAGACTTCTCCGAGTGTGCGTTTGTTTGCTCCGTAGTCAAGACCACTCCAAGTGTGCCTCCGTATGCCTGGTCGTCAAGATCGCTCCAAGTGTGCCTTCGTACGCTCCACCGACAAGACCTCTCCGAGTGCGTCTTCGTGAGATCCCCAGTCAAGACTATTCAAAGTGCGCCTCTGCACCCCGCCATCAAGACTACTCCAAGTGTGCCTTAGAATGCTTCGTGTGCTCTCTGCCAACAAGCGCTCCACACACTTTCCTCCAGCAAGCGCTCTGCACGCCCTCCACCAGTAAGCGCTTCACAAGCTCTCTTCCAGCAAGCGCTCCGCGCTCTCTCCACCAGCAAGTGCTCCGCACACTCTCTTCCAAAAAGCGCTCCGCTCGCTCTCCGCCTCCAAGCGCTCCCACACTCTCCTATAACAAGCGCTCCACGTGGTCTTCGCCAGCAAGCTCTCCGCGAGCAAGCGCTCCGTGCAGTGCATTCTCCTCTAGCAAGCGCTCCGCGCGCTCTCCGTCAGCAAGCGCTCTACGCGGTGCGTTCTCTGCCAGCAAGCGCACTGCGTGGCGCATTATCCTCTAGCAAGTGCTCTGTACGCTTGCCTCCAGCAAGCGCTCCGGGCGCTGTGTAACACCCCTATCCGTCACATGGCATATAGCAGTAGGTTCGGTCGGGGCCCGACACTATATACCACAGACAGATCGAAGGGTTACTAAATGAAACTATCCTTCCAATAATACACGTCCTACACAGAGTACATTCTAGCGGAAGCATTTTAAATGTTGCAAAGAAAAGAACTCAAACCACATCATGAATGTCCACTAAAAACCCAAAGTAGGAATTAGCGTACAAATACACAAAGTACTTGACCTTATGGCCTTACAAGAGTTTACTTTAAACAAATTGTGTCTTCCAAACATCGGCACGCAGGCTGGCCATACATGAGTATAACAAGTAAACGTTCGCATTGGCCTTCAAGGGCCGACTCAGAAACAAGGGCTTCAGCCCGCTATTTGCCACTAGGCTCCGCAGCACCTGCAATCAACATTCCACCGTAGCAGTGGCAAACAAAAGCAACAGTCAGCTAAAATTGACCAAATTATAATGACCCCACTACGGATTTTGGGTGGCGGTTCTCCTTCCCTGTATTTTAGTAGCATAGACAAACAATATAGTGAAAACACAAACTAGCACACTTCACCACAGGCGTAGGCACACGCGGTCGCACACCCCGTGCTCTCAGGGCACATTCTCGGTGAACCCGGTGAAATCCATGGTCTCACCACCGCCCCTAGAACAGAAAACCTCGTGAACACTATAGTCTTTCCGGCCTAAGCCTAAGACCCTCCATCTATGACAACGGTAAGTACCACGTACCTTAGGTCGCTTTAACCTGAACCACATAGAGCGGGTACGGTTCCACCTAACCCGTTGCTCACACCACCACGTTAATTTAATCCATAGGCGCGGGTCAAGCTTCCCCGAGTCCCAAATCGATCACACAAATTTTACATAACCCATTTATGTGCAAGTTGGCTCTCAGGTCACCAAGATGGCAGAATCACGCTTCGACCCAGTTTTCTAGGTGTACCTTTGGGTTAGTCCCCAAGGCTCCCTATTGCAATCTACCACGTAGAAAACCCGAAAAGCAAACGGCACGGAGTCTTTTCCGGCACTACAAGCATAATGAAAACATCATTGATCCAGACCAACTTGTCCGGGTAGGCTTCACACACCATGTCTATGTCCGTACTTCGATTCCGGACTCTATATGCAAAACAATGGGGACTATTCATGTCCACCTGAAGGAATACCTCGCACTCGCCGCTCACTCGCGGGAGGGAGTTTCCTATATAAAAAGGAAGAGGACTTCACATGTCTAAGAAGAGAATCGTCACCCTTGCGGTTCGCTTTGGCACCATGAAGATCTAGATGGATGAAGAGCACCGCAACGGCCTCGCCTCCACAGATCTAGACTCTGCTCGAGAATCGGGGCTCTGAAGCTCCACCGGCGGCCAGAGTCCTCCTTCACCTTCTTCCTTGCTCTCCCCTCTCTCTAACACTTTTAGAAAGAGAAAGCCTTATGAGAAATAAGGGTTTCACCCCTATTCCCGGCCTTATAAAAACAAGGACCAATCTGGACCCTTGGATCCCATTTGAAGGAAACGAACGGCCACGATTCACCCTGAAAATAACTTTCCTGGGCTGAAAACGGCTTGTGACACGCCCGTGTCATAGGCCATATTCCACACTCGCCGTAATCCAGTAAACACAGAACAGGACATGACATCTGACATGGCATGGGACACGCCCGTGTCAACCATAGACACGCCCGTGTCATAGGCCGTGTGCCCCAATCGACGTTGAAACCGTCGCATCCCGAATAGGACACGGCCATGTGACACGCCCATATCACAGGCCATGTGACATGCCCATGTCACAGGCCGTGTTCCAGACACGCCTTTGGACACGCCCGTGTCCTAGGTCGTGTAAATCACTCGACACAGCCCGACAAAACACAGAGCAGGACACGTCCCTTGACACGCCCGTGTCACAGGCCGTGTGCCTGACCTGGCTTGACTCTGAGGATCGTCGACTGCATTTCGTCGACCACACGGAAAAATTTCAAACTCGTAGAAGGACACAGCCATGGACACGCCCGTGTCCCAGGCTGTGTGACCCTTATCAGGCCCCAGATTGGCCTTAAGACGCTACTAGATTATTTCCGAGTTTTGGGGCGTTACAATTCTCTCCCTCTTAAAAGAATTTCGTCCCGAAATTATAGAATGGAAGAGATACACAAAATTAAACGGTACCTGAGTGAAATAACTCGGGATACTCATCAAGCATGGTCTGCTCTCGCTCCCACGAAAGCTCCTCACGACCGTAGTTGTCCCATCGGACACTGACCATCATGATGTCTTTGTTACGAAGTCGCTTGACTTCAAAGTCCTCAATGCGAATGGGCTTGACCTTCGTCTTCAACCCATTATAAACAGGAACTTGATCGATCGCAACAACTTGTGACGGCTCTTGCACCGCCTTCCGCAACACCGATATATGGAATAGGTCGTGTAGACTACTCAGTTCCACTGATAACTTTAGTCGATAAGCTGCTGCACCAATTCGCTCTAGAATCTCAAACGGTCCAAGGAACCTCGGGCTCAGCTTCTTCAAGCGTCGTACCCGTGAAACACCCTTGAACGGCTTAATCTTCAAATATACCCAGTCGCCAACAACGAACTCAACGCTCATATGCTTGGCATTATAGTATTTAGCATGCCTGTCCTGAGCAATCAACAACCATTCTCGTATAGATCGTACCAACGAAGTGGCGTCTTCCACCTCTTGACATTTGTACAGCTTCGACTCACCGTTTCCAACCATGACAACGACGTACGACATTTTCTACCATATAGGGCCTCGAAGGGTGCCATTTGAATACTTGCTTGGTAGCTGTTGTTATAAGCAAACTCCACCAAGTACAGGTGATCTTGCCACCGCTTTCCGAAATCCAAGACGCACATGCGAAGCATGTCCTCCATCGTCCTATTGACCCTCTCAATCTGACCATCCGTCTGCGGATGAAAGGCCGTGCTGAAACTCATCTTGGTTCCCAACATTTGATGCACTAACCTCCATTCATTGGACGAGAAGTGTCCATCTCGGTCACTCACAATATTACGGGGCACACCGTGTAGTTGAACAATATTATCCACATAAAGTTTTGCTAGCTTATCCACCGAATCGTCCTTCCTATTCGGAATGAAGTGCGACACTTTCATCAATCTATCTACGATCACCTAGATGGCATCGTTTCCCTTCTGCGACCTTGGCAACCCATGTACAAAATCCATTGAAATATTGTCGAACTTCCACTCCGGGATAGGTAAGGACTTCAAGAAACCTCCAGGCTTCTGGCACTCCGCCTTCACCAAGGCACACGTTTGACACTTTGCCACATAAAGTGTCACGTCCTTCTTAATTCCTGGCTACCAGAACAACTTTTCATATCACAATACATCTTCATGCACCCTGGGTGAATCGAGTACTTGGTATGATAAGCCTCGTACATCAATTCCTCCCATAGTTTACCCATACTTGGGACGCACAGACGACTGTCCTTCCATAACAGTCTATCCTTAACATTACATTGGGAATTTGACCCATCCAAAGCCTCATCCATAAACTGCTTCATGTTGTTATCCCCATCCAGAGCTTGCTGAATCTTATCAGCAAGGTCATACTGCACCTCTATCCAGTTCAGTTGTGCTTCAGCACTAGTCTGCTTGTCAACACAAGAGATCTTCAATGCCTCCAAATCACGAATCAAACGCTCATCATGTATCGACCAACTGGTTTGTCTTACGCTCCTCATCAGCAAACGTAGAGCTAGCATAATGTTGGGTACACTGAAAAATATGTACAAGATTTGGAGAAGCCTCATCTTACTCAATGATATACATCAATTTGTATTTGATGGAATGTTTGAGTTTCATTGTGCACGTGTAAAGTTTGCAAGAAATTTCTCTAAGTACAAGTGTCGACACTTGTGAAGAATTGTGTCGACACCCAGAAGTTGTGTCAACACTATAAGCAAGGCTTGTGTCGACACCCAGGCATTGTGTCGACACCTGAAGAAGATGTTGTGTCGACACCCAGAATTATGTCGACACCTAAGGCAGGAATTGAGTCGACACCTAAAGTAGAAGCTGTGTCGACACCCAGGAGTTATGTCGACACCAGAAGAAAGGCATGTGTCGACACTCAGGAATTATGTCGACACCTGAAGAAGGTTTGTGTCGACACACAGGACTTGTGTCGACACACACTCAACGTCATTTGTCTGCATCAACTATGTTAAGACCAGAAGCAGTTGTGTCGACACACAGGACTTGTGTTGACACACACTCAACGACATCTGGACGATTCTCAACGCCATCTAACAACAACATCTATACTGAGTCTGAAGGCTTGTGTCAACACACAGGACTTGTGTCGACACACACTCAATGACGTCTCAACACACATTCAACGATAGTTGGACATACACTCAATGCCATCTGTCAGCATCAGTTATGTAGAGACCAGGAGCAGTTGTGTCGACACACAGGACTTGTGTCGACACATACAAACAGAAGCTGTGTCAAGTAGCAGAAGAATGACTATGTCAACACATGGAGTGTTGTGTCGACATCATCATGACTTGTGTCGACACTTAGTCTATTTGTGTCGACACATGAGAAGCAGTTTGCTGAGTGGTTCATGCTGAATTGTTAAGTCTTTGAGGAATCAACTGTCATGACTGGTGACTCGACAACTTTCATAACCAACAGGTCTGACACCTTTGTCAGAACTATCAGAAGGTTGTTACAAATCGGATCAGCTGGTAATCATGAGGAAACTCTATATAAGATACTGATCTTTGACAACCAAAAAAAACGAAGAACTAAGGAAGTAATCAAGCAATTACGGGAAAGAGAATCTGACAACAAGAAAAGGGGAAACCCTTAAGAAGGCAGATTCAGAGCAGTCTGTAAGAAAGATTCAGATCTAATTCTAAATCTAAGGAAGGAGCTATCTGAAGATCAACTTCTACATCAAGTGAAGATCAATCTTATTTTGTTCAATCAAGATGCTTTGAAACAGCTAAATCAGGTTGGATCTGAAGATTCAGTTTATTCAAGAACTGATCAAGAAGCTCACACCAATAGAGAGTTCTATCTAGTGAAATCTCTGTACCCTTTAAAACATTATATTTTCTTGTAGGATCTTTTATAAGATCTGAGTTGTAAGCCTGTAATTATAAAGGTTGAGGTAGGGCTGAGTGTCTGAGGTGTAGGACTTGTGAAAAGTCTGAGTTGTAAGCCTAGTGATAAAGGCTGAGGTAGAGCTAAGGCTTGAGGTATGATTCTTGGGAAGAATCTGAGGTAAGACTTGTATAAGTCTGAGCTGTAGGAACCAATCTGGTTCTAAGTTATAAGATCTAGGGATCTGAGTAAGTTGAAGGAAGTTGGGCTGAATTCAGTTCTCTACTGGATAGGCAAAGGGGGAAAGTGGATGTACCCATACCTTGTGGAACCACTATAAATATGGTGTACTGTACTTTGCTGTGATTGGTGTGCTGTGATTGCTGTGCTGAGAATTGTTTTTATCTGTGCTAAGTTAGAACAAGTTAATTTCCTAAAATTTATTAAAGAAAATTAGAACCTATTCACCCCCCCTAGGTGTCTAGGCTCTTGAAATCAAGTCTTTCAAGTGGTATCAGAGAGAGGTTACTCAAAGATAGACCTAATAGTCTGAGTTAATCTCCAAGGCAATTACCATATTTCAAGAATGGGTTCAAGTGAGAATCAGAAGGAATTTGGATCTATGAAACTGCCTATCTGCAGGAAAGAATTCTTTGGCATATGGAAGGAAAGGGCCAGGCTGTTCATGGAAGCATCTAATCCAAAAATCTACATCACAGTCCAAGAAGGCCCCTTCATTCCAATGAAGGTATCAGTTCTGTATGCAAATGTTAGAAACCCAAAGAGTTATTCTGAAATGACCAAGGATGAGATCATCCTAGCAACATTAGACAAAAGAGCACAAAACATTATTGTAAGTGATATAGATGATGCCACATTTCAGAATCTGGTGCATTGTAAAACCTTTAAAGAGATGCAAGACACCTTGATTGTCTATATGGAGGGAACTGAAGAAGGTAGAGAAGACAAGAAATCTATGCTAAATCAAGAATATGAGAGCTTTAGTCAGGCAAAGTCTGACAGCATAACTGAATGTTACAAGAAGTTCTTAAGGATAGTAAATGAGCTGATGACCTATGGAAGAGTCTTCACCATATATGAACTGAATGACAAGTTTCTCAGATAGCTAACAAAGGACTGGGACACAAAGATATGTGTCATCAGAGAGGTGGCCAGGCTTGCTGATACACCTCCACACATAATATTTGGAAAGCTGTTATCCTATGAAATGGAGCTCATTGCTAGAAAAGAGGAGGAGAAAAATAGTAGGTCTGAGTACAAAGAGAAGTCAGTATCCTTCAAGGCTGAAGGCACAAGAAAGGGTAGGAGATAGTCTCCTTCTCCACCTAGAAGGTGTGCTGAGCTAGAAGAAGAAAATCCTGACAATAGTACATCAGATAGCCACACCTCTGACGAGGACTTTGCTGCTTTTACAAGGCAGTTTCAAAGGTCCATGAAAAAAAGAAATAGAGAACCAGACCATCTACATCCTTCTCCAAGGATGAGTATTACAAGAAAAAGAAGACTCGCAAGGAGGACAGGTACGCCTCAAAACCTAGTAAACAAACTAATTCTAAGATTATTTGTTACTATTGCAACAGGTCTGGACATATCATAGCTGACTATCCAGACAAGAGGATTGAATCTAAGGACAAGAAGAGGCATCAAGTGAAAGGCAAGAAGGAGAAATCCTTTGTTGCTCAAAAGTAAAAGAGTTGGACAGACTCTTCATATTCAGGATCAGGAGAAGAAGATGATGCATAAGCATATGCTGGGTTGTTCTAAATAGAAGAGGATTCTAGGGAACTAGAATTCCTACAAATACTAGACTCAATAAATGGAGTGAAAGACTATTGCTGTAGAGGGATGATGGCTATGTCAGAAATGATCAGTGTCAGGATCAGCCTGGTCCAAGCAAGGTATACAATTCTCCCTCAGCTTTTGATTATTTTACTAGATTAGAATCAGCAGCATCAACTTTAAGAGAATTGGATGGTTCTGATTCTGAGGGGGATGTACATCAACTCATTAATGAGTATGGTGGGCTGTTGCAAGCTCTAAAGAGGAGCAATGTTCTTATCAAGGAGCAGATCAAGGAAATTGAGTCTCTTAAGCAGGCTGCATCAGATTCAGCCATGTTGATAGATTTAAAACTGAAGGAGGTTGCCAAACTGAAAAATATTACTATTATTCAGATGGGCACAATCTCTTTCAAGGAAAATCATATCAAGAAACTGGAGGCAAAACTTCAACAAGAAAGAAAGTTAGTAGCTAAATTCTCTAAGCCAAAATCTGTCTTGCCCTTAATAGACAATTTCATTTCTTAAAAAGGTAAGACTGGTCTAGATTTAAAGGGAAGAACTAGGGCCACCAATTCTCATAGAAAAGGTAAGGCCCCAGTTCAGCCACTAGCTAAAAAGCCCCTATTTTCTTTAGGAAAGTGATGCAACCTACAAACAGGTATGATCATGATATTACTCATGGCCACTGTGAGTATGGAGATCTCATGGGAAAGGGTGCAAATGCCAATAGGTCACTCTATAGGCAAGCCCATCAGGTTCAAAAGGAATTCTTGGGGTATACTGCTCTAGCACCTACACTTAACAGGACTGCTGGCAACAAAGTTATGAAGACTGTACCTAAAAGAAGATACAATAGATTTGAGTGTTGGTGTTGTGGCAAGGTGGGACACTTTGTCATGAATTGCTGGTTCAACACAAGTGTTAAAACCAAGAATAGTTTACCTGTCAGAACAGTTGCAGGATTTCAAACTAACAAGAACCTAGGACCCAATAATAATTTGTGTTCTAAGTATAAGTGATTCTTTATTTGATGCAGGTGAATCCAAGTGGCCATACCCCTATATGGTACTTGAATAGTGGATGTTTCAGACACATGACTGGAATAAGAAGAATGTTGAGGGACTATGTACCCATAGTGAATGGACCCAAAGTAATCTTTGGTGGATCAGAAAAAGGAATCAACAAAGGATTTAGTAACATTTTTAGTGATTCAATTACTATCACTAAAGTCGCTTATGTGAAGGGTATAAAACATAACCTGATTAGCATAAGTCAACTTAGTGATCTAGGTTATGACATCTATTTTCTCAAAGGGGAGTGCCAAATAAGGAGGTCAAGTGATTAAGAAATCATTTTGACTGACACTAGGAAAGGGAATGTATATTGTCTTAACTTAGATTGTGAGTTTAACATCTCACCCATTTGTCTAGTTGTAGGAGAGAAAGCTTTACTATGTGTCAAATGGCATAAGAGGCTAGTTCATCTGAACTATAAGTCTATAAGATGGCTGTTCAGCATGGGGTTAGTGAGGAATGGTCCTCAAGTCAAGTGCATTAAAAACGGTGTGTGTTCAGCTTGCCAAAAGGGCAAACAGACTAAGTCCTCTTTCCATGCACTAGATACCAAAGATTCAATGAGATGTTTATATCTCTTACATATGGATTTGTTTGGTCCTATGCCAGTCCATAGTCTTGGTAGGAAAGTATACACATTTGTTATTGTGAATGACTATTCTAGATTCACATGGGTTTTCTTCTTGAGGAAGAAATCTGAAACTCCTACTATTTTCCAGACCTTTGTAAGACAAATTCAGAATGAATTTAACAATTTAATGGTCAAAATTAGAAGTGACAATGGAACTGAATTTTAGTATGAATGTATGACAAAGTTCTGTGAAGCACTTGGGATAATCAGGAGTTCTCCTCACCTAGAACACCCCAGCAAAATGGTGTTGCTGAAAGAAAGAATATGACTCTAATTGAGGCAAGTAGAACACTGCTTAGTGACACTACTCTCCCTGAGTACTTCTGGGCAGAGGCAGTAAATACTGCATGTCATTTACTCAATAGAGACTCCATCAATAAGAAACATAAGATGACTCCCTATCAGATTTTGAAAGGTAGAAAACCAAACATTTCCTACTTCAGAATCTTTGGTAGCAAGTGTTATGTCCTAATTAATGGTAAGCACTACCAAACTAAGTTTGCTGTCAAATCCCTAGAAGGGATATTTGTTGGGTACAACAATAATAGTAGGGCATACAAGATCTACAACTTGACTACACAAGTTGTGGAAGAATCTATCCATGTAGTATTTTATGAGTCTAAGTTGATTAACAATGAATTGTATAACTCTTCAAGTAGTTCTACAGGTTTAAAGGATAGACTGGACAAGCTGACTATAAATGAAGAAGCATCTGCTAGGCTAGATGAAGAAAAGGATGCATGCTATCAAGGAGGAGAACAAGACTCACTAGATGAAGAAGACAATGAGGAGCATCAGGTTGAGGAAAATGAAGAAGTCCAGGAGGTTGGTAAATTTCCTCCAGCAAGAAGACACCTAAAGGATCATACAGCTCATCAAATCATTGGTGATGCAAGCCAAAGTGTACTAACCAGGAGAAATAACATGAACATAGTTTTATGTTCAAGTTTCTTATCATAGATAGAACCCATGAATTTTGAAGAAGTCATGTTAGACACAAAATGGATTGATGCTATGCAAGAAAAGCTGAATCAATTCAGAAGATGTAAAGTCTGGGAACTAGTTAAACCAAAGGATCACAACATTATAAGAACTAAGTGGATCTACAGAAACAAACTTGATGAGAATGACACTATAATCAAGAACAAGGCCAGACTAGTAGCAAAAGGCTACAGACAAGAGGAAGGGATTGAATTTGATCAAACCTTTGTCCCAGTGGCAAGGCTGGAGGCTATAAGGTTGTTCTTGGCCTATGCTACCTATCAAGGGTTCAAGGTATATCAGATGGATGTAAAGTCAGCATTTCTGAATGGTGGCTTAAAAGAGGAAGTCTATGTTGAACAACCCTCAAGTTTTGTAGATTCTCATTATCCTGATTATGTATATAGGCTTAGGAAAGCTCTATATGATTTGAAACAAGCCCCTAGGGCTTGGTATGTAACCTTGTCTGCTTTTCTTATTAAGAATAAATTCTCTAGAGGAAAGATATACAAAACTCTATTCTTTAGGAAATCTAAAGGCAAGATAATCCTAGTCCAGATATATGTTGATGACATTATCTTTGGATCTACTGAAAACAACCTTTGTAGAAAGTTTGCCAAACTTATGCAAGGAAAGTTTGAGATGTGCAGTATGGGTGAGCTGAAGTTCTTCTTGGGACTTCAAGTAATACAAACTGATGATGGATTGTCCATATCCCAGTCTAAGTTCACCAAGGAGTTGATTAAGAAATATGGAATGGACTCAGCCTCCACCATGAAAACTCCAATGGGAATAAATATGCTTATAGGCAAAGATGAGACAAGGAAACATGTTAATGAGTCTTTGTATAGAGGAATGATTGGCTCCCTACTCTACTTAATTGTTAGTAGACCTGACATCATGTATGCTACATGTGTCTGTGCTAGGTACCAAGCTTGCCCAAAGGAATCTCATTATACTGTAGTTAAGAGAATTTGAGATATTTTAAGGGCACACCTAATCTAGGTCTTTGGTACCCTAAGAATAGAGATTTCTTACTAACAGGCTTCTCAGATGCAGACTTTGCAGGATGCAAGGAAGACATGAAAAGTACTATAGGAACTAGTCAATTCCTAGGTGGAAGGCTGGTGTCATGGTGCAGCAAAAAGCAAGCAAGTGTAGTTATCTCAACTTCTGAGTCAGAATATATAGCTGCAGGCAGCTATTGTGCACAGTTGATGTGGATAAAGCATCAACTTGAAGACTATGACATCAAGATAAGTAGAATTCCACTATTTGGTGATTCTACTGGTGCTATTTATTTGAATCATGTATCACATAGTAGAACCAAGCATATAGAAATTAAGTTTCATTTCATAAGAGAATATATGGAGAAGGAAGATATTAGTATAGAATTTGTAAACACAAATAATCAAATTGCTGATATTTTTACAAAACCTCTGGATGAAACAAAATTCAATTATTTTAAAATTGAATTAGGTATGTTGAACCTAGAATAGGTCAGCTCAAGCATTCCTAAGTAGAATATGTAAGCACAATATTTCTCAGGAAATTTGTCTAAGTACAAAGTTTGTGTCGACACAAGCAAATTGTGTCGACACACTCAGTATGTTGTGTCGACACACTCAGTATGTTGTGTCGACAAAGTAAAAGGATGTGTCGACAAAGAAATAGTATCTGTGTCGATAGAAGAATAGGTGTCGACATAACTATGTAGAGACATGACCAGCCCGTGTCGACACTAACACAAGTATGTCGACACATAGATATGTCGACACATAGACATGTCGACTAAAATTAAGTTTTGTCGTGACCTAAGTCTTTTATGTCGACACATGTACAACTATGTCGACATGTATTTTTTATTAAGTAAGGTGTGTCCTTTGACCTACCCTTTACCAGTAGACTATAAATAGGGGAAGACAAAATCTGGTCGACTACGCCTTCAGATTTCTCGACTCTAGACCTTGTGTCGACATAGATATTCACTTCTCTTCTCTTCTTTCTCTCTCCCTTTCGTCAATGGAGCCCCTCAAGGACGATAAGGTGAATGAAGGTTATGAGCTTGTTCGTGGTGGATTCACGACAGCATCGCAAGACATCCAAGGAGTAATTACCCTAATTTCGGAAAATGGGTTGGAGTTCTTGGTCTCAGAACCAACTAAGATTTGGAAAAAGGAAGTAATGGAATTTTATTCATCAGCAAATGTGGACACTGACGGGAAGAATATCAAAGCCACAGTTCAGGATTCCCGAGTGAAACTTACACTGAAGACAATCAGGAAGTCACTCCAACTTTCTAAGGTTAAGGATGATGATGACATAAGTC
The DNA here is from genome assembly GCA_039513925.1 of Platanthera zijinensis. Lineage (NCBI taxonomy): Eukaryota > Viridiplantae > Streptophyta > Magnoliopsida > Asparagales > Orchidaceae > Platanthera > Platanthera zijinensis. Next base: position 36,738,497 of record CM077086.1, read on the forward strand.
CATCCATGACAAAAGATGCATTAAGCTTGTGCAAGCTAAACCCTAATACCAAAGTTAGATCATCCATTACCAGGAAAGGGATGAATTCACAAGGAAAGTTTCTGTCTGAAATCGTAGGCAAGGAAATTCTGTGTAAAACAGGTGGACATGACAGAATTTCAGCCTTTATGTTCAATCTAATGACAATAATAATATTCAGGCTAAAAATAGACTAGACATCAATAGTATTTGACAAAATACAAGAAGGAATAAAGAAACCAAATCTGGGAAGGATCCTCAGCTTATGTCTAGCTTCTACAATACTAGATGTTATGAACCAACTACCAGGATCCAAGATCAACCATATGAGGAGAATGGATGTAAGGATTCTATCCAGATGGGATAGAGTATTGACCAAAGAGGTTTCTACTTCACAGAAACAGGTCAAGAAAGATAAGAAAAAGAAAGAAATTGTTCAGCAAGAAGAATCCTCTAGTGATTCTGAGGAGGAGGTAGTCTTCTATTCAGATGAAGACCAACAACAAAAAGAAGCTCAAGATCAAATAGAGAGCAGTTAGCACCCACAACAACAGATAGCCTCCACTCCAGGGGGAGAACACCCTGAACCAGCAGTACAAGTCACTGAATTATCTGAGCTACCTACCCAAGGGGGAGGCATTGCTGAAGCTACTCTGGAGAGTGAGTATGCTGCTGATACAGTGATGGACATTGTATCAGATATAAACAAAGAAGCACTGGACATTGCTGAGAAGGAAGCACAAGATGTGTAGATAAAAGATACAGTTCAAGCTGAGCAAGTAAGTATCTCTTTTATAGAGAAGGCCCTGGATAAAAATCTGGATGTCCAGGGAGAACCTTTTGTTTTCCAAACTAACCTTGTTCCTCCTATACAGATGCAGCAAGAGGTAACTATGGAAGAGCTATTTTCTGATTTACCAGCTGCAAGGACTAAGGGGGAGCAATCACAGGTAGAAAAGGAACTTTCAAGAACTGAGGGTGAGGAGCTACTGAATGCCCCATCTAATAAAGAAATAGGTGATATAGAAAGCTCATCACAACCCTCTAATGATGAGGAAGCCTCTATGACTAAGAAGAGGAAGATGGTTGCAATCAAGAAAAAGAGCACATGCTATAAAAAGGCCTTACAAATAGTCACTCAACCACCTGCTTCAAGCATGGACTTCAGTTCATTACTGGTCCAACTGCAAGTAAAATTTGATGAACAAAGGCAGTCTTTAGAGAAGTATGTGGATGAGTCAAATAAAGAACTGCAGTTTCAGCTGGCTCAGGACATTAAATCAATCAGATTTGAAGTCAATCTGCATAAGAAAGAGATGACAGATTGCTTCTATAAGGGAGGCAATGCTGTAGTATATTTGGCTGAGCAACAACAGCTGTTGAAGACTGAGGTTGAGGACATTGCCACCAAGCAAGGGTATGTTTTAGAAAATCAATTCAGGTCCAATTAAAATCTCAAAGACTCCCATGAAGAAATACACAAAAAATTAGGAAGTATTTCCACTGATTTGAAAACTGAAATATCAAAGCAAATACAAGAAGATCTAGCTGCTGTCCAAACAGCCATTGGAGCCTCTCAAAAGACTATTTCTGATTACCTGGCTAAATTCAAAGCCTACTATCAAGAAGGTACAAAATATCTAGATGATCAAATAATGTTTTAAAAGACTGATCTGAGAGATCATATAACCAGAGAAGTCATAAAGGGGGAGAGATTATTAGGCAAAACTTGCTCTGATCATGCAAAATGGGTTTCTAATACCATCAGAGCTACACTTGGCTTTCCTCCTTTGTGTGATGATGACAATGTTGTTGAGTCTGGAGTGTAACTTGCTTATATTGAAGGATATCAGCCTGAAGTTGCACAGGTTATTTACCCTCCTGTTGACTTTGACATGGTTCAACAAGAAGTGCAGACAATGTACAGTCCTCCATAGGAGGCACCAAATGTGATTATTGAAAAAGTAGAGATGTCAGAGGCTGCCAAGGAGGCTCAGAAGGAAGCACAACTATCCAAGAAAAGGTTCAGAGAACAGGCTGAGTTGAAGTCATATTTTGAGCAATGGAGCCCTACTTCCAAGAATATTATTTTGACTGCCTTGAAGGCTGTAAAGGATAAGACCTATAATAGGGGTAAATGGTATTCTGAGCAAGAGTGGAACAAGTATCAAGCCAGGCAAGAAGCCATTCTTTAGTACAGAAGGAGTGAAAAAGCTGGGAAGTTAACTACTACTGCTCTAGAGCCTAGCAGGTACTTCCCCAAGCCTTTTCACTATTTTGAAAGACAAAGGATAAAAGCTGAAGAACTGAAGAAAAAGGATCTCAAAGGGAAGAAACCTATTGATGATACAGAACCTACTGTGAATGCAAAGATTAGATCTGGAAAAGGCATTGTAATTAAGGAGCCTAGTCAATCATAGGATAGATAGGCTTATATATAGAACAATGTAACTTTTTGCTTTTGTTCTAAGGAAAAACATGTAAACCCAGAATTTTCTGTTTATAAATAAAATAAGCTTCACTATTGATTTTAGTTGTTTACATTGTTTGTATGTTATCTTGCACTGAAATGTATGTACATTTATTTTTATATGTTTTATTATGAGTGATGTATATCTTTGACTAAGGGTTATGACTTCTCCAAATAGGGGATATTGTTGGGTACACTGAAAAATATGTACTAGATTTGGAGAAGTCTCATCTGACTCAATGATATACATCAATTTGTATTTGATGGGATGTTTGAGTTTCATTGTGCAGGTGTAAGGTTTGCAAGAAATTTCTCTAAGTACAAGTGTCGACACTTGTGAAGAATTGTGTCGACATCCAGAAGTTGTCTCGATACTAGAAGTAAGGCTTGTGTCAACACCCAACTACTGTGTCGACACCTAAAGAAGAAGTTGTGTCGACACCCAGAATTGTGTCGACACCTAAGGCAGGAATTGAGTCGACACCTAAAGCAGAAGCTGTGTCGACACCCAGGAGTTATGTCGACACCAGAAGAAAGGCATGTGTCGACACTCAGGAATTGTGTCGACACCTGAAGAAGGTTTGTGTTGACACACAGGACTTGTGTCGACACACACTCAACGCCATTTGTCTGCATCAGCTATGTCAAGACCAGAAGCAGTTGTGGTGACACACAAGACTTGTGTCGACACACACTCAACGACATCTGGACGATTCTCAATGCCATCTAACAACAATAACTATACTGAGTCTGAAGGCTTGTGTCGACACACAGGACTTGTGTCGACACACACTCAACAACGTCTCAACACACACTCAACGATAGCTGGACATACACTCAACGCCATCTGTCAGCATCAATTATGTCGAGACCAGGAGCAGTTGTGTCGACACACAGGACTTGTGTCGACACATACAAACAGAAGCTGTGTCGAGTAGTAGAAGAATGACTATGTCAACACATGGAGTGTTGTGTCGATATCATCAAGACTTGTGTCGACACTTAGTCTATTTGTGTCGACACATGAGAAGCAGTTTGCTGAGTGGTTCATGCTAAATTGTAAAGTCTTTGAGGAATCAACTTTCATGACTGGTAACTCGACAGCTGTCATAACCAACAGGTCTGACACCTTTGTCAGAACTGTCAGAAGGTTGTTACAACCCGGATCAGCCGGTAATCATGAGGAAACTCTATATAAAGGACTGATCTTTGACAACCAGAAAAAACAAAGAACTAAGGAAGTAATCAAGCAATTACGGGAAAGAGAATCTGACAACAAGAAAAGGGGAAACCCTTAAGAAGGCAGATCCAGAGCAATCTGTAAGAAAGATTCATATCTAATTCTGAATCTAAGGAAGGAGCTGTCAAAAGATCAACTTTTACATCAAGTGAAGATCAACCTTATTTTGTTCAATCAAGAAGCTTTGAAACAGCTAAGTCAGGTTGGATCTGAAGATTCAGTTTATTCAAGAACTGATCAAGAAGCTCACACCAACAGAGAGTTCTATCAAGTGAAATATATGTACCCTTTAAAACATTCAATTTTTTTGTAGGATCTTTTGTAAGATCTGAGTTGTAAGCCTGTAATTATAAAGGATGAGGTAGGGCTGAGTGCCTAAGGTGTAGGACTTGTGAAAATTCTGAGTTGTAAGCCTACTGATAAAGGTTGAGGTAGGGCTGAGGCCTGAGGTAGGATTCTTGGGAAGAATCTGAGGTAAGACTTGTATAAGTCTAAGCTATAGGAACCAATCTGGTTCTGAGTTGTAAGATCTGTGGATCTGAGTAAGTGGAAGGAAGTTGGGCTGAATCTAGTTCTCTTCTGGATAGGCGAAGGGGGAAAGTGGATGTACCCATATCTTGGGGAACCACTATAAATTTGGTGTACTGTACTGTGTTGTGATTGGTGTACTGTGATTGTTGTGCTGAGAATTGTTTTTTTCTGTGCTAAGTTAGAACAAGTTAATTACCTAAAATTTATTAAAGAAAATTAGAACCTATTCACCCCCCCTCTAGGTGTCTAGGCTCTTGAAATCAAGTCTTTCACATACCGACCCAACCGTGTAAATTCGTGGAGGTACTCGTCCACGCTACTGTCACCTTGCGTCAACCTATGGAACTCATTCTCCATCGCGATCCTTTGAGCTGAGGGAAGGTACCTTGCCAAGAATAGTCTCGAAAATTTCTCCATCGAGACGTCCGTGAGTTGCCTTCCACCTAAGTGATGTAGCTCTAAACCTTCGCACCACAACCTTGCCTCTCCATCCAACAGGAAAGTGTCTATGGTGGTCTTCTGCCACTCCTCCGTTTCCGTAGCTGTCAAGACTCTCTTTACTCAGGAGAGCCAATCTTCAGCTTGGGATGGGGTTCCAGTCCCCGAGAACACCAGAGGATTAAAGCCCATAATATGTTTTAGCTGCTTTTTGGTCGCTCTTCTAGGTATCAACGGCTCTACCACCACTTGTTCAACCCTTCTAGGTTCTGCCGCTTGAGCGGTACCTGCTCCACCGCAGTGGTTGGGTGTTACATTTTCCTTGCTGACTGGGCATTTATCATTGCAAACATCATTGCAGCCACCAGTATTATAGTTTTTGCCGAAGGAGGGGTTGTAGGCACATCATTTGGTGCGCTACTTGCCTCAGAATGCGGGTGTTCTGAAGGCCCTGCACCACTCCTGGTCATCTATATACGTACAAACCACCATTAAGTGATCGAACAAAATTGACAAAAGCAATTATATAAAAACGCAGGTTCCTCAAACATGTGTATTTTCATTCCTAAGTGAACATTCATGGGTTCTTTTTATGTTATAACGATGACGCACATACATGTGCTCACCACCCCTTAAAAGAATTTGCCCACGAATTTCAATAAGCAATATCGAAACTGGTTGTCTGATACCAAATTGTAACACCTCTATCCGTCACATGGCATATAGTAGTAGGTCCGGCCGGGGCCTAACGCCATATACCACAGACACAACGAAGGGTTACTAAATGAAACCATCCTTCCAATAACACACGTTCTACACAGAGCACATTCTAGCGGAAGCATTTTAAATGTTGCAAAGAAAAGAACTCAAGCCACAACATGAATATCCACTAAAAACCCAAAGTAGGAATGAACGTACAAATACACAAAGTACTTGGCCTTATGGCTTTATAAGTGTTTACTTTAAACAAATAGTGTCTTCCAAATATCGGCACACAGGCCGGTCACACATGAGTATAACAAGTAAACGTTTGCATTGACCTTAAAGGGCCGGCTCAGCAACAAGGGCTTCAGCCCGCTATTTGTCACTAGGCTCCGCAGTACCTGCAATCAACATTCCACCGCAGCAGTGGCAAACAAAAGTAATGGTCAGCTAAAGCTGACCAAATTATAACAACCCCACCCTAGATTTGGGGTGGCGGTGCTCCTTCCCTGCATTTTAGTAGCATAGCCAAACAATATAGTGAAAGCACAAACTAGCACACTTCACCACAAGCGTAGGCACACACAGCCGCACACCCTGTGCTCTCAGGGCACATTCTCGGTGAACCCGGTGAAATCCGCGGTCTCACCACCTCCCCTAGGACGGCAAACCTCGTGAGCATTATAGTCTTTCCAGCCTAAGCCTAAGACCCTCCATCTATGCCAACGGTAAGTACCACGTACCTTAGGTCGCTTTAACCGAACCACATAGAGCGGGTACAGTCCCACCGAACCCGTTGCTCACACCGTCACGTCAATTTAAGCCATAGGCGTGGGTCAAGCTTCCCCGAGTCCCAAATCGATCACACAAATTTTACATAACTCAGTTATGTGCAAGTTGGCTCCCAGGCCACCAAGATGGCAGAATCACGCTTCTGCCCAGTTTTTCGGGTACACCTTGGGGTTAGTCCCCAAGGCTCCCTGTTTCAATCTACCACGTAGAAAACCTGAAAAGCAAACAGCACGGAGTCTTCTCTGGCATTACAAGTATAATGAAAACATCACCGATCTAGACCAACTTGTCCGGGTAGGCTTCACACACCATGCCTATGTCCGTACTTCGATTCCGGACTCTATATGAAAAATAATAGGGACTATTCATGCCCACCCGAAGGAATACCTCACACTCACCGCTCACTCGCGGGAGGGAGTTTTATATGCAAAAAGGAAGAGGACTTCACATGTCCAAGAAGAGAATCGTTACCCTTATTGTTCGCTTTGGCACCATGAAGATCTAGATGGATGAAAAGCACCGCAACGGCCTTGCCTCCACAGATCTGGACTCGGCTCGAGAATCGGGGCTCTGAAGCTCCACCGGCGGTCGGATTCCTCCTTCACCTTCTTCCTTGATCTCCCCTCTCTCTAACACTTTTCAAAAGAGAAAGCCTTATGAGAAATGAGGGTTTCACCCCCTATTCCCGGCCTTATAATAGCAAGGACCAATCTGGACCCTTGGATCCCATTTGAAGGAAACGAATGACCACGATTCGCCCTGAAAATAACTTTCCTGGGCCGAACACGGCTTGTTATACGCCCGTGTCATAGGTCGTGTTCCACACTCGTCATAATCCAGTAAACATAGAACAGGACACGGCATGGGACACGCCCGTGTTAACAATGGACACGCCCGTATCATAGGCCGTGTGCCCCAATCGACGTCGAAACCGTTGCATCCGGAACAGGAAACAACCATGTGAAATGCCCGTGTCACAGGCCGTGTGCCAGACACGCCTTTTGACATGCTCGTATCTCAGGCCGTGTAACTCACTCGACACAGCCCGACAAAACACAGAGCAGGACACGGCCCTTGACACGCCCGTGTCACAAGCCGTGTGCCCGACCTAACTTGACTCTGAGGATCGACGACTGCATTTCGCCGACCATGCGGAAAAATGTCAAACTCGTAGCAGGAGACGGCCATGGACACGCCCGTGTCCCAGGCCGTGTGACCCTTATCAAGCCCCAGATTGGCCTTAATACGCTACCAGATCATTTCCGAGTTTTGTGGCGTTATACGTTGTCCGCCAGCAAGCGCTCCACGCGCTCTCTTCCAGCAAGCGCTCTCCGGCAGCAAGCACTCCGCGTGCTCTTTGCTAGCAAGCGCTCCCCACACTCTCCGCAAGCAAGCGCTTTGCGCACTCTCCGCCAGCAAGCACTTTGTGCGCTCTCCGCCAGCAAGCGCTCCGTGCGCTCTCCCCCAGCAAGCGCTCCTCGTGCACTCTGACAGCAAGCTCTCGGCTAGCTCTCCTCCAGAAAGCGGTCTGCGCGCTTTCCCCCAGCAAGCGCTCCGCGCTCTCTCCGCCAGCAAGCGCTCTCCCCGCGCTCGCCACCAGCAAGTTCTCCACGAGCTCTCCTCTAGAAAGCGCTCTGCGTGCTCTCCCCCAGCAAGCACTTCGTGCGCTCTCCACCAGCAAGCGCTCCGCGCACTTCCCTCCAACAAACACTCTGCTCTCAAAACCACCATAAGTGCAAAACGCCATCAACTCAACAACAGGCTCCCCAGTCTACAACAAGTCAAATGCTCCGGACTTCTCTATACATAACAGGAGACAAGCCGCAAAGGATAAAGAGCGCATAACATGTCACTCGAGTTTCTAAGCAACATATATCAAGAAGTGTGCATAGTGTGTTGCTCCCGCTTCCAAGAATCATCAAAACACCCTGAAATACAACGAGCGCATGACCCCCCTGAAACACAATAAGAAGTATATAGCCCTGTGAGTGGCGACCTGTTACCATCCGAGCTTTTCTCTCTCTCTCTCTTTAACAACTGTAACGAGAGGCGAGCTGTCGATCTCGAGTTATTCCAAAAAGCCTTGTAAGACAATCGGCAAATAGTGGAGGTTTGACCGACACAGATCCGACCACGTGGTTTTTCACTCAGTTGACGAGTTTTTCACGTTAAAAAAGAGTGGTGTTAACTGCAAACTAATTTTAGATAAGTGCAAACCAATATTAGAAAAATGCAAATCGATTTTGTTAAGTGCAAACTAATTTTAGATAAATCTATCGACAATTTTTTGTTTTGCACATTGCCAGAATAGATTCATACATAAAATTACTCTAAAAATTTTCCCTTTCCAGTCTTCTACTTTTTGTGACTGTTTGCGGGCTCGATCGCTCTCAGGCTAAGACAGTTCAATTTAGTCTGATCTACTGGAGCCTTGAGCGGACGGCGACACGTTTATTTGGAATGAATGAATGCAATTCTTTATATGATGAAATTATTATTATTTTCAAATTTTTATTGTGATTTGCTAATAATAAAATGCTTTCAAATAATTATTTTGAGATTTGATGATCTGCTAATAATAATAATTTGCTAAAAATCAAATATGACAATAAAAGAAAGCTTAAAAAATTTTGGTAAAAAAATAGTGCGCTGATATTTGCAGGCCTGCAATAGATATTTACAGGCCATTTAACAAAAGGAACAATTTCCTATAATAAAACCTTCTAATTGCCACTCCCTCATCGCCCAACCCTAATTTTGCGATTTCCTCCTCTGCATGTCCGGACCGACCACCGCCGCCGTCTGAAGTGCTCGCCAACGCCGCCCGTTCCACTCCAAAGCCTCGTTGCCGTCGGCGCCGCCGCCTGGAGCACTCTTCGCCATCGTCGGTATGTTCCTCTTCACTCCGGCTCTCCTTCGTTCCTCTCCTTGGCCGAAGAGGTCGTTGCATTCCTGCTGCACCTTGTTCATACAGAATTTTGAGCAAAGATTGAACTGGTTTAATACTTGTACGTGCTGGTTATTTGAGTGATTGCCTGATTTAATACTTCTACAGAATTTTATGACATCGCGAATATTAGAGTATTCATGAGGTTAGCGATCACTTTCAATGCTAACATATTCGTGTTTTCCCCATTCGTATTAAAAGACCCTTAAACATCTTTAGTTTGCGCAATATTGTATGGATTCCTTGCAACATAAGAGAAACCACCTACGACCATTATGTATCATCATAACACCAATCAAGTGTGATGCACCACAACTCTGGCAGAGTCATGCGTCTATAGACCCAACCGGAGGGACGGGGATGCACATGATTAATTGCAGTAATACCAGAGCCTGAGCCATTATCAACATTAATTACTGGTTGGACATTATTAACATCTTGCTCATTGCAGTTATCCATCATGCCCCCTTGTAATATGTTGATACAATTGAGTATACTCATTTCGTTTCATGAACTCTATTAGCTTGTGGTTTTTGTTCATTTTTAAGGGTTTTTTCGTAGGAATTTTTTGATTCAAATCGTGGGCGTATCTATCAACCTCCGAAATTAGTTGAAGATGTCAAACCCTTCATCTCCAACAATATCTCCCAGTTATGACGTAATAGAGTTCATCAATTTTAGCTGGTAACTTTTGTTTTTTTATAGTTAACATTGATTTTTTTTGTGTGGGTTCATCAATTATAGAATGAAATGCACAGTAGAGTGGTAAAATTGTTAACCTATAGAGATGTTCCTCAACAACCACATGTAGATGTTGGGTAATATTTTGTAACAAATATGAGTTTTTCTACAAAGGAAGAATTGATTGCATGGGACTAGACATGTTGATAGAGAGTTGAGATTTGTTGTTATTATTCTAAGGGCTGACAAACTCGAAAAAAGATCAAAACCTAGAGTTACTTTTGAATGCGATAGAAATGGAGTTGTGCGAGCAACTCAAAATCCTAAAAAATTTGTAAAGCAAAATCTACAAAAATCTAGCTCAAAGAGATGTGATTGTAAATTTTCACTTAGAGGATGGAGAGAAGAGGAAAATGAATGGAAAATTATAGTTGAATGTTGGAAGATTAAGCAGTTGCGAGGAAAAAATATTTGAGGATATGTGTAATGTCAGTGTGAAATCCCGAAAAATACTAACGACACTAAAGAAAAGAAATTCAACCAACACTATGACATTGAGGACAATTTACAATCAAAAAACAAAGATACTCAGAGCTGAATTGGAGGGTGGGACTCCACTACAATTTTTATATAAGTGCATTGTTGATTATGGATATATCAGTTTTAATGTCGTGAGTGTTTCTACTAATCAGCTGGAATGTTTGTTCCTTGCACATCCAATTTTCGTTATGTTGATTAATATGTTCTCAAATACTTTCATGATTGATTGCACTTATAAGACCAATCGATATCGATTACCTTTACTTTGTATTGTGTGTGTAACATCGACAAATCAGTCTTTTTTCTCAGCTTTTGCTTTCATGTCAAACGAAATAGAGGTTAGCTATCGATGGATATTGGAGTGCTTTAAGAGTATTTTTGATGAAAATAACTATCCAAATTGTTTTGTAACTGATCGGTAAGTTGCTTTAATGAACACAATCATGTGTGTATTTCCTCAAGCAAAAAATCTACTATGTCGGGTTCATATTAGTAGAAATATTTTGACGCATTGCAAAAAAATTCACAATCGAAAAAGATTGTGAGTTCAACATGCGATATAATCAACTAATAACTGATTATGGAGTTAAGCACCCTAATGTTCTTTCATATGTTACAACAACATGGCTCGACCCCTACAAAGAATATTTCATCTCAGCATGAATTGATAAATATTTACACTAGGGCAATAAGTCTACCAACCATGTTGAAAGTGGACATAACAAGTTGAAAAAATTCTTAGAAGTTTCTACTGATAATCTCACAACCGTATGGAAAGCTTTTTAATCAGTTACTTATGTTACAACATACAGAGATTAAGAAGATGTTTGAGCAAAGCAAGATTTATGTTAGCACATGGTTTAAAAGTTTGTTGTACACTGAGCTAGTTGGTAATATTTCAATTTTTGCGTTAGAGCTTATTAAAAAAGAAGAAGACTCTAACAAAGCAAGTCATTTTGAACCAGAAAAATGCATGCATACACTTAAATTTACATTTGGTTTACCATGCGCACACGAGTTATTGTCATATGTCAGTGGTTTCAAAGCATTGTCACTTTGGATGATACACAAGCATTGAAGACAGTTGACTTTGCATGAGACAAAACATAGTCCTTCAGTCAAAATTGAATGCACAGATGAAAATGATTCGATAAAGATATTAATAAAGATTTTGATAATGATATTGATAATGATATTGAATGACTCTTAAACAGGTATAAGACAAGTACTAATCTTCAAAAAAAAGAAATGAAAAGAAAGATTCGTGAAATATCAATCCACCATTAAGTCAAACTCAAGAATCAAAAATTCCGAGAAAGTTGTGGGGGCGTCCAAAGGGGAGTTTGAAGAGAATGTTGGATGATTATAAATCAACAAAAAGAGAGCAGTCATATTTTGAGCATGTCGATCTTGATCTTGATCACCAACCCATAATTATCAAGCCTTTAAAGATGAATATGAAGAAAACTGCAATAAGGGTTATTCACACAAGAAATACTTTACTTGAGCGTATCAGATCACAAATGTCATCATTCATGTCAACACATATTATTGATGTCACCGACGTGATGGGCGATGGTCACTGCGGATATAGAGCGGTAAGTATTGCTATGAACATGAAGAAAAATTGTGTTCAAATGCGTCGTGATATATGCCAAGAATTATGTGAACATAAAGAGTTGTACAACATGATAATGAGAGTGATAAGGAGATTGGAGTTACTAAGCTCACTAGATTGTTATATTACTCCTGCCCCAGTGGATAAATGGATGTCAATGCCAGATATGGGTCTAGTAGTGGCATCATGTTACAACGTCCAATTTGTTCATTACTCAAGAGAGCAATTGTTCACCTTTCTTCCTTTGCATTCAGCGCCACCGACATTTAGAATGGTTATCAATATTGGTTTTGTTAATGACAACTACTTTGTTCTTTTGAAAATCCATGAAGATTGTCCGCTACCACAACTATTTTCGTTATGATCGAGGTACCGTAAAGACATAGTGGAAGAATGAGAAATTCCTTACATAACACGTATTCATAATATGTGTATGCATTTGTTCAAGTGTGATTTATTTTCTACATAATTATTTTTAATTTATATACTCAAGTTTTTTGTAGGTTTGTCATCCACTGCATTCACGCTTATTTTATAAGAGGCAGCGAAAAAATCACATATATATTTTGTAAGATCTTCGCAACTTCAAAAATTTATTTCATGATATCAATTCAGTTTTAGAATACCAAAATAAAATAATTTTTTCAATTTCGTGCAAGCTAGTGTTCATTTTGGGGAAGATGTATTCAAGTTGAACGATATGTGTGCATTGCTATAGCAGAGTTGAATGAAAAAAAGTTTTTGTCATTTTGGTTTTGTTAGAATGCTAAATTTATATTTTGATTTAAATGATATATGTGCATTTTTAGGTTTATTTAATTTTATCACTTAGTAGAGAAAAAAGATTTAAAAAACTCAAATGTAATTTTAAAAAAAGGTTGCAAATATCCGGTTGATCTACAAATATCTATTTGTAGGTTGCAAATATTCAAGAGCTGCAAATATCGATTATAGGCCTGCAAATATCAGCACCCAAAAAATATAAGCATTTTTATTCACAATTGTAAAATTTATGTCCAACCAGCTATAAAATTTACATTCAATTTTGGCGCACAAAAATGAACCAGTGAGCCCATTGAATTGTTTTTTAAAAAAAAATAGCCGCAGAAACGTTCTTTTTGAGATTATTCATACTCGGTTTGGCATGGTGGCGGCCGTCATGCACGCAGTGGTTATGATGTATGAACCATCTTTTGTGACCGTCTGACCTCACCTAAGGAGTTTCAACTCCTTTTATGTTCAAAACTAATGTTTTTTCTTGATGGCGGTCACAACCATTGTCACGCCAAACAAGCGTTCTATAATTGTGATGTTTGTGTTCAAACTCTCCGGAGTAAAACCGCGGCGCCAAATGGAGGTATAATATGGGAACGGAATCCTCTCCAGTTCTATCCAGTTCAGAACTGGATACCAGTTCATCATCTAACGGTGGAGGATAAAAGATCGCAAAAGTCACATTGTCAACCCAGCTCGCTAGCTCAGCTCGCCTTTAAGTACTCAACTCAGCTCGCCGTCGGATTTGGGAGATCAAATTAGGACCGCGGACTGAATACTATCCTGTTCGTTCGAACTGAAGAGAGGATCCTGGTCCTATAAAATGAAATACTTTTAAGTCAACCTCAATCTTAATTTTACCAATATTTTGAATTAGAATAAAAAATCATTTCAAGTAGACGGCAGGCTTCATTTAATTAATATTTTGAATTTGAAACGTTTGTTACTCTATGCAATATAATAAAATAATGCAAGTTTTTGTATTTTCATTAATCGCATATCATACTAAGAATCAATGAAATTAAATTTAATGAAATATTGAATAGTATAATCAGAGTCATTCGGTCCAGCGATTAATAGAAGAATAGATTATAATAGAGAGAGAGATTCACCAAAATTTTGGTTCCAAGTGTCCAACACCACAGCTCTTAAAGTCGCAATCTGCGCCGTAGAACGAGCAAGGCATCGCAGTCGAGAGATCATGGACGAACGATCGAGAGAGATTGCGAGTCTGAGAGGAAGAGAACCTAAAATTACTCCTTTTAAAACAACGGCATTGACAACGGCATTGATATACCAAACAGAGCTTAAGTGATGGTAGATAGAGCGGGCAGAAAGGAACTTAGGTTGTAAGATTTGACCTGCAGTCTGTACATCTCAACCTTTTCTCCTATGAAATATAGGGAGATTGGTTGTTAAGACCATGACTTGAAACGCCGACCTCCTTTATAAGAGTTGGATTAAGGCTCCGTTTGAGGGGACTTATTTTCACCGGTCAAGCGGTTACGACCGCATGAATCAGACCTTAAATTATGGTCTGATTCACGCGATTGTAACCGCTTGACCGGTGAAAATAAGTCCCCCCAAACGCAGCCTAAGTCCCCTCTTACCCATCTCATACCCAACTGTGTTGCAACTCAGTTGCGTGTAAGAGTTGGACTAAGTCCCTGCATTTAAAAGAGGTCAACAGATCGCGTCGTTGCCTCAACAACTTACCTCTCTATATTTGGGAGGAGAGAAGAGTTGGATGTACGGATTGTACTTCGGATGTTGGGTCGTCTGTTTTTCTCTTAGTACATGAGTGGTGTCTATGTGAACTTATCACAATCGTGTAGAGTGGCTCGACCCAATTTTCAACAACCTTTAAGCTAACTTAGGCTCCGTTTGAGGGGACTTATTTTCACCGGTCAAGCGGTTACGACCGCACGTACCGGACCTTAATTAAGGTCCGGTACGTGCGATCGTAACCGCTTGACCGGTGAAAATAAATCCCCCCAAACGGAGCCTTAAAAAGTTGAAGGCGAGTTTTATTAAAGAAAAGAGTGGTGTGATGCACAGGATATGAGGAATATCGTCATCTCAGAGAATAATATCATGATTTTATATTTTATTTTTAATCTATGTATATTAGCATGAGATAAGCTCGGTTTTTTATTTTATATGCTTTTTTCCTTTTGGTTTTTATTTATAGAGTATGAGCTAGACAAATCTTAAGCCCACCAAGCATAGTCCTAAAGCCCACTAAGCTAAAGACCACAGTACCAATTAAATTCAAAAGATACATTTACACCTTTTTTATATATATTATTAAAGCTCAATCATCAAATTAAAATATTTCAGCAAAACAATCATGAAAATTTTTTAAAGACTTCCATTTTCAAAGGTGTCACCTACAAATATTAAAAACCTACCACCTCATTTTCAAACTTGTCACTTACCATACTCACCCTTCAATACTGTGGTAGCGGGTCGCATGATTTTTCTCCGGTCCAGAGAATCGGACTGCCTTAACTATGAGTTGGATCGGGTGCGCAAACAGTAGTGTGAAAATCAAGCAACAATGACAAGAAGCTTTTTTAACATGGAAATCCCGAAAAGATGAAAAATCACGTGGCCGGATATGTGTTGGGTCAAAATTCACTATTTTTCAAGAACGGGGGAAAAAAACTTGGTCCACGAGCTCCCACGAGGCGTGCATGAGAGTGTCCACGAGAGCATTCTCTTGGGCCTTCTCTGGGACTCACAGAAGCGTCCAAGTGAGCGTTGAGCGAACAAGAGAGGGATCAGGAGGAATCCCGAGCGAAGGAACGATTTAAGTCTCATGTTCTTGCCGGAAAACCTTAAAAGTCTCTCTAGTCTTTCCAGGTTCTTGACTTCAAATAAAGGCCTGAAGACCCTTTTAGAGCTTTCTGGAGGGGCGTGCTGGAAATTGCGTCTGACTGAGTCTTGAGTTGACGAATGATATTGTTCCATTTCGATCACATGTATCACCAATTTTCATGAAATGACGGGCATACCCTCCGGCAGGCCCGAGCAGGTTGCCGGACGGTGACGAAGACTTTTTTTGGTGATGAGAAGTGGAAAAACTTCACATTTAAGCGTCACTACTAGAAAAATGGCTTTTAGCCACGGTTTTTTTTGCCACGGGGGAAAACCGTGGCTAATACTGAAGTATTAGCCACGGTTCCTATTCCGTGGCTAATAAGCTAGTATTAGCCACGGATGACTAATCCGTGGCAAATAACCCAACTTTTTTCTACGGTTTGCCTGTTTCGTGGCTAATACTCTAGTATTAGCCACGAAAGCCTAATCCGTGGCAAAAAATCGGGTTTTTTTAGTCTCACACCGCCAATAAAAAGCTCGATTTGGGGTTTATATAGCCCATTCAAAATTATTGTTTGAAATAAAATTGGCGCGGCGGCCGGGCGGCGGAGGGCGGCCGAATATTTTTTATGTTAGGTTTATTACAGGCCCTTTAGCCACGACAATTGAACCGTGACAAATGAGGAACTTTTAGCCACGACAATTGAACCGTGGCTAATAACTTATTAGCCACGGATTCAGCGTGGCTAATACTATTAGCCACGCTCGCATTGCTCACGCCCATTTGCCGTGGGTAGGTCGTGGCTAATAGTTATTAGCCACGGTTTTGGACTTTTAGCCACGGAAATCTGTCGTGGCTAAAAGTCTATTTTTTAGTAGTGAGTGTTCGGGTGGGAGTAGTCTCGGGATGGGTGAACTCTTAGGAAGTCCCAATGTTGTTCACTTAACTATCAAGTTTACCTTATTAAATGAAGGTTATGCCCTCCAACAAGCCGTCTGTGGGAATAGAGAGGAGTTGGGTGCTTAGGTTGCAGCCTGAACTACGCAAGATGAGTGTCGTTGGGTCTTCCTCGGTGGATATGGTGCCGATTGGAGTCGGGCCTGGGTCGTCACAAAAAAGAGTACACGTTTTTATTGTAACGCCATGGGACTCACATGGACCTTTTCCTGGGTGTGCCACACACAATACGTTAATGGGTTGCAGCCCAAGTAACCCAACCCCTCTCCATCTTGTTGGCAGGTTATTGGTGGTCACAGTGTCCCTTCGATGGGGAAAACTCTCTGGTTAAGTGAACAACATGGGGACTTCCCAGGAGGTCACCCATCCCGAGACTACTCCAGCCCGAGCAAGCTTAACTATGGAATTCTTCCACTTCTCATCACCAATTAAGCGATGAGAAGTAAAAGAACTTCATAGTTAAGCATACTCGGATTGGAGTAGTCTCGGGATGGGGGACCTCTTGGGAAGTCCCCGTGTTGTCCACTTAACTATCAAGTTTACCTCATCAAAGGGAGGTTGCGCCCTCCAACAACCAGCCTGTGTGCATGAAGAGGGGTTGGGTGCTTGGGTTGCAGCCCAAACAACACCAGCTGGGCCTCGCAGGGTGTCCCTCGGTGGGCGTGGTCCCAATTGGAGTTGGGTCCGGGTCATCACAAAAAAAGAGTGCACTTTTTTTGTAACACCCCGGGCCTCACACAGACCTTTTCCTGGGTGAGCCACGCACAATACGTTATAGGGTTGTAGCCCAAGCACTCAAACCCCTCTCCAGCCTACTGACAGGTTGTTGGTGGGCACAACCTCCCATTGATGAGGAGAACTCTCCAATTAAGCGGGCATCACAAGGACTTCCCAGGAGGTCACCCATCATGCTACTACTCCAGCTCGAGCACACTTAACTATAGAGTTTTTCCACTTCTCATCACCAATTGAGTAGCAACTCAATTGATGATGAGAAGTGGAAAAACTCCATAGTTACCTCATCAAAGAGAGGTTGCGCCCTCCAACAACCTACCTGGGGAATGGAGAGGGGTTGGATGCTTGGCCAGTAGCCCGGACGACGCTAGTTGTGTCATGCTGGGTCACCCTCGTGGACGTGGTCCCGATTGGAGCCGGGCCGGGGTCGTCACCCGTCATAACCAAGAAAAATTCTCATCTTTGCCCTAGCTTCTAACATGCCCTCATTAACATGATAGTAAGCAAGACAACCAAATGTCTAAGACATGAATAATCAATGAGTTTACCAGGCCATGCCTTAAAAGTAGTTTTGCAGTCAAAACTAGTTACATGAGAACGATTCACCAGCTAATAGGTTGAATTCACAGCCTCAGCCCAGAAGACCCTTGATAATTCATTGATAGAGTGCATGATATGAGGTCTCTCTAATAACATCTTGCTCATGTGTTCCGTCGTGCCATTTTCCTGTGGACTCTCTCTTACTGTGTTGTCTTGCGATGTCATCATCCTTACAGAACTCATCAAACTCCGTTGAACAAAACTTCATCCCATTAGCAGTTCGCAAACGCTTGACTTTCTTCTCTGTTTAATTCTCAACCAGGGCCTTTCATTGCTCGAAGATTTTGAAGGCATCGTCCTTGTGATTAAACATGCATATATAGACCATTTTAGAGTAGTAATCAATTAGGGCATAAAAAAATATCTTGCTCCACAATTCGATGGAACAAGAGAAGGGTCCACAAACAACCACATGTATGTAATAGAGAGTAGCTTTAGTCAAATGCACCGTTTTAAAAAATTGAATCTGACATTGATTGCAAAAGATGCAATGTTCATAAAATCTTAAAGTTGATACCTTGTAATCCTCAAGCAAGGTTGTCAGGACCAAGATCTTAGATGAGATCGTTTTGAGGTAGGATCGGATCAGATAATAGGGTCAGATTGAGGATCGCTTTACAAAATCAGGATCGATTTACAAAATCTGAATCGTAGGATCGTAAGATCCTATGATCCGGATCGCGATCCTGACAACCATGTCCTCAAGTAAGCCTTGCTTGTTGAGAATCACCATTCCCTTCTCACCAACATGACCAAGTTACATATGTCGCAACTTGGTTAAATCTGAGTCTGATTTCTCTGAAGAGGATATTGCTGAGCTGAACCAATTACAATCATTCCTTATAGCACATCCAAAGTATTTTGCATTATATTAGTCATTTCATTATCCTCACGATTCCTTGCACGATACAAAGGACTTTTCCTTCATAGTTATATTTGAATCCCTTCGAATCCATAGTACCTGGCGAGATGAGGTTCTTGTTCGGACCAGGAATATGCCAAACCTCGATTGGTGTTCTAAAAACGCCATCATGCATTCTAATATGAATTGAACCAATAATGATCCTCTTGCATGCCGCATAATTTCCCGTTAGAAAATTTCCACCGTTGATCCTTTCATAGGTAACATTCGAAAATTTTATTTTTAAATTTAAATCTTAAATTCAAGGATAGACAGGAGATAGCGGTTGTGTTGCAGCTATCGTTCAAGTTAATCATATGTTTTAACCCTTTGTAGTCCATTAACGAATAAAATACCTTAGGAATTTTAAGCTCGGCGCAATTTAGAAATTTGCGAGAGCGTAACACATTTAATTATAAATGTTGAGTAATGAAATATTTGTAATTAAAGGGATGTGGGTATTCTAACCCAATAACTCCCCCCTCATAATAAAATCTTGAGTCATGTTTTCCTCCTTATTATGGTAATCGAGAGCCACGCCAATTTCACTTACCCTCACGTATTCCCCATCCCACGACCCGAGCGAGTGGAATTTGATTTTTCCTCCTTAGGGTTTAGGCGGCCGACAGAGCGGCGCTTCTCTCCCTCGTTCCAGTTCGTCAATGAATACTCTCACTGCATTAGTCCTCTCTGCTTGCATAGGATGACGACAGAAGGACCTTGAGTCATCCTCTTCCTTGCCCTAGACAGCTGGTCAAAACCTCTTTTCGATAGATCTCTTCCAGTTGGAGATCGATACATCCTTTACAAGTCTCACTCCTAAACAATATCAAACAACTATTTTCCCGAAAGAAGCTAACTTTTCTTGCCAAGATCTACCCCTTTCGCCGATTTTGAGTAGGTATCCGTCGTTTCCCCCTTTAACATACATGATTTTAGATCGGCAACTTCCAGTTTAAGCACGGTCATCTTCGTTTCTGAAGCCGTAAATGTTTGTTGATCGATTTAAGCAAAATGTGCTTGATATGGGTATGTGATACCTTCTTATAAGACTTTATTTAATTTTAGCATTTAAGATTAGTGGTTTTAAGCGAGTGTTATTTTTTTGTTCATGTTGGTTACTATGAGAACATAAATCGGAGGCACGATCGAGATTTCCTCTCGTTATTGATGGAAACGCGCTATCTTACTCATAGGGCATAGCAGATCATATGAGCCACAAATTAGGGAGTCAACGCCCATAGAAAAATTATTAGATGTGAGTTTGTGCATGTAACCGAGATATACTAGGGCACCTACGTTCCCCATTGGAGACTCAAATCGCTAGATTTTGCATAAGAATGTATTTCACTAAGAAAAAAAGAAGATATAATATATCTCAGTTCCAAATACAAATCGGAACCAAGAATCTCTATACTTCAATGATTTCAAAACTGGAGAGAAATTTAGTATAAGATCAAGTAATAGAAAAAATATTTATGTTCAAAAATACTTTTATAGAAAGACATGCATAGAACCATAATATGCATGTTTTTATCATAAAATGTTATTTTATAAACATGCACGCATATTTTATTTAAGTTATTTTATTTTCACTAAGAGATAGTTTTTTCTTATTCATCAGTTGGGCTGATCCCGTCTCTAGACATTTCTTTTCAGGGATCACAGGTCGGGAGATACTCCTAGGACAAGGTTCGAGGATTTTTACCTTTACTTTGTTTTTTCCTTTAAATTGTAGTATCATATATTAATGAATTAAGACGTATCAGACTTTTAAAAATGTTAGTATTTCAGAGACTATCTGCTCATTTCATTTCTAGTTGAATTTGTGAATCAGATTTTAAGGTATTTTTTTAAACTTAACCTTCAAAATTTTCCGACGTGCACTTTAGATATTTACATGTTATGTATCAATTTATTTATTGTTAATTAGTTTGCTTCATATCACAAGTATTGGTCGGACTTTTGAATTAATGTTAAATTAGGTAGGAGTGTTACATCATATGTATAGAACCAATCATTGTTAGGGCACATACGAAAAGAATAACCATAATCTAATATCCACTGATATGAGGAATTTGTATGATCAACCACTGAAAGTGTCAGACATGCTTCGAACCCGAGTCATCTTTTGCAATAGCAAGTTAGCAACAATCGAAGGTCTAACTTTTTTCATAAAGCATTCGTTTTTCTAGTGACCCGACTCTTTACAGTAGCTACAGATATCCCTTGGATTGACGTTTGGAGCGTGATTCCCGGATTTCAGCCTTCCCTTCCTTTCACCTTGCCTCCACCCTATTCTATCCAACCTCATAACTTATCAAAAGTGTGATTGCAAAACTCACAACTTTTTCTGAACCATTTCCAGAGGTCTTATGTCAAATTTCTTGTGAATGAAGAATAACTCTCACATCCTTGAGTGTGATGGTGTGTCTCTTCCGACGACGAAAGAATTAAAGAAATTCTCATACAAAGCTACGGAGATTAACGGAATTAGAGTACCAACTTCGTCATTGATTTTGACATCCATGTTTTTCACTTCTATCAGAATGAAATTCAAATGATCAAGATGCTCCCTCAGAATCATCCCATCCTACATACGAAAAGACAACGAGCATTTCAACGAATAACTTGATGGTAAATGATTTTTTCATGTAAAGTCTCTCCAACTTCAAACGCAAACCAGCAACAATTTCTTCGTAAATCACTATGTCGACAAGGCGCAAAAAATCATTGAATGTAATTTTTTCATCTTTGTTGCTCGTATTTAGAAACTTGCATAGAATTGGGCCTCTTTCCAGAAAGCAGTTTCCAGATTTCAATGTTACTTCAACAATGCGCGCATCTTGATGCACCAAATTTCCATGTTACCAAATGTCAATTTTTATGTCATTGTTCGGTGTCACTTTGCTCAAACCACATACTAGATGAACAAATCTCAGACTAAACGACAATGCTCTATCACCAGGTTGTTACTGAATCGAGCAAAAACAATAAACAAAACACAAAAAAACACCAAATTTATGTGATTCGCATCAAGATGGGCTGTGCTCATGTTCAACATGTCGTTTCACTAAATGAAGAACAAAGGCGGCTACAAGAGTGAACTGTTACCAAACCCTAGAATACGAGTTTTATCACGTGAATTGCCATTAAGACTCGGTTTGTTTCAGCAATGGCATTATGGAGTACCGGGAATGAGAGCGATGGGAATAGAGGGAGGGGGTAGCTTTGCATTTGAATGCCAAAAATTAGATTTTAGAGCGTTAGGAATGGAAAAATGAGTTTTACCAAACATATTTGGCAAAACGATTGACGAATTTGGATTCAAGGCATATAAAGAACACCGGTCATAGATATCATTGGTCTTCGTGACCCATTGAGATAAGTTTTAAGGCAAGGAAACCGTTGATATCTTTTAAAACCCTAGCTTATTTTCATTCTACAATAAGTCCCATTTGGCCAATGTTACTGCTCGCCAGCATCACCGAGTTGTTCCTATAATTCACATCCACCATTATTTTATGACTGTGGGCACTTCTCCCCAAATAAATAGGTTAGCTCATCTTCCATGCCAACAATGCCAAGGAAGAGTTATAAGGTACATCAAATGCCCTTTACCCACACAATATACAAAGCAACCCCTATTATGCCTAATGGCGTTTAGGGTCCCAAAAACTGCACCAAAATAGAGCATAGAAGTTTTTTGTTTAACTTCGCCAAGAATACCGAATGCGTAACTAAAGCAATTATATCACTATCACTACTCCGCGGAAGGCTCTGCTAATGATCCATTGTAGAACTGCATGCACCCTGATTGAAAATACACAATTATGTTTAATAAATAAGACCATCTTACAAACATTAAAGATTTATATATTTTGGCATTCATTTATGAACTGCGCACCACATTTAAGAGCAGTATGAATCAAATATAACTCACAATGGAAGACTATCTCCCGTTGCAAAGATAGACTGGTGATTTAACAAGAGGGATAGAAACAAAAACCTGCATGATGAGCAAAACACATTGCGCCCACCACTGCTGACATCTGACCGTTAAATAGATATGCTCATGAACCCCCAAAAAAACCGCACTTTCTCCAAAGCCGAGTGATTTCGTACAATATTTAGAGCTATTCTGGGCAACCCATGAGAGATTTCGGGTAAACGCGCTGCAAAATATTCGGTCATAATCCCGGAACTTTCTCTTCAGATGTCGAACTTTTCCGTTTCTAGGAATCCATGTTCCAACACAAACTCGGCAGAGAGGGCCTCCAGGTTGGGTGTTGAGTTGGGTGTTATTTCCCAGTTTCCCTTGTCACTGCCCCAGCTTGCATTTAGCCCTGGAGTGCCGCTTCTATCTAATCCAGTCATGGTACTGATCTGACTCTGTATCTCATCAAACTCCTCGGCACCCACAGCCTGCCGGTTTCCCACCATCTCCAGGTTGTACCCATTTTTCGCAATATCCGGGCTCATCGTATGTCTTACGGGCAAGGAGGTCGGGAATGCATTTACGTCTTCATTAATCTTTGCACGGAAATCATTTTTCGATGCAGGAATCGTTGAGAAGAAAGCTTCCTTAAAATTTTCACTACATCCCCTGTTATACGGATTCGTCTTTCCATCGTAGCGATAACGAAAATTCTCATAAGTCGTCTGCAAGAGTAACAAGATTCATTGAATGGATTATTAACAATAAAACCTCAAGAAATACTATGTTTTCAACACCATCTCGAACATATCAAACGAGCGCATGTTCTCCAGGACTGTGCTGACTGTGCCGGCAAGCGAAGAATTTGCAAAACCCGATAGAAGGAAAGTTACCTGATTGGTGCAGACCAAGTACACGTGGAAGATTGTCAGCCCTCCAACAAACCAAACAACTACAAAGGTGTAGATTACAAGAATGCCAGAAACTGGTGAATTGGTAAGTGCCTCCCATAAACTACACTCATAAGCAGCCATGACATGCTTGAGGCTAAGGCAGCAAAAAGCGAGAACATAGAGGCATAGGATTGTTGTGGAAGCGACAAACATGAAGAAGAAACGGTAATTCCTCTGCAAAAAAACAATTTAAAACCTTGCAATTAGAATGGAAAATTATAATTAAAAAAGGACGCGTCACTAATTTAATCTTACCTTCAAAAACAAAAACAAAAACAAATAAATGAAATGACCACCATTCTCTTAGGGACCATCAGTGCGCCGTTAGAATGTCTTATTTAGTTCCTTATCGTGTTATTAATTAGAGGTTAATTGAATATTTTTACATATGCATGTCATCTCTTTTAATTTTATGCAGGGATATTCTTGTAATTAGTTCTAGCAAATGAGCTAAATTGGAAAAGAAATTCTCTTTGTAAGTCTATTTGAAGCCCCTTTGGGACAGAGAATGATAAGTAAGAATATTATCTCTTTTCTCATCTTCAGTTCTATCCTATTATGGTTAGGGATTTGATAGCTATCCTCCTTCAAGCTCCCCGCCTCCAGCAGCCGCAACAAGGCTCCAGTTATTCAGTTACGATAGAGATTCCTAACACGTTAAAATCATCAATAAAATAGGGAAATTCTAGGATAAATTAATTTGAAAAAGGTAAATTTTGCTCCACCTTGGAATGCGGTGGTCATAAAATAATAGAGATTCCTAACACGTTAAAATCATCAATAAAATAGGGAAGTTCTAGGATAAATTAATTTGAAAAAGGTAAATTTTGCTCCACCTTGGAATGCGGTGGTCATAAAATACTGAATACATATAGATAGCTAGTATTTCATTTGGTTCGAATAGAATGCGGTACACAACAAATTTCAACTGCCATGACTACTATTATTCCAAAATATATAAGCATGGAGCTGAATACATCTATTTTATTAATATATAAGCATTTTTTTAAGGAACAGTTAAAAATCCCTTTAAAAAGTATCTGAGATCACATAAATACTGGCAAAAACTCACCTTTCCTATGCACTGCCCCACCCAGGGGCAGTGATGATCAAAACGCTCAACACAGTTATTGCAAATAGAGCAATGGGAGCACCGTGGTGGCCGGTAGAGCATGCAGGTGTGACAATATTTGACCCTGACTAGAACGTCATTGACAAGAACGTCTTTAAAAGGAGGAACACTTGAGAGTCCACCGTGGCTTCCAGTCCATGACAAACTAGAAATATTATCATCTTCTGGATCTGGAGGATGAGTACTACGAGGAATAATGCCGGGGTCTCTGCAAGCTGTTAGAAAGAGGAGAACAATGTCCTGCAACAGTAGATTCGGTCTTAACAATGATGAACTAGCAGTACATAATATTCAATGTGGCGTAAACTTCCAGAAAATTACTTAGTTAATCACATTAGTGATCCATTTAGGGGAAATGGTAGGAGTTTCATTCCAAAGTAAAATGGATACCAAAGAAAGTAATAAACCAAGTGAGCATTATGGGTGTTTTAATAGACCAGATTTAAGCAAAGCAAAAGTTAAGTGACTTTAAAATTATTGGCACCTCAATGGAGCTGCTGTCAGGGACACGATAACTCACTGAACAACTGTTTGCTTTAAGGCCTATTGGAAGCACAACAATACACCAGAGCAAGCACAGCCACTGGATAAAGTATTTGAATCCAAATTAGGCTGTTGGATTGGATCCATAATCATGAATCCCTAAGATCCGTCAAATGGTTCCATGCCATTATTAAATAAGTTTTATATAACATGTTTTACTTATAAATGTTGGGGAGTCGTATTTTGATCCCCTTAGTTGGAAACCATAGGGATGTGAAAGATTCAATAATTTGAAAATAATTTGGTCGTGGGAGATCAGAGATTTAGTAAGGAGGATGTAAAAGAAGATCGAGTAGTTTCCTGCACATGGAATCGTCCCTTAGTTGAGTCATCCTCACTTGTTTAATTTTCTAACACTTCCCCTCAAATTGGAGGGAGAATGTCAGTCGATCCAATTTCCTGCTATAGCCTTCTTGAAAATATCTGCGAGTTGATTGGTTGTTGTCAAATATTTAGTCGCAATAGCCTGATCTACTACCTTCTCCCTGGCAAAGTAGCAATCCATTTCAATGTGTATGGTATACTCATGAAAGACCAGATTGGAAGCTATATACATTGCCCACTTACTGCCAAAATCAGTTGCGTTGGTAAGTTATCCTTATACTGAACCTATAAGAAATTGCTCCAGTCACGAAGCCATATTATTTCACAAGTTCAATGTATTATGGAACCGGTACTCTAATTTGGTTGATACAAATACATCTTCCTGGGCCCCGTAGATGCCCCACGAGCATCAAGACCTTAGTACCACACATGTTTATTTACGATGCAATTGCCATATATAAGGGAGTGAATGGAGTGTCAGTCTTACTGCCATCAATTGGTCTTCTAGGTTCGCCTCTCATTTAGAAATGGGCATCAAGAGTGAACCAGACCTTGAAAGCTAGGTGCGAACATACCTCGTGAGCTGTATCCCCGCATCTTCCTTTTAAGAAAATAGTCGGTGATATAAATTGGTTTGACATGCCCGTCACGACCGACTGTCGTGTAGCCTCCCTAATCGGCATTGCAATCCAGCTCCCAACACCGATCATCGCTCACGCCTTGTTTTCGTGCACCTGCGTGCTAGCGATTCTGCCGAAACGATGAGAACATCTGATGCCCGAGAGCTCTTGACCACCCCGCGCCAACTAATGTTTATTTCCACAACATCCTCGCAGCACTCTAGATCGATGACATCGTGAATGACCACGCCAGCCATCGCACCCCACCGTCCACCCCCTCCTCCACTGCCACCCTCCAACGATCCCACCATTGATTACATAGGTTTCCTATACACCGTCGGGGACATTCACCTGGTTTGCCTTCGCCTCCTTGAAATCTTGGTGTTTGACGGCTATGACACCCTCGCTAAATCCCTTGCGCCGAACAGGTCCCAATAGTAGCGATCTACATGGAAGGCCATGCACTCCACTGTGTGTACTGGACACGCCAAAATATTCATGATCTTTCCCGAGCCATACTTGAAAAGGGGCATCTTTGCCTCTACGAAACCGTCAGACGGGCAACGTGTACGAGCATAACAACTCCACTCGCCAGTCTAACACCGCGGTCTACATCACTGAGTTCATCGAGGTCTCTATGCATGTGATATAGACCACTCCCTGGATCATTACCTAGGGTACTTCCAAGTTGGTATGTGGTCTCAAATCTGAGTGCACCTTTGTGTCAACAACCCCTTCACCCTCTTCTGATCTATGGAGAAAGCTCGTTGCATCGACAATGAACTCTATACGACCCCCGCTACCTTCCTCTTCCCGACCTCGTCTAACACTCCATCGATTGGATCCCTCCTCAAACTAGACCTTTGTTGCTCGGCCCTCCACAACCTCCATTGGAGCCTCCAATGGCAATACCTCCACCACCCTAACACTTGTCACACCAAGAGTGCCAAGAGCTCCAATGGAATGACCTTTCTTATTGTTGAAAGCATCTATATTCTCCAACACACAAATGTCCTCTCAAGGAACTGCATTTACTGATTGGTGTTGAAGATGTTTCTGACTTCGCTGACTCGGATCCTCTTATTCTTGCAGAAGATGCCTTTGGGCATCGACCTTGAGGACAAGGTTCATTTTCGAGAGGGGAATATTGATACAAATACGTCTTTCTGGGGCCCACAATCGCCTCACCGAGCATCCTCACCTTAACATCACACGTGTCTATTTACTACGCAGGTCTAATGACATTTTGGTAATATTCGATGTAGACCAACTCTCGCAAATATATGGGCATGGGGAAGTGTCTTTGGGTTATCACGGTTTATATCTCATTTGGAGAGGGGTTTAAAGGGGGAAACAACCCAAGG
Organism: Platanthera zijinensis; assembly: GCA_039513925.1. Lineage (NCBI taxonomy): Eukaryota > Viridiplantae > Streptophyta > Magnoliopsida > Asparagales > Orchidaceae > Platanthera > Platanthera zijinensis. The sequence continues at coordinate 36,766,138 of CM077086.1, forward strand.
AGATTAGGTGCAAGCATATCTCGGCGAGTTGTATCCTCACATCTTTATTTTAAGAAAATCCTGGTTCAATGGTCAATGTTATCATTGACACTAGATCTTGCTGGTGTATGTTGCTTCTTGTCTTCCATGAGACCAAGTTCCTAGCAACAAAGACAAAATCATCAACTTTGTTATTACCAAAGATCTTTGCTTTTTCTCCCGCAAGTTTTAAATCCATCACAAATTGGCATTTCATCTCGACATCTACTTCAAGTTCATTGTAGGAATTAGGGCATTGAGATATAGATACACGGTTAACTTGGAGGTAGTGGCAACTTGATTTAAGTAGTTGTAGCCCGAGTTGTTTTTGTTATGGTCTAGGTTGGGCTCGGACGTCATTTTGTTTATATAGGAAAAATTATGAATGAATGTACCAGGGATAAGGCAGGAGTAGCATCAATTGCAGAGAAGATGTGAGAAGCTCGTCTAAGATGGTTTGGACACGTACAAAGGAGACCATTAGAGACACCTGTTAGGCGTTGTGAGAGTCTAGTGACTAGGCACGTTAAACGAGGGAGGGGTAGACCAATAAAGACTTGGAATGAAACTATAAGGAAAGACATGATGTACTTAGGCATTAGTAATATTATAACAAAAGATAGGGCACAATGGCGACAAGGATCCATATAGCGACCCCACTATAGTGGGATAAAGGCTTGAGTGTTGTTGTATGTAAACAATATATTATCTCCAGTAGACATAAATAAATTCAAATGCATATGCTTGCATTTAAAAAACAAAGTGATTACAGATTCTTTCTGTTATCAATGATTACAGATACTTCTTGTCGAAGTGTACATGACTGCATATGGCTTGCAATTAAAAAAAAATTCTAAATATCCTCCTTTATACGAATTAGTGCTTGTCTCATTAACTCTTTCTATATTTCTTGTGGCATTATGTCACTACATGAATTATGAAATGCAAATGATATATAATATATATATTATAATCTTATCAAATTTTCTCTTTATAATTCAAGATATGTCACTTAATTTAATAGTTGTCTTCTTTTCACATTAATTAATAATTATATTTAAATAATAAATTTTTTTTAAAAACGCGTATCCTAGTTTTTTTTAAAATCACATTTCTCGTATCCATTTCGAATCATATCTTGTATCTCATCCCCCTACTACATAGGTACTATACTTTATCGAGTCTAGTGTATGAATTAAGATCTCAATTCTCTCTTAATTTCCTCCCCTCTCCTCCTCCCTAAAGTATGGTTTAGGTTGAGTAAAGGTCCCCTCCTTCCCTCTTCTCCTTTGGTTGAGCATGACTCCCTTGTATTCCTGCCTCCCTCGCCACCTCCAATCTTCTCTCCGATGAGATACCAACAAGCAATGGGGAAGCCTGTAACAATATCATCTCATGTGAACTATGTCATCAACATACACAACAAAAGGAATTGGAATACAACCATGAATCTAAATAATAGTTTAATTGTACTCTCTGTCCAACTCATGTAAGAACACAAAAAACTTTGTTCCGTACATCTCCAACTAAGAAAACATATGCATCTTGAATGCAGTGCATAGTAATAGATAATCGATAGATATGTTTATGAAGATGAAAAATGTGAGCTTCACTAACATGATGAGAGTAAGTGGCCTTTGCCCATTCCAAAACAGCATGGTATGAATCAAAAAGGATATAATGTGGCATATATTGGTTCCTTCATTGAGTTAAGAAGCCACAACATAATAGTGGAGTTCTCAACTACTTATCTGCACTTAATGAATCCATAATTGAGTGAATAACGTAGAACAAATTTCTACAACATAGAATAAATTTCTACAACATAGAATAAATTTCTACCATGCGAGATAATTTGTTCCATCAAGAGATAGAATAGTAATAGTAGTGAGTTAATGAGAACGTATTTCATGGGTAGTACCAAAGGAAGAGATAGAAATAATGTTAATATTCGGTATAATGTTTTAGTAAAGAGAGAAAATCAATGACAAATTTCACTGAAAAAGTTCGCTGAAAAAACTTTGTTAGAAAGTCAGAAGAAAAGGGTGAATGTGAGGACAAGCAAATAAGCAAAGAATCTAGTTGTTGATGGATATCTAGTCGCGCAGCTGTAGAAAGAGAGAATAACAAGACTTGCGCGGTCATAAAACTTGCAAAGAAGACTTGTCGAGGGATTTGCATTATTCTCACCCCGATTTGCATTATTCTCTCCCTGCTAATATAGAGTGGATGATATTCTCACCACATCAAATAATACTCAACAGGCTTACTATAATCATGCTGGACCAAATTATACCAAATAGAACTGGTAGTTTCGCAGCGGGAGAACAAATGAATTCATAATTAGAACTGACACATGGTAAGTGGATAAGGAAACTACGGCTAGATGCAGATGCAATTTCCAACGAAGGTTAATTTGCAATAGCGCTTTTTAAAATCGCGTTTGTTAATTTGCCATCAGAAAATATAGCAATTAAAATAAGAAAACAAGAGAGGGGTACAAGCGCGAGAGTGCGTGAAATCAAATAACTATTTGAATGAGAAAAAACAATGACTCAAAAACTGAACTCAAAACTGACGAACTAATATCTCCCCAAGTGGAGAATAAACACAAGACTCAACGGTAAAAAAAATAACAACAGACCTTGAACTCGCACAACATTGTTGGGGGAGGGCTGGGATGATTTCGGAGAGCTGTGTAGTGGCCGGGAAAGCCTCAGGGAGCTTAATTTAGTTCCCTCTGAAGTGGAGAATGGCTGTCCAAGAATCAGGGACAGGCTGATAGTTGTTTAAAGAGCTGGACGGCTGCTGGGAGGGGGCCGGAGCTGTGTAGTGGAGAGGGAAGTGAGTGGCAGGGAATGATTTTAGGGAGTAGTGTGATTCGGTTTTGGAGAATGAGGGGAGGTTCCACTTGAGGATGTGGGGGATTTGGGGATGGAGTGGGCCAGCTGTTTATGGGGACAGTGGGAGAGATGGGTGGCTTAATTTTAGAAAGTGGATCCTAAAATTTAGGAGAGTGGGGTAGTGGGTGGTTATGGGTGGTGGTGAGGTGGCTGAACAGAGGATGGTCGGAGGTGATTGCCGGTGGTGGTGGTGATGGCCATATAAGTTTTCCGGCGATTGACAAAAAAATGAAAATGATGGGAAATGAAGGGGAAATGGCGGTGGATCACCGCAGCTAGCCGGAGACACTCTCTGGCGATCGCCATAGGTGAATATGAAGGGAAAAGGGACTGTTTTGGGAGGATTGGTGAGGGAAGAAGGGAAGGTGGGCATGGGAGTGGGCTTTCTATGTGGTGTTGGGGGCCTAGAGCGGCTACAATGGGTCTACTGCAGGATATGTGGGGGCTATGAAACTTGGCCGTCTTTTGTGGGGTTGAAGGTGATGAAATTGAGGGGGGAGGTCGGTTGTCTTGTGGAGAGGCGAAAGGAGGGGATGATGGACGATAATGGAGGAGGGGAAGGGTGGTTCACGGCAAGAAGGTAGGGAGGATTCACAGGCTTCACACCCGGGAGCGGCTTTGACACCAAATTGACCAAAAGATGGGCTTCAATACTCAATTTTTCAATACCCAAAATGGAGCTCTTACCCTCAATATATGACACTAGAAGAGAACACGGACAGTCATGATTGGTCGATCGTTGTGACTCAAAAATAAATAAAAATACAACTCGAAATAAAAAATCGAAAGAACAACTAATGCTACGATCGACAATCCGCTCAAGAAAAGTTGTCCTGATAGTCATTGTGCCTGAGGTCATCGTGAGTAGATCCGAACGAGTTAAGTGGGCTGCTCCCCATCAAGAACCTTGGGTCATACCCCTTCACAAATACAAAGGTACATAGCCCTATCTTTGACATTCGTGCTAAACCTAGAAAACATATTAATTCATAATTTTCCATGTAATAATATTTCCACCATCAAAACTATAATAACCCATGAAAGAACGTGTGCACATAATTGATCTAACCCAACCCGTATCAATGTAATGAGTTAACTGATTAATAGTTAATAACTACCAATATTTTGAATCAGTTCATCATCATACTTACCAATTACATGATTGGTCTCAATAAGCAAGTCAATGGGCCCACATCTTCGCATTCTGATCTCTACAAGCACATCCAAGGGGCAATTTTTCGCGGAGATGGAAAAAGTTAGTTTCAGATTGTGAAACTTCAATTATAAGAAGTATTGCAGTATTCCAAAGGCCTTCACCAACAATTTCTTAGCAATCTTGGCTTTGTAGGATAAAATTTCAAAAGCACATCCACAATCAATACGATATCATCTACATATACAATTAAAGTTGTTATATTTTCCTTATTTCTTTTGATGAACAGTGTATTTATATGATTAGAATTGCTGTGCATTTCCAATAAAAAAGAATAGCTTTGTCAATCAAACCTAACTCTCTAAGATTGTTTTAACTTGTATAATAATGTCCTTGCCCATCTGAGTTCTTTGGGATGAACACAGGAGGTATGCTAATGTATACAACTTACACCAAAACTCCATGGAGAAAAACCTATGAAGCACGGATACTTTCTCGAAGGCAGCGCACCCGTACCGGATACGTATCCGGTACCGGTACGTACACGATACTCACGGATACACCTATGTGGAAACACTTAGACTTAGCACATCATTCTGCATATTGGGATAGGAATCTGCTTTTCTAGAGTAAACAAAAGTTGGCTCTATGCTAGAAAGCGTTGGTACATCCAATTAAGTTGTGTATTTGTACAGAGTATATGTTTTTTGTACTGGTACGTTTCTGTTACAAGTATGTGTATTGAACTTGTTGATGTGAAGCAAGTTATTAAAAAATGGCCAACTTGTCTTTAGACTAACCGGAGATTGAAGATGTTAATCTCAAGCAATGAAGAAGAAAAAAAAAATAGACTGATGAGTAGACTTAAGTTTAATTTTATCTCTTTTGTTTTAACATATAAGATGTTAAATTTTGTAATATTTATGAAGAAATAATTACCCAAACCTCCCCTGTAAACTAGCATAATTAGTGAGAGATCCCCTCTTATTTTCGAAATTACAAAAAACTCCCCTTAAGTTTTCATTTCATTACCAAAACCTCTCATGGTCTTTTCATTTCATTGCATCCATGAAGAAAAATACCCCCTGGACACTGTTCACCGAGGGGGGTATTTTTGTGCATGTTAAATGTTTGGAAATTTCATATTATATTGCATTGATTTGTGAACTTGTACTTCAAGTTATGATTTATATTTGATGTTTCGATGTTTTGAGAACTATTTATTGCACTTGTGATATATATATATATATATATATATACACACAACAACAACAACACTCAAGCCTGTATCCCGTATATATAATATGAGTGATAGGCACGAGGCTCCGCCCCTAAGGACAATCGCAACAGTACCTCAATCGCGGCAGTGCACGGGACGGGCCCCAATGACGCGCAAGACAGTAATTCGGTATGGCATTGCCCCAACGTGACGGCGCTCCCGCCGCTCACAAACCCCCAAACGGCATACTCCGCTTGTCACTCATTTTTTCCTTGTACATGACGGTTTGCGAGCGATGGTGAAAGCACATTTTTTTTGTATGTAAGAGATTTTGTTTATATGAGAGCAAATATTTTAAAATTAAAAAAAACATAAATTAATGAGATTGAATTTTTGTAATAAAGGGGTAAAATTGGAAAGTGAATGTTTAACAGAAGGGTGTTTTTCCTTTTTAATATAGTATAGATATAATATAATATATATATATTATTTGTTATATAATATATATATATACATATATTATTTGTCATAGCATATCATGTCGTACTCGTATCCTTGGTTTTTAAATTTTGTCGTACCGCCATACCGGGTACGTATCGTACTCGTACCCGTACCGGTGCTTCCTAGAGAAAAACATAGTTGACATCTAGTTGTTGGATATCCCACCCTTTACTTCAGCTAGTGAAAGTTAGATCTTGATGGTGTTCATCCTTATTATAAGAGCAAAAGTATCATAATAATCAATGAAAAAAGTATACGCATATCCCTATGCCATCAATCACACTGTTTAGCTTTCAATAACCCTAACTAACAGTAAAGATCCATTTGCAATTTATACTTTTCTTCCTAAGAGAGAATAATCACTTCTCATGTCTGATTTAATCTTCTAGAGCCCATCAATTCTACTATAACATCACACCATTTAGAAAATTTGAGCTCTTTAATCCTTTGGTATAGATATACATGATATGGAATCAATATAGTTTGATTTGATAGTAGCAAAGAAGCGTACGAGGTAAATGAGGAAAGTGATGTTGGGTGCATAAGTGAATACATCTTTGAAAGGCAATCGGTATATTATGTGGACATTTAAGAGCAAAATTTAAAGATATAGGCAAGTGATCAAGGTAAGCTGCTAAAGTTGAAACATGTGTTTTTCTTTGAATAGGTAAGTAGCTCTTTGAAGGGGAGCCTTGGCGCACCGGTTAAGGTGTTATTGTGTGACCTTGAGGTCACGGGTTCGAGTACTGGAAACAACCTCTGGCAAAAATGGAAGGCAAGGTTTGCCTACATTTCACCCTTGTGGTGGGACCCTTCCCCGGGCTCTCACTTCGCGGGGATTCCTTGTGCACCGGGCATCCCTTTTTTTAGGTATGTAGTTCTTTCTCCATGGGCAAATCTCATCAGGAATGAAATTACATTTATCACCAACACTCGAACAGTCATACATAATATAAAATCTCAAATTTTCAAAGTAAAAAACTCTTACAATTAAATAAGTACCATCTATTTATTAAATAATAAATATTATTCAATTAATTGGATTTAATAGAAGAATTAATTAATGTTCTAGAAATTAAATAAAGTGGGTAATATCTAGAATAATAATTTTAAAAATTGGATATTTACAAAACTATTTAAATGGCTAAATTTAAATTACACTATGCGGCCATTAAATAGTGAGTTCTGTGGAGAGAATCTGTCCATTAATAATCAATTTTTGGAATTAAACAATGGAGAATGAATTGAGAAAAAATTATAATATTTAATGATGTAATTACTTGAATAAATAGATTATTTTCAAATTTATTAAAAACTATTTTTCTAAAATATTTTTTGTTATTTTAGGAGGAAATCTTTCGCCTAAAAGTAGTTTTATTCAACGGGGCTTACCGCTTACATGACTATAAATAAAGCCTTGAATTAACCTAATCCCATCATAATTTTTAGGCTCTAAACCCTAAAGCAAAATTACATGAAAAAACCCCTAGGCCATCATTGGAGGAGGAAGGGAAGTTCAACAACTCTCATGGTCAAGTAGGAATCTAGGGTTCACATCTTGGAGGAAAAATCTCTTGTCGCTAAATCCAAAAGGATAAAGGAAGGATCACTACATTCATCTTCATTCAATTCAAGAAAGGGTTTCTGATTCATTCAAATGACACCAAGGCGTCATCATGAGGTAACATCCTCAGTTCTCTCGGGCATATAGATTGAATCATTGTCATGTAGATGTTTAAAAGTTTAACTTATCATATGCTAGCTGATGATAACTGTAGAATTTCATATTAATTGAAAAGAAAAATGTGTAATACTTTGTTATTTCTTTTCCCCAAGTTAACATAAAACAAGAGTATATACACATATTTATCAGTAGGATGAGTGGAGACTCAACTCCATTCTAAGATGTAAGACTAAACACTAAAACTAAGATTGGACCCTTCAACAGGCCCTTTATACAACTCATTTTAACATTCCCCCGCAAGCTAGAGCGTATAAATCGTAAGAGTCAGGCTTAAACAAAAACTGATGATATAGTGGTCGAGGCAGGGCCTTTGAAAGGATATAAGCAACTTGCCCAGCATCAAACACGTCACAAGTCCAATTTCTTAAGTTGCATTTTTTCACGAAAAAGTGACAATCGGCCTTAATATGTTTGGTACGTTCATGAAACACGAACTTCTTGACAATGTGAATAGTCGCTTGACTGCCACAAAAGAGAATGGCTGAAGAGGATAAGTTCATGCCCAAATCACTCGGAATCCTCTCCAACCATGTGAGTTCAGCAACAATGAAAGCCATAGAATGGTACACAGCCTCTGGAGATGAGCATGCAACCACAGTTTGCTTATTGCTTCATCAGATGACAAGCTGTTCAGAAAAGTATGTGCAAAAATGACTCGTAGATCGGCAATCATCAAGTAAGCCAAAATAGTCAGTATCAGAGTAAGTCACGACAGAAAAGGAGGGAGAGGGCCGATACACAAGTCTTTGTCCCAGAGTAGTTTTGATGTACCGAAGAATACGCTACATTGCCTGGAGATGGGAGATATGTGGAGCATGCATGAAACGACTGACCACCCCAACCGCAAAGGATATATCAGGTCTTTTAACATTAAGATAAATTAGCTTGCCCACCAGTTGACAATAGTACTCTGAGTTGGGGAGGAGCAGATCAAAGTCATAAGCATGAGTGCAGAGCTTATGGTCGGCATACATGGGTGTGTCAGCAAACTTGCATCCAAAATAGTCAGCGTTATGAAGAAAGTCAAGGCAATGTTTTCGTTGAGACAGAATTAGGCCATCAGACCGACGAAACACCTCGATGCCAAAAAAGTATCGGAGGGGTCCCAAGTCCTTCGTCAGAAATTTGGATGTCAGGTGTTTCTTGACCATTGTGATATAATCAAGATCATCGCTTGTGATGAGGATATCATCGGCATACACCAAAAGTATCACCGTGCGTGTTGAGCAATGCCAGGTGAATAGAGAGAAGTCAGGCGAGCTTCAAGTGAAGCCAACATCGCGAATGACCCAAAAGAGCATATCAAATCAGGCCCGTGGAGATTGTTAGAGACCATAGATAGATTTCTTTAGGTAACAAACAAGAGACTCCCCAGTGGTCTCATAACCAGAAAGTTATTGCATGTAAACACTCTTAGCAAGGTCGCCATTCAGGAGAGCATATTTATGTACAATAGATGCAATGACTAATGTCGATGAACATCCAAGGAGATCAGGACCCAAACAGTATTCAATATTGCAACGGATGAGAATGTCTCCACATAGTCAAGGTCGCGTTGTTGTGTGAATCCTCGGGCAACCAAGAGGAGCTTTCAGGCGTTCAATCATCCCATCAGAGTTGTGCTTAACAGTAAAGACTCACTTACAACCAACAAGAGTATGGCCAGAAGAAAGAGAAACAAGGTCTCATATGTGATTGGCCCAAAGTGCGGTCATTTCCTTATCCATGGCGGCCAACCACCCCGGATGCTGAAGAGCTTCCAACAGAGAAGACGGGGTGGAAATAGAGGACAAAGAGGTCGGAAACCTGTGAAGAGGCAGAGATAAGCGATGTAGACAGACATAATTTGACATAGGGTGAGCAGTGGATGTCGAGGAGGGATCAGCGGCCAGTGGAGTATAAGTAGGTAAGGGCATCTCTCATGAGGAAGTAAACTGAGGACGTCGTGGCGTGTATACACGATGAGGAGGAGGTAGCGAGGGGAGAGGAACAGTTGGGGTGGGAAGCAAAGGAGTGTCGGATGTGGTGGGCATATGAGGTCATGTAGGGTCGGGTGTGGAAGGCAAGGAGGTGTCAGATTGGTGGAACGGTTGATGTTCATTGAAGGTGATATTAGCAAAAGTGATGAGTTTTCGAGTAGAGGGAGAGTAGCAGACGTACCTCTTCTGTGGGCGAGAATAGCTAACAAACATACACCTAATATCACAAGGAACTAACTTGTCCACGATGGGGCCAAGGTGATGGGCATAGCAGGCATAACTGAAGATGTGAGGTTCCAAGGCAAAGGGAGAGGTGGAGGGGAAGAGGATGGAAAATGGTGTCTCAAAGTTTAGAATAGAGCAGGGTATGCGGTTAATGAGGTAGCATTCAGTGGAGACTGTGAAATGCTAGTAGATGGTAGGAAACTATATTTGGAGCATGAGGGACATAGCAACCTCGAGGTGTTGATTTTTGCGCTCGGCCACGCTATTTTTTTGAGGTGTATAGGGACAGGAGGTTTGGTGAAGAATGCCCAACTCATGGTGTCCTGAAAACCGTAACTAGTATATTCACGTGCATTATCTGTGTGACGAATTTTAGTACTCGCGAGACTTGGGTCTTAATTTCGGCGAAAAACGAGGGAAAGATGCGCAGTAACTCAGAGAAGTCGTGCATTGTATAGTCATGTTACGTGAGAATAATCATCAATAAAATTAACAAAATAACGATCATCAGAGACACTAGTCGTTTGGTAGGGGCCACAAATATCAGAATGCATTAAATCAAACGGAGCAACGCTTCGAGTACAGTGTGGAGAAAAAGTAGAGCAATGATGTTTCCCGTAAATACAAGATTCATAATGAAAATCAAAAAAAGAAAAATTAGGGAGGGCCCGCTAGAGGATAAGAAGAGGAGCATGCCCAAGACGCCAGTGCCAGTTGATGTAGGTGACGGAGGAGAGGAACCGACAGGCGTGTCCATGACCACCGTAAGGGGAGGATAAGACGGGATTAGCTCGGCAACAGAAGGTCGGCAATAGGATCAGCACGACAGCGAGAGCTCGGGAGGAGCAGCTCGGCAGCAAGAGCACGGCAACAGGATCAACTTGCCAAAAAGAGCTCAACAACAAGAGCAGCTCGCTAGTAAGGGCTCGGCAACAGAAGCAGCTCGCCAGAAAGAGCTCGACAATTTGGGCTCGGTAGAAAAGAGTTCAGTACACGCAAAGCGAGGAGACGAAGTTTGGCAGAAGGCGTTCGACAGAAGAAGCGCGGTGGAAGGACCTCGAAGAAGGGCACGAGAGCAAGACGGAAAGAAAGAAACAAGCTCGACATGCGGCACGCATTCACACATAGCAGACAATGCACAAGAGTAAGACCAAAGAGGAGGTGCGAGAGCAAGGCGTAATTGCTAAAACCGGTCCGTAGAAACGCGTCGCTCTGATATCATGTAGAATTTCATATTAATTGAAAAGAAAAATTTGTAATACATTATTATTTCTTTTCCCAAGTTAACATGCAACACAAGTATATACACATATTTATAAGGAGGATGAGTGGATACTCGACTTCATCCTAAGATGTGAGACTAAACACGAAAACTAAGAATTGGCCCTTCAATGCGCCATTTATACAGCTCATTTTAACGATAACCTTGAAAATTGATGAATGCCTCCATAGATAAAATCCCTTATGAATCCTTAGCCAATTGGTCAGGATGTTATATAAGAAGTCTCTTTCATCAATATCTAGCTATAAATCAACTTGATTCATGATTTAGCCCCGTTGGTAGAAAAGCAAGTGATCGAAATTGCATATCACATAAAAACCTGGAAGGGATAGTGTTGTTTTGGATTAAACCATAAGTTTCTCATTATTTTACAAAGTGGACTTATTAACATAAGGATGAATGGATCATTTGGGAGTCACACTATACCATATGTCCATAAGTAACATCAGAACTTCACTCTTCTTGTACATTTTAATTTCAGGGTCCGATCATGATTAGCAAAGTCAACATCACCATGTAATCGAGGTATCTCAAGGGTCATAAAAGACTGCAAGGAGTTGGCATGGCAGAGACACGTGTGGAGAGGAGGTTGTCAGACAAATCTGGAGTCCGGGTGAGTGTGCTCGGGGGACGGTCGAGGGTGACAAAAGATCGGTCCATAGGTGACCTGCGGCGATAATAAGTTGTGGCGTCGACTGGGAAACGGTCGGCGAAAGGAACGAATCTACAAAGGTCAGCAGAGCAGGCTGTCAGAGTAGAGGTTGCGAGATGGCGACCACGGGAACTGGTGTCGAAGACAACAGTGAGATGGCACCGCCACGGGGCTTGGAGGAGACGATGCCAGTGGTGTAAACTGCGAGGTGGGAACCACTAACGGCGATGGTAGAGCGACAAGAACTATGAAGAGCGGAAGAGCTTGTGTTCGTTGGTGGGAGCAGCGACCGCTCTAGTGGAGTCGGCGGGGGAGATGGAAGCAGCATTTGGAGGCAACTTGCAAGGTCCGGTAGTGGCAGGAGTTGTTGTGGTGTGATCGACGGCCTCAGTGGATCCAACGTAGGTGGTGTTGGGACTGGACAAGCTGGAAGGGAAGGAACGACAGCATATGACGGCTGGGATGACAGTTGCGTTGGGGAAGCGGAAGCAATCAGTCAATGCTGGCGATGAGTCGCGACATGAAGGTCTAATATGAAGCCAACATCGAATAAAGTAGAGCCACATCGGAGGCACATAGTTTCATGTCTAACATAATTAATTGATTAAGGAATTAATTCGTCCAAAAATGAACTCAGTTAAGCATTTAATCAATGGAATAGACATGCAACAAGTGGGCCTCCTCGAGGCAGCAAAAAGTAGGCTGCTCAAAACAGCGGTAGAAAGCGGGTTGTCGAAACGGAAGCAGAGGACGGGTTTCTCGAAAAGACAGGAATGGTTGGTTGCTTGAAACGAGAGGGCATCGATTCTTCTATGATAGGGGAATGACGGACCTAATTCGGGACTTCATCAAGATGCAGAATAATAGGATTGCACGGAAATGCCAGATCGCATACGGGCTCGACGCTAGTCGGCGGCAATGGTGAAGGAAAGAGAAGACCGTATGTGGGTTCGCGGAGAGCTTCAATTCTTCTACTCCGTGATGAATGGCTCGAGATTCAAGAGGGGTAGTTGTTGTTCGATAGAGTTTTGATGAGGGGGAAATCAACTCACACATTTTCTGTCTTAGAAGGAGTAACGTAAATACGTAATCGAGCCTGCTAGAGACACTCAGCGCTATTTTGTGTGGTCACGCACTACGAGAAGAGAGGAAGTATCAGGATATTTCGTGCTAGGCGAGGGCGCTAGCTTGGGATGGCCTTCAGGTTGAGGATCCCGTTGGGTTGTTGTTCAAGAGAGTGAGGATCAGGACTCTGATAAGGGTGGGATCGTAGAGCTCCGGAAATGTTCTTGCATCGAGTGTGGAAGAAATGATGAGGACTGAATGGCTCTGATACAAAGTTGATATGGGCCTACTTCGAGACTTCGTCGGAGATGGTGGTGGAGGCGAAGATACAAGGGGAGCTTAGCTCGACCCATAGAGAATGTGAGGGGAGAGAAGAAGGGAAGCCTTGCTCAACCTTAACCCTAGAAATTGAGGAAGAAGATAAAACTAAAGAGAAAAGAACTTGAGAGAAATTGGTTTCATTCTTTGATGCCCCCATACAAAACCTAAGGGGGCAATATATAGGAACAAGATGGCATGGGCGTAAATACCTATATAAAAAATGCGTAAAACATTAAAACACTAAGACAACTCGATACGACTCAACTCATACAACTTGACTCATACACTCGACTAGTACAACTCAACTCATCCACTCGACTCGATACAACTCGACTAATCCAACTTGACTCATACACTCGACTAATATAACACAACTCGACTCAATACATAAAGACTCGTAATAATATAACTGTTAGATAACTGACGGCATGGAACCCATAACATAACCAAACTTAGGTAAATTTTTGTATCTATGTTTGACCATATAATTTACATTGAGGATTTCCTAACTAGTTTGGTAGAAATCACTTAACAGTATTATTAAACCATCCTACATGTTATTTCTCCTTTTTTTACATGCAAATGAAACAATAGAAGACCCATGCACTAACATTTTTTGGATGAACACTTGCAAAAATTCTCTGGATGTTAGAGAGTTCAACTTATCATAATGCTAACCATAAATGAACGCTTACCTTATTAAACAAAAGATGAAATAGATAAATAAATAAAAAAATTCAACTGAACACTTCACTGAACTCAATGCAATAAGATCACCTGAAGTTTGATGAACAAGTTTCTTCAAATTGATTAATTCAATATTGTAGATGTCGTTCAATAAGTCGGCTGACATAAAGGTTCGAACATGTCAACTCATACAACTTGACTCATACACTCGACTAGTACAACTCAACTCATCCACTCGACTCGATACAACTCGACTAATCCAACTTGACTCATACACTCGACTAATATAACACAACTCGACTCAATACATAAAGACTCGTAATAATATAACTGTTAGATAACTGACGGCATGGAACCCATAACATAACCAAACTTAGGTAAATTTTTGTATCTATGTTTGACCATATAATTTACATTGAGGATTTCCTAACTAGTTTGGTAGAAATCACTTAACAGTATTATTAAACCATCCTACATGTTATTTCTCCTTTTTTTACATGCAAATGAAACAATAGAAGACCCATGCACTAACATTTTTTGGATGAACACTTGCAAAAATTCTCTGGATGTTAGAGAGTTCAACTTATCATAATGCTAACCATAAATGAACGCTTACCTTATTAAACAAAAGATGAAATAGATAAATAAATAAAAAAATTCAACTGAACACTTCACTGAACTCAATGCAATAAGATCACCTGAAGTTTGATGAACAAGTTTCTTCAAATTGATTAATTCAATATTGTAGATGTCGTTCAATAAGTCGGCTGACATAAAGGTTCGAACATGTCAGCGACATAAAGGTTTGAGGGAGAAAACGCCAAAATAGTGACATTTTAAGCAAAAATGTCATTTTTGAAAATAGTCTAATATATCGGGTATATCGATTTTACCCGATATATCAGGCAACATCTCACGAATAATATATTGGCGTGAGTGTTAAAAATATTGTTTACACTTCTTTTAAGTGATCGAGCGGTAATATTTTGTTTTTTTGCTTCATTTTGTGCATTTCTCTAAGCTTAGTTTCGACGACTTATTCATATCATTCTCATTTGAAGCTCTTTATGTCATTTACTGTCGTTGATGTGTCTTTCTTGTACTTAACTTCGACGACTCAGTCTCTGGCTTCTTCTTTGATTGTGTACCTTTGAGTCTATGATAGCTGGTTCTACTTTTATCCTCTTCTTTGTTTATCCTCTAATGGCATTGTGAATTTGTTTTCTAAAATACTGCTTATTAGGATCTGGAATCTATCTTCTCTACGGTCAATGACATACAAGTTTGAGGGAGAAAACGCTGAAATAGTGTCATTTTAAGCAAAAATGTCATTTTTTTAAAATACCGCCTGATATATCGGGTATATCGATTTTACCTGATATATCAGGCAACATCTCACGATTAATACATTGGTGTGAGTGTTAAAAATATTGTTTACACTTCTTTTAAGTGATCGAGCGGTAATATTTTGTTTTTTGCTTCATTTTGTGCATCTCTCTGAGCTTAGATTTGACGATTTATTCATATCATTCTCAATTGAAGCTCTTTATGTCGTTTACTGTCGTCGATGTCTCTTTCTTGTACTCTAACTTCGACGACTCGGACTATGGCTTCTTATTTGATTGTATACCTCTGAGGCTATGATAGCTCAGTTCTACTTCAATCCTCTTCCTTGTTTATCCTCTAATAGCAGTGTGAATTTTTTTCTAAAATACCGTTTCTTATTAGGATATGGAATCTATCTTCTCTAGGGGTGCAAACGAGTCGAGCTCGAGTCGAGCTTGGCAAAATTTCCAAGCTCGAGCTGATCATTTCGAGCTCGAGCTCGTCGAGCCCATTTTGTACTGGCTCAAGCTCGAGCTCAATGCCTGGTTATCGAGCCCGAGTTCGAGCTTCGAGCTCGCGAGCTCGAGTCGAGCTGCTCACGAGCTTTTTAGCTCATGAGCCTGATTTTTTGTATATTTTAATTTTTTTAAAAAAAATATTGGAATAAAAAGCTCACAAGCCGGCTCGCGAGCTTATGAACAATAATATTCGAGCTCGAGCTCGACTCGTAATCGAGCTCGAGCTCGTCGAGCTCGAGCTCCACAGACTCGAGCTCGAGTCGAGCTTTTTTCGAGCCGGCTGATCGAGCTTTCGAGCCGGCTCAACTCAACTTGCACCCCTAATCTTCTCTACGGCCGGTTAGATTTCTCATTTTGTGATAATCATGTTCCATGTTGTCTGATCAGAGCATGTGAGTAGCAGTTTTAGGGTTTCTCATTTTTTTAATTTTTGTGGTTTGTTGCCTGGTCCCTATTGGGCTTCTTCTGTTTTGTGTATGTTTATGACTGGATTTCTATCTTCTGTTTTTCATGTTTACAACTGGATTTCTATCTTCTGTTTTTCATGTTTACAACTGGATTTCTATCTTCTGTTTTTCATGTTTACAACTGGATTTCTATCTTCTGTTTTTCATGTTTACAACTGGATTTCTATCTTCTGTTTTTCATGTTTACAACTGAGTTTATATCTTATATTTTGTGACATGAAACTATTGG
Source organism: Platanthera zijinensis (assembly GCA_039513925.1). Lineage (NCBI taxonomy): Eukaryota > Viridiplantae > Streptophyta > Magnoliopsida > Asparagales > Orchidaceae > Platanthera > Platanthera zijinensis. Next base: position 36,782,427 of record CM077086.1, read on the forward strand.
ACAAATATCATCGATCCTCAAACGATCATAAAAGTATAATCAAGTCGCTTGCTTCAATACTTAACTATTTATATACAAAATTGCATTACTGTGTTCATTATGTGATTATAATCAATAGTATTACATGTTTATAATATAATTTATAAACATACATTGTATATATAATTGTACATATTTACAAAAAACTATGTATATATATAAATAAACATATTTAAATATTAAAATTCAACATTGTAAAATATCCTCAATATATCCCCCACAATCAAACATCAATATATACCCAAACCGACATGAATTCAACATCTACAACCTTGAGATTAATGACACCGGGCTATGAAATTTCACTAAAATGAAGCAGTTTCTTCAAACAAATTATAAATATAATGCTATGAAGAAATCAAATGGAAAAGGCAATGACAACAAACTCATGTTACATTTTGGAAAGCAAGGCATCTGAAGCTATATAATGGAAAAAAAGTAAACTTATTGTCAACCAGCTACACTAAACAATCTAAAAGATAGCCTTTATATTGTTTTGTTTCAGTGAATAATATGAGCTTGGCCATTGACACTGAACACATCATAAAATCGGACTCCATAGCAAACTTTAAAGATGACAATTCATAAAACATGAGAATTTTCAGGGGAGGAAAATTAAGTGATTAATTCAAAAAATTATATAAATGACCTTAGCTTCCCAGAGAACTTTCACTCATAAATCATAATCAGCATAATAAAATACATTGTCTTCTAAGTAAACTGTTGGAAGAGACATTAAACAAACGAGGTATATTGAAAATACTTTGAAAAGTTAAATAGTTAATAAACAGAATTATACTCACATAGAATGCAAAGCCCAATGGTATTCCCGTGATGAGTTCCCCAAGATGATGCTGGAATTCATTAACCAGCCTCTGTGAAACAAACACTGCAAACAAAAGCACTGGAACTATAATTAGAAATATTGTCAATATCATGGACCTCACATCAGGGCCAAATATAAGCCGCCCACCAAGAAAGAATCTCTGCAAGATATATAGAGAAATTGAATTAGCGGTTGAATGAGATAGGGAAAAACAATTGCAGGCTATTATTCATCCATAAAGGGCTATTTATAATATTGCAAGGGATTCACGAACTTTAACAAACGATGTGGGATTAAAGCCCACTCACGCATACCGTAATAATAATAATGACAGTAAATACTCGACTTGTAAATACTAATGAGCATCCATCAACTCTCCTCCTCAACTCGGACGGAAGATGTCGGTCATTCCAAGTCTTTTGATGTCATCAGTGAACGCATCACTTCCCAAGCTTTTAGTAAACACATCTGTTAGTTGATCTTTAGAGTGGACGAATGGTGTGACCACAGTTATTTTTATCCAAGTGATCTTTGATAAAGTGTCGGTCCACCTCAACGTGCTTTGTCCTGCCATGTTGAACTGGATTGTGAGCTATATTAATCATTGTCTTGTTGTCACAAAGCAAAGAAAAAGGAGACGTTACGGGAAACCCCAAATCATGCAGAATGGTACGCAACCATAGGCCCTCACACATGCCTTGTGACATTGCACGGTATTCTGCCTCAACGCTCGATCTGGCCACCACATTCTGCTTCTTACTGCGTCATGTCACAAGGTTTCCTCCGACTAAGGAAAAGTAACCTGTTGTGGATTTTCGATCATCGCGACATCCTGCCCAATCAGCATCAGTGAAAACTTCAATCCTCAAGTGGTCATTCTTGGAGAACAGCGGGCCACGACCAGGGCTTTCTTCAAATGTCATAGTATATGGTATGCCGCCTCTTAATGTCTGGTCCTGAGAGCATGCATGTATCAACTCAGAATGTCAACTGCATAAGTAATATCAGGACGAGTATGAGATAGATATATTAGTTTTTCAACTAATCTCTGGTAGCGTGAGGCATCTGCCAGATTACTGTCACCATCTTCACTAATTCCATGATTTTCTTCCATCAGGGTATTCGCAGGAACACAACCAAGCATCCTGATCTCCTGCAACAGATCTAGAATGTACTTCTGCTTAGATATAAAGATACCCTGATCAGATCTAGTCACCTCAATACCCATAAAGTGTCGTAATCTTCTCAAGTCTTTCAACTCAAACTCAGCAAATAAGATATACTCGAGATTCACAATCTCTTTCAAATTGTTACTAGTGATCACGATGTCATCCACATATACAATAAGGAACACAATACCTAGATCATGTCTTTGAATAAACATAGTGTGATCAGACTATGCCTGTTTGTACCCAAACTTGAGCATAGCCGTGAGGAATCTGTCAAACCATGCTCTACGAGACTATTTCAAGCCATATAAGGACCTCCTTAAACGACAGAAAAGACTTTCAGCTCCCTTTTCACGAACCCAGGAGGGAATTTTATGTAAACCTGTTCATCAAGCTCACCATGGAGAAACGCATTCTTAACATCCAGTTGGTGAAGATCCCAGTCCATGCAAGCCGCGTATGACAGCAATACCCGAATAGAGTCCATCTTAGCCGCCAGAGCGAAAGTCTCCGGGTAGTCAACTCCCTAAGTCTGGGTGTATCTTTGGGCAACCAGTTGTGTCTTGTATCGTTCGACCTTACCTTCTTGATTCTGTTTGACCGAAAACTCGAGTCAATTACTTTCTTACCAGGAAGAAGGAAAGCGACATTCAAGGTATGGCTCTTATCCAAGGCAGACATCTCCTCTTTCATAGCCTGAGTGCAGGCCGGGATATCCAAAGTTTCTTACCATATCTTAAGAATAACAACCGAAGAAAGTGAAGAGACAAAGGCCTAATGGGCCGGGGTAAGATAGTGGTAAGTCACATGATTAGAAATAGAATGTTTAGTACATGCAGCCTTACCTTTCAGCAAAGAAAGTGAAATATGCAGATCTGCATCATCAGAATTTGAGGCAGAAGCGGGCAATGGTCTTAGTTATTAAAGGCGCAAGGCAAACCAAGGCGCAAAGGGGTCTTGGAGCCTAGGATCAAGGCGCAGGCGCGCGCCTGACGAAGGTAAGGCGCAATCAAATCCATTTTAAATAATTATCATTAAACACCAATTCATCTTCCTGATCAGATTCGTTATTTATTCTACTCAATCAATCATTAATATCATTTATATCTCTTAAAAAATAAAATCAATGTGGTCATTAGAATCATATTTAAATCTCGGCACTCGATTATGCTTCATAAACACTACATCATGCAAAAATATTGAATTTTTACATTATTTCTTTTTTTATTTTGAAAAAGAAATTTATAGTAGAAATTTGACTCAGGTGCGCCTTTTATGTTCCAAAGGCGCAAAAAAGGCTCATGCAGGCGCAATTATCTGAGTCTGTTGAGCCTGGAGCCTTAGGCGCGCCCAAGGCGCGTCTTTAACAACTTAGGAACTGGTAGACATGGAACGTTAGCAACCTGTATACCTGAGGAGCGTCAGTGGTACACGGGAGGAAAAGGAGAGATCGGAGTATCGGACAAAGGAACAGGGATAGGAGGACCCAGTTCCTGTGGAGGAAGTTGCGGTGGTAAAGGAGGAAGAGGAATATTTGCAACACAACTACTCTGCCCCTGATGAAGAGAGTGAGTCGAAGGCAAAAAAAAGGATTCCCCTTCCAGGAAAGTAACATTCATAGTGCAGAACATACGTCTGGTGGGAGGGTGGTAACACTGATACCCTTTCATTGTAGAGGAGTAGCCAAGAAACACACACCGATGAGCCAAAACATATATATTCAAAAACACGAGGTAGCAGATGGGAAGTATAAACCACAGTCATGGTAGACAGGCGATGATGCGGAGCAGAGACGAGAACCTGCAGTGGAGGACGAGTTTTGGGTCCGTTCGGGACCAATTGACGACTTTCCGTATATGGCGTGCCCGAATCGACGATCGGACTCGTCAGATGCGTTCGGATTAGCGTTGCGAATCAATTTGATATATTACTTAAGTATTTTTTATCTATTATCAATGTATTTGAGTGGCCCCACCTCCGGTCAATCATAGTCATCGAAGGTGGGAAGCCTAGCCTTTATTTTTTTTATAAATAGGATGTTAGTGGGCTGATTAGAGCTATTGCAGAATTTGAAGAGTTGATTCCCGGATTCTCGCGATCATCCCACAGTGCCGACTCTGTGGAACCCTAGGTGACGACTCAGGTGTATATCTTCTTTCCCAAGGTTTGCCCTAATCCTAGGATTCATTTTCCCCTCCCAAACTCCCTCCTGCGGCCCCCCACAGCCCCCCAAACCAGCCACATTTTCCTGTCCAGAAAACTACTGTTTCTATTCATTTCTACTGTGCAAAAATGAAATTCACTATTGATCATATATAGTTTTTTCCCTTACCTGAAGCCGCAGGCCAGCAACAGTTCACCACCCCCATTTCTACCCCTTTTCTCAGCAACCGCTTAGGCTCATTTCCCCCTCTTTTTCAGCCACCGTCTGGACTCCCCCCCCCCCCAGAGGCACCTTTTTTCCCCTGCTAGAAGCCTCTGTCCAGCCCCCTCTTTCCCCTCTAATTCATCCGCCCCTCCAATCCAGCGCCTCCTCCCTGCCACCAGCCACCCTTAGCCGAATTCCCCTCCTTCGTGAAACCACCACCGGCCCTCCCATTGTCCGACCAACCTCCTACAGCCCGGATTTATACCTATGTGGTCGGATCTATCCATTTCCGGTTCGATTCCACCTTCCACCGCCGAGGACAGACACCTACATCGTTTTCCACGCCTCCGGTTCCACCTCGAATCGTCGTACACGAATCCCCGACTCCAGATTCTTCAATGACTTGATCAACCCACTATTTTGTGAGATTTCATTGTACTGGATTATTATTTTCAGCATATTTATATTGAATCGGATCTTATACTTGTTTTGAAAATCTTGCATGGTAGTTGTTTGTTAGATTATTATCGTGATTTGCAGGATTTATTTGTCGCGCGCTCTTAGCTTTGACCCTCCACGTGGAGGAAAGCCTGAGCTGGTTTGCCCTAATAAATTATTTGTCTTGTTGTGAATTTATCTGGGTGGGATGTTTTATTTATTATTTAACTGTGATTTAACCGTCGGATTTCTATAGCATGTAGGGTTAGGTCTTCGTCTACCCGCCGTCTATAAATTCGTCCTGCGTCAATTGGTATCAGAGCTAGGTTACGCGCTCTTTTAATACGTGATTGTAAAGTCTATAGGTTTTTCATTATGTCTAGGTGTCACAATTATTCCTCTCCTCACTTTGGAGGTCTCGAGTCCACTTGCACCCACCCTCATAGATCCCCTTTAGGGAGACCCTCGAGATACTAAGATGATTATTCGCGATCGCAGCACACCACTTTCAAAGATCCTGTTGACCCACTGACACAACCCCACTATGCTAGAGACGATCAGTATGATGATTGTCGTCGTTCTTATCCGTACACGCAAGCAAATCGTGTTGATCCTTCGATACGACTCGGTTACCTTAGGGATGATTATTATGAGGATCGTCGCTTTGAGAGAAATCTTAAGAGTCATTTTCGTACAGTTGCCCCTCCCTTTGACTGCTCATCGAGTCCCGAGTCTTTCAGTTATTGGCTCGTGGATATGGAGTATTATCTCGACCATTTTTGAGTTATTCGGCGAGCGTCGTGTCAAGTTTGCGAAACTTAGACTTTTAGATCAGGCGAGGGCTCATTGGTCTAGCGTTGAGAGGACCCGCGAGTGAGACCGTCTTCGTCGCATCACTAGTTGGGTGGACATGAAACGTAAATTGTGTCAGAGGTATCTGCCTTCGTCGTATCAGAGTTGCTTGCTCGACCAATTATTTTCCCTTCAGCAAGGATCTATGTATGTCGCTGAGTACAAGGACTGTTTTGATGAGTTAATGATGAGGAGTTATATCCAAGAGGACCCAGCCATGACCACTACCCGAATTCGGTCTGGACTTCGATCTGACATACGTACTAAGGTGGTTTATCATAGCTCGAAGTCCCTCGAGCAGACGTATCAGCTTGCCCTTCGTTACGAACAGTCTAAAAGATCTGCAAGTGTTATTCGATGGGATTCTCACCTTGACCTCTGCAGTACGAGTCCCTCCCATACTGAGGTCACCACGATGCCTACCATTGTCATGTCAGTCACGACAGAAGTGATACTTGAGGAGGATTGCTCTCACCCCAGTGAAGTTCTTAGCCCAGTGAGTGACCTATCTCTTGTTTCTGACATGTCTCTTGTGACCTCGATTGAGAGTGAGCCTGAGCGACCTATTGAGTCTGTAGTGTTGCGTCCCTCACCCACACCTCTTTCTCTGGCATACGGCGGGTTAGTTAGCACCCCAACCATAGACTCATTTCCTAACACCGCACTCACGGATCCATTCTTGAGTATAGGTCTATGTCGCTCTCCATTGTCATTATTGAGTCACATCACGATCGAGAGCCCAGAGTCTGGTGTTGATCTCGTAGAGGATATGTCACTCATTCATGGGGACACTACCCCTCACGAGGGGATTCATATGGAGGATCATAACCCTAGTGAAGATTTCTATGACGACCCCCCTGTTGGGCCTCCTGATGAGCCACCACGTCTTGGTGAGAATGTGATTTGGGTGAGCTGCTCATTTATGAGCTTTGAGTTATTTGCGTCTCTTTTCATATCATCTATAGTCTTGCCCCAAAGAATTGATCTTAAGTGGAGTATAACGTATGTAGGGCCTATCTTGAGCACACTAGAGCATGCTCACATTTTGAGGACCCACATTACCACCCGCTGACCCATCACCACATTATAGAGTCACGCAATCTAGTCTGTGTACACGATTTTTACTCGGGTGGTCGTCTCATTTGTGATGACTTTTCGTAGACACCTCCTTGTAAGCCCCCTGATGTGTCACGCTTCCTGAGAGACATTTGGTTCTTTATGAGCTCGTATTTGAGTACAGATGTCTTGCACAATCACCAAAGCACTCGACACACACTGGATGAGTTTTTCTACACTCCCCTGAGAGAGTCTCCTGATAGGTCATCTCATGTAATAGATTTTCAGGTCATTATTAGATTTTCCAGTAGAAAGCATGTAATGTCTGTCGTGTTGTATTTGCATAAGTCTGTTGAGTCGTTTTTTCATCATTTGCATGTGTAGGTTGAGTTGTTTGTCCATCGTTTGCATATGTGGTATGAGTCGATCCGACGGGAAATTCATAATGATAATAAATTTTGTAAGCCACATGCAGATATTCACTGGAAAGAGCAGGTACTTCATGAAGGCGAGCAGGTGATGGTAAGAATCTGCGTTGTGAGGCTCCGTGCGAGCCTTGCTAAAAGTTTGAGCGTTAGGCAAATGGATCCCTATATAATCATGAGACGGATCGAAGCAAATATTTATGATCTTGATATCCCCGCAAGTATGGGTATCCACCTGATATTTAATGTTCGAGATCTGACGTCATACTACGAGCCTCGCGAGTATGTGGACCCAAACATTGGGGACCTCCAGTCACCCACACCTCCATTTTTGTTTTTTGCCACCTTCATAGCCGACCCACGACTGGTAGCCACTACAGCTCACCCATTTCTGACCCTCACCCACCTGGTGACTTGTCTTCTTTGGTTCCACCTACGGCATTGTCGATCGCACCGGGATCCACCACTTGTGAGTTGAGCGTTGAGAGCATCACGGAAACTAGACTCCGCCGGTACACTCCTAATATAGACGATGATGACATCGGGGTACTTGCAGCAGAGCTAGATCGATTCACCTCTTGACTTCGACTTCAGTACGGCCGTCTTCATTCACCGGAAATGACATCTTTTCAGTCGGGGGGATTTGATTGGCGAGGAGACTCTGCCGTCCACGACGCTTGGATGACTTTCGGTGGACCTCTTAGAGTCTTACTTGGCATACATGGAGAGAATTCTGATCTCTATTCATTGGGAGATGAATTTTTTCAATCTGGGGAGATTGATGCGGAGCAGAAACGAGGGCCTGAGTGGAGGGCGAGTTTTGGGCCCGTTCGGGGCCAATTGGTGCATTTCCATATATGGCGTCCTGAATCGACGATCGGACTCCGCAGATGCGTCCGGATTCGCGTTGCGAATCAATTTGATATATTACTTTAGTATTTTTAGTCTATTATCATTGTATTTGAGTGGTCTCACCTCCGGCCAATCATAGTCGACGTAGGTGGGATGACCTAGCCTTTATTTTTTAAAAAAATAGGATGTTAGTGGGTTGATTAGAGCTACTGCAGAATTTGGAGAGTTGATTCTCGGATTCTCGCGATCATCACACGGTGCCGACTCCGTGGAACCCTAGGTGATGACTCCTAGGTGTATATCTCCATCCCCAAAGTTTGCCCTAACCCTATGCTTCATTTTCCCCTCCCAAACTCCCTCTCGCAGACCCCTACAGCCCCCAAAACCAGTCAATTTTTCCTGTCCAGAAAAATGCTGTTTCTATTCATTTCTACTGTGCAAAAATAAAATTCACTATTCATAATATATAGTTTTTTCCCTTACCTAAAGCCGTCGGCCAGATACAGTCCACGACCCCATCTCTCCCTCTTTACTCAACCGCCGCCTAGGCTCATTTCCCCCTCTTTTTCAGCAACAGCCTGGGCTTTTATTTTCCCCTATAGCCACCTTTTTTCCCTGTTGGAAGCCTCTGTCTAGCCCCCTCTTTCCCCCCTGATTCAGCCTCCCCTCCAATCCAGCGCCTCCTCCCAGCCACTAGCAACCCTTAGTTGCATTCCTCTCCTCCGTGGAACCACCACCGGCCCTCCTATTGTCTGATCTACCTCCCCCTGCCCGGATCTATACCTACGTGGTCGGATCTATCCATTTCCGGTTCGATTCCACCTTCCACCGCCAAGAACAGCCACATACATCATTTTCCACACCTCTGGTTCCACCTCGAATCGTCATACACACATCCCCGGCTCCGGATTCTTCAGTTTCTTGGTCAGCCCACTATTTTGTGAGATTTCGTTGTACTGTATTATTATTTTCATCATATTTATATTGGATCGGATCTTGTACTTGCTTTGAATATCTTGAATGGTAGTTGTTTGTTAGATTATTATCGTGATTTTCAGAATTTATTCACAGCGCGCTCTTAGTTTTGACCCTCCATACGGAGGAAAGCTTAAAATTGTTTGCCCTAATAAATTATTTGTGTCTTGCTGTGAATTTATCTGCGTTGGATGTTTTATTTATTATTTAACTGTGATTTAACCGTCGGATTTGCATAGCAAGTAGGGTTAGGTCACCGCTTATCTCGTCTCCTATAGATTCGTCATGCGTCAGTCGAGCTAGGGGAGTAGCATAGCCAAGAACTCGCAAGGGAAGACGATTGATAAGGTGGGAAGCAGTAAGGACAACATCACCACAATAGGATTTGAGAAGGTGCATAGTAGCAAGAAGACAATGGACAACATCCAAAAGATGTCGGGTTTTTTGTTCGACAACTCAATTTTGGGTAGAGGTGTGGACACACGTGATCTGGTGGATGATACCATGACTGGTAAGGTATGAGTCAAATGCTCCATCATCGTCATATTCCCCTCCATTATCACTTTGAAGGACACGAATAGAGCCCTTAAATTGGGTTTGAATCATTTTATGAAAAATCTGAAAACAAGAGAAAACTTCACTCTTTTTTTAACAAATACACTCAAGTTGTGCGAGAAAAACAATCAATAAAAGTGACAAACCAACGAAAGCCAAATATAGATAAAACAAGGGACAGCCCCCAGACATCAGAATGAACAACAACAAACCGGGTGGTATTGGGAGAAAATAAATGCAATGAATTATGTCTCACATGTTTAGACAAATCACAGACAAAAGTTTGTAAAAACGGTAAAAAAAACCGGAAATAATTTTTAAATAGATAATATACGGATGTCCAAGTCGCAGGTGGCCAGCGGCGAACATCATCAGACGTAACAGTAAAGCAGGAGAGAGCCTGAGAAGGAGACAGGAGATCCAAGTAACACTGTCCACCGCGGTTCCTACCACTGTCAATGTTCCGCTTTGTACCCAGTTCCTGAAAAATACAGGAATCAGGAAAAAAGAAAGAACAATTAAGGGATCGAGTAATATTGTTGATGGAAAGTAAGTTGTGAGAAAAGGAAAAAACATGAAGGACATATGACAGAGAAATAGTAGGAGAACATGCAATATGGCCTTTGCCAGCAATGGGGGACAAGTCATTAGCAGAAATGACCTTGTCCTTACCAGACAAAGGAGTATAAGAGAAAACCTGAAGAGGAGTCGGTCATGTGGTGAGTGGCACCAGAATCAATCACCCACTCAGAAGATGAGGTAGTATCCGCATGAGCACTTGGCATAGCAATAGAAGTAATGGAAGCAGGAGCACCCGGAGACAGATCAGGCTGAGAGTGCAGCAGGCGGAGAAAATCATCCAATTCATGAGCAGTGAGCAGCCCAAAAACAGTATTGGAGGTCTCGTCGTAGATGTCAGTAGAGTAAGAAGCATCATGAGGCTTGGGGACACCCTGGCGATGGCACCCACGTCCCGCTCCCTGACCATGTCCACGACCACGAAGGGCAAGATGTGGGTGAAGTTTGTAACACACCTCCCGAGTGTGGCCTCTGCGGCCACAATAATCACAAGTATGAGCAGACAATACAGGGCTGAGAGCATGACCACAGCCAACGTTAGTCAGGGTAGAGAATTGAGGAGAACTGACACTAAGGGACTTCCGACGGTCTTCATTACCAAGGACCTTGTTGAAGGCCTCCCGAAGGGACAGGAGAGGTGAACGGTGAAGGATATATGTCCGCACCATATCGAACTTCATGTTCAGCCTCATCAAGAAGACATAGAGACGAAAGAGATCCTCCCATTATTGTAACTGAATAGCATCTGCAGTGCATGCTGGAGTGAAAAGCGAAAAATAGTCCAATCTTGATATAGGCGCTCAAACTCCGAAAAAAGGACGACAACGTCATAAATCCTTGTCGCAGTTCCAAAATGCGGCGAGTAAGTTCATAAACCTGTGTAGAACTGTCAATTTGAGAGTATGTCTCACGGGCACAGGTCTAGATTTTGAAGGCGGAGTCCATCAGCATGTAGCTCCGGTAGACCTTCGGAGACATATAATGAAGAAGCCAGAAAACGACCAGGGAGTTTTCTGAGTCCCACTGCTTCCAGGAGGGATCAGTTTTGGGGGGCTCCTTAACTGTTCCATCAATGTAACCAAACATCTGATGGTTGTTAATGACACGTTGCGCAGCCCGTAACCATTCGAGATAGTTTGCGTCATCTAACGGGACCGTGGTAATCTTCAGGGAGTCGGAGTGCCCATGAGACCGCTGAGGGTCACTCATCTGAAGCTGGATTACACCCGACGACGAGACTGAGTCACTAATATTTACCAGTGTAACACATCCCCTGTAATGACCATATAATATGGGTCCGGTCGGGACAACATATAGACATCACAACTTCAACATTATAAAGTGATATAAAAATACTACTCATCTCAAAACTCGGAGAATAAAACAGTGAAAACAAAACAACAAGACTAAAAGTTGTCCACAACTGCATAGGAGTCCGAAATGGCCTTAAGGCCTTACAACATTCAAGTGTCCAAAACAACAACACTCATCATAACAACGTGGCAAAGCACTCTTAGGCTAGCTCGACATGCAAACCGAATTACATTGAAAGAAACATAACATGAGAACACAAGAAAAATATCAAGAGGGGGTACACTTCATGAGGCTTAGGCATTTTAGGTCAGTGAGCTTGCTCTAGCTTGCGATCCTTGCCCTGTAAAATTTGTTGTAACGTGGGTCAGCAAAGGCAGACCTCAACTGTGTAACCAACACCCCTCCTCCTGGCCGTTCATAGCGGACCCCGGGGCACTCCATCACCCTAAAGGTCAGCACTTTGTATGCATATAATAGAACATAAACTAAAATAGAAAATAAAAGGATTTGGGCTCTGTTTGGGGGGACTTATTTTCACCGGTCAAGCGGTTACGAAAGCATGAATCGAACCTTAATTAAGATCCGGTTCATGCGGTCGTAATCGCTTGACCGGTGAAAATAAGTCCCCCCAAACAGAGCTTTGGTGTCTCAAGCATCAAATACGTTTCTATGTTGAGCACGTAAATAGAAGGAGGCCTACAATGCAGCATGTATGCAAACCTGGGTTTCACCCAAGGCACCCTATAGCGTGTATGGTTCTAACACACCATCACAAATCATCACATCACAATCATCACAAACATGGGTACTCTCTTTCCCCAAAGGCATACAAGCTCATGGACAAGAACTCTCGCTGAGACCTCACCCGCACATGGATCACAACACCATCGGGCTTGTCCATCAACTCCACCGTTCTTGCCAATTTTACCAATTTAAGCACAACTGATGTTAAGGACCCTTGTTTGACCTTGTCCGCTCGTGGGCTTCATCGTCCGGGCTTGTCCAAAAGCTTGGCGTCCTCATCAATTTCCACATAAGGGGACTTGTCTTGTCGGAACACCCTCCACAAGTGAATCACATCACGGGGTAAGTCAGCCGACCACAAAGAGAAAGTCACGCCTCCACATCGCATTCAACAAGCATTTCCCTTCCCGCCCTAAACCACCATTCGTTTTCACACGAAATTAAGGGCATCACAACGGCGTCTTCGCCGCAATCGGATTTCTAGTAAAATCCTTAATATGCACGTCAAGCAACATCACTGAATCGAACAACGAGTCGCGATCTCGGCTTCACCTACCATGCCTAATCCGCTAGCGGAGCGGATTTCTAATGCAAAAGTATGTTGGGGACGGACTCAATCGACCCAGTGGTTCATCTTAAACCATGGTGACCCGAACCACTCTCATTTGAGAGATCCGGTGTCAAAATGCTCAAATAAAAGCATAAACGAAATGGATGTCATGCACGCATCCTAAAAACCGGGAAAAGAAATTCCGTTACCTTACGTAACCTCTTCCTTGCCATGGAAACTTGAAGAAGCACTGATGAACGTGTTCACCTCCAAGCCCTCTCCATGGATCTAGTCTCGGGTCGACAAACAGAGCTCCGAAGCTTCGTTAATGGCAGAAGATGCTTCTTCTTCCTCCTCCAAGCTCTCTCCAAACTCAAACCTCTAAAACTCTAAAGTTGGAATAATAGGAAGAGAGGACCCATCTGCCCTACTTATGGTTCACGGACGGGCATTTCTGAACCAAACGATCAAGTTCTAAGTAGATCAGACGTCCAAAAATCGCCAGTACAGAACTAGTTTTGTCTGCTACCACCGGGCGGTAGTTACCTACTGCGCCGCGGTAACTTTAGGAACCCGCTAACCGCCTCATGCCGTCGCGCTACCGTCAACAGTAAAGTTATCGCCAGGTATTAGCTACTTAGCGTTATCGCCCTCAATTGACGATAAGTCTCCACTCGACGAAAGCTACACGTCGAAAGAAGGCTACCGTCGGGCGGTAGCTACCTATCGCCGCGATGTAGCTTCCAGAGACTCCAAATTTTTTAAAAAGGAAAAATGGAGTGTTACAACCGGCACCAAAGATTAGCGAGCAAATAGAGATATGGTCCAGAAAGCAGAGAGCAGGAGCAAAGCAGCAAAAAGAAACAAGCATGAGGCCAGAAACACAACCCGTCAGAGTCAGGTGCAAGCGGCCACAGGAGAAATCACTGGACCTGACGGACTTGCGGGAACGAGGCGTTGGCAGCATCAACGGCAGCAATGGAGTCGACGGCTTCAAAAACAGGAATCGAGGCGTCGGCGTCAACATGAAGTGGATTTAGGCATCAACGACAGCAGTGGAGTCGGCAGCACTAGTAGTAGTGGATCAAGGCGTCGACGTCAACATGCAGGGTCGGCGGCATCAGCAGGGGCGGCGGCGTCGCTCCCTTCAGCAGCCAGCAGCGGCCTTCATCCCGCCCGAAGACCGCAGCGGAAGAGCAAATGCGCAAACAAAATGGCGAATCGGGCGATCAGGACGGAGCGAGACAATGCAGGAGAAAGAAAAATAGGACGTGCGACTAGGGTTTTGTATAGCCTCTAATACCAAGTTGAATGAGATAGGGAAAAACAATTGCATGTTATTATTCATCCATAAAGGGCTATTTATAATATTACAAGGGACTCGCGAACTTTAACACACGATGTGGCACTAAAGCCCACTGATGCATACAAATACTCGTAATAATAATAATGACAGTAAATACTCGACTTGTAAATACTAATGAGTATCTCTCAACTTTAGCTCCTTTTCACGAAAGCGTAGCCGGCAAGTACATCGCACACCAACATTTAAGATGGTTTGGACGATTAGACAGCTTGAAGCAAGTATCCCTTGAATGATATAAACAAGTCAAACAAAGCAAGTTGAAATCTATCAAATCCATTGGAAATCTCTAGCTTAACACTACTATGTCAAGAAATAAGGTTCACTAATAATCATGGGATGGGAGAGATAAAAAGGGAAACCCCAAAGTATGACACTAAAATGGAGGGTTTCCTTTCAAATATAGTATAGATAAAAATACAAAGAAGTGGGAACACCTGTGCAATCCACACAAAAGTAAACAATAATCATAATTAAAAGAAAACAAATAGAAACTTTCCTGTTAAATGACACTTTCTTAAAACGTATTTTCTAGGACCAAAGGTTTTAGTGATTTTACGCTTTCAAAGAATTTTGAAACAACCATGCTAAAATTACTAACATTATAATTATTCCTATTTTTAGACATTATATTTCAATAATATAATTCTAAAGATGGCAATATCCATTTGAAAGTCCTTTATCATTTGTCAATTGTAATTGGTTAGAATATATTCCAAATAATCAACAAAACATCTAATTCATGCACAACATCACCAAGCATTAAGTAATGGTTTCATGAAGGAAAGCCAGCAGTTTGATCAAACTAGAATTATAATATCCAACTCTAGCTTTTTCAAAAAAAAAATGAACTGGCTAGATAATTTTTTTCTTGAACAAATGTTTGGCAAAGTTATGTTCAAGCTAATTTCATATGAGTAAAGATCTCACTGAGCACCCCACACAATTGGTGAAACACCCATTTCTTGCACCTGTTTGATTTTGTTTAGGAGGTAAACCAAAGGGGAGCAAAGTTGGGTCTGACATATCCGTGATCAATGTAATTGCAACTCAAAAGTATATGCTCATTAAGAAGGGAAATCACTTGGTAATATTTAAACCAACATATTAACACTAGAGCAGACACTTAAAACTGTAAACTGAACCGGAACCAAACCGAAACCGCAAAGAACCAAACCATTCCTAAATTATTTGGGCTTCGGTTTGAATATTGGGCTGTCAACAATAATGGTTCGAGTGTGGTTCCTTCATTTTATTATTCGGACCGAAACCGGAACCTAAACCGAAACAATGTCTCGAGCGGCTTCAGAATTTTTAGACCCAATCCAGACCGGACCGAAGGAGAACCAAACCGTAATATATTTATTATTATTATTGTTAGAAAATAATGATGTAAAGGCTCATATTGGAGTGCATTATAGGCCCTCTTCCTCTACATGTATTAGTCCCACATCTTGAAATTGGGACTTCTCTCTCTCTTCACTCGCCATATATATGTATTCATACTTGATTTTGTACATTGAAGAAGGATATACAAGGTTTTACTTTTCCTCTACATGGTATCAGAGGGAAAGATCTGGCCTATTCTTTTCTAACCGTCCAACGCCTAGCAGTCTCCTGTGTTCCACAGTTAGAAGAATTGGCTGACCGCCTATCTCTCGCGGTCTTCCTCTGCTCGCTTTCGTGCGGACTACTTGCTTGAGTCTGGAGGTTCTCATCAAGCCGCACTCCCCGTTTCTCTTGGCTCTCCCTGGTTTTATAGTTGTTGGTTGTTGGGTCCCACCTTCCTATACTGTTGCGCTCTATGACTTCGAGCGGTCTGCCTGGTTTGGTGCCCCTCCTATCCGCACAATCAAATCTCGTGGACTGCTCTTTCCCCGCCGCGGACTCCTCTTTGCCCGCCGCGGTCACCTTCCTATCTTGTTGCGCTCTGTGACTTCGAGTGGTCTGCCTGGTCTGGCGCTCCTCCAACTGGCACGATCAAAGTATTGCGGATTACACTTTACCCACCGCGGTCTGCTTCCCCTGATTGGTCTGTTTTACCTATCCGCCGCGGTTGCTCTTTCTAGCCGCTGCTCTCTCTCCGCGCGGTCTCCGACCGCGCCTATTATAGTTGCGACCTGTTTTTGCTTATCCATACGATTTGTTTGCCTTCGCGGTTTTTGCGGTCTATCCTCTCTTGTGGTCTGCCGATTTTCTTTTCTTCTAGCTGCCGCGGCCTGTCCATCAACTGCCTGTCGTGGACAACGTGCTCTTCATCTTTGTCCGCAGCTAGCCCTTATTGCTCCTCTCTGCCGGTCCAAAACCTGAGAGAGAAAGCTGCGGAAGCTGCGGTGAAGAGCTCCTCCTGCTCCTCTACGGACTCTCTTAGACGTGCTTTGATTACTGTTGTCTACTCGCTGACTCTCTTGCTGTCGGAGTGTGTTTGTCGCAACCTACGCTCTGCTCTTTGCATTCGCCTGGGGCTCCTCTGCTTTTCGGAGTTCTTGTTGCGGTCTCAAGCTCTAGCCGCTTCTCTTAACCGCACAGTCCAGATTTTCTAGCCGCTGATTGTCTCTCTTCAGGCCGCTGACTCTAAACTGCTGCGAGCTCTGGTTGCATCGCTCTGTTCGCGGCTTCTAAATCGCAGTGAGCTCATAGTGTCGCCTCTCTTAACTGTCAGGTCATGATTCGTCTATTGCTACTTCCTCTCCTGCTCCGGCGATTGTCCATGCTCCTGAACTACGTGACGAGTTACGGATCACCATTATTTCTCTCACTGGAAAAAAGAACTTTATTGAGTGGGGTCATTCTGTCCGTCGGGTTCTTCAGTCAAAGGGATTTTTGCATCATTTAACACAGGATGTTCCCGCTACTCCTACTGATAACCGGTTGCGTAATGATGATCGCGTTCAGACATGGCTCCTCAACTCCCTTGATGGCGAACCTTACAGCATGGTCATGTATCACGAGACGGTCAAAGCGATGTGGGATGAGCTTCATTCTCTTTGCTCATGCAGGGACAGTCTCTAGCACTTGTATGACATCATTACTGTTCTTCAGACTCTTGACACCGGCGGTGCTACCGACTTAAACTCATTTGTTGCTCAGTTCAAGACACTGGTTGAAACCTGGATTCAGCATCAGCCCCCGACTACGGATCTCGCTGCCCAACGAGCTCAAAAGGAAACAGTTGGTATTGTCATGATGATGGCTCGTGTCCTTCCTCATCTTCACAGTGTTCGGGCTCAGATCCTCTCGTCTGCTACGACTTCCTCGTTCTTTGATGTGTGCTCCATGCTGCTCAAGATTTCACCGCCTCCTGATGTTATCGGCCCTCCTTCACCGGCTCTTCTCCAGCACTCTTCTGCGTCATTACTACCGCTCCCTCCCCCTACCCGTGGAGGACGTTCAGGCTCTCGGGGAAGCGGTCGCGGTGGTCGGTCCCGAACTAAGTGTTCCTTTTGTGGCAGGGATGAACACCTTGAGGCCACTTGTTACCGTAAACATGGTCTTCCTCCTCGTCCAACTGTTGTTGTCGTCGCTACCCACAATCACTCTATCACTCGTGTTGATCTTGATGAAGTCCGTCTCCAGCTTCAACAACTACAAGGGTTGCTCCACAACTCGCCTGCCCCTGTTGCCTCCGTCCCTAATGAAGGTATCGCTTGTCTCTCGTCTAGCCAGCGCTGGATAGTGGATTCGGGTGTTACTCACCATATTACCTCCTTGAAGCCACCCATATACTCGGATTCTCCGCATCCAAAGTTTATCACCGTAGACAATGGCCACACTTCTTCTGTCTCCCGGCTCGGCTGATATACCTCTCAATCTATTTCTCTTCGCTCGGCTCTCCCTGTCCCGGGATCTCCTTTCAATTTACTCTTTACTTGTCGACTCACTGTTGATTTGAATTGTTTTATCACATTCACCTCTTCTTCTTTCTGATGCAGGATCGCAAGATGCAGAGTATCATCGGTAAAGGACGACTGCACAACGGGCTCTACCTTCTTGATATCTACCCTACCATTCTCTCCTCCGTCTCCTCGGTTGACTGGCATCAGCTCCTTGGACATACTCCTCTTCCAGTTCTCCAGAAGGCTCTCCTTGGTGTTCTGTTTCCTGCTTTTACTTGTGATTCTTGTATTTTGAGGAAATAACATTGTTCCTCTTTTTTCCTCGTTGTACCTGAAGCTCTGCTCTGTTTATGTTAGTTCATTCTGATGTCTAGGGCCCGTATAAAATAAAAAGTGTATCTGGTTATCGTTATTTTATCACGTTTATTGATGATTACTCTTGAATGACCTGATTGTACTTACTTTGTGATCGCTCCGAGCTTCCTCGTATATTCCGTGCTTTCATTCTGGAGACTCACACACAGTTTGCCGATAAAATAAAAATGTTCCAGACGGATAATGCTCATGAATACACAAGTCATGAGTTCGATAATCTCTGTTCTGAATTTGGCATTATTCATCAAACTTCGTGTCCTTATACTCCTCAACAAAATGGTGTGGTTGAGCGCAAAAATAGACATCTTCTTGATATTGCTCGCTGCCTCATGATTCAAATGCATGTTCCCAAGGCGTATTGGCATTTTACGGTTTCGATGTCATGCTTTTTCATTAATCATCTCCCTTCCTCCGTCCTCAATCATGTCACCCCATTCAACGTTCTCTTTCCATCCACACCACCATTCCCCCTCACCCCTCGCATATGTGCTTGTACTTGTTATGTTAATCTTCTTGGTCCCTCCATTGACAAGCTCGATCCTTAAGCATCCAAACAGATGTTTGTTGGTTATTCCCATACTAAAAAAAGGTATGTTCGCTACTCTCCCACTACCCGCAAGTTGACTGTTTCGGCGTATGTCATATTTCTAGAAGATCAACCGTTTTTTCTGCTTCATCGCCACCTCTTTCACAACCATCATCATTATCATGGTTTGTCGTCCCCGTTACGTCCACCTTGCCACCACCTCCCACCAACACTCTTGTTCTCCAAAAACCTCCACTACTTTGTGTCTACACTCGTCGACCTCCTCGTTCATCCGCCCCACTTCAGTCGGCTTCCACCTATGGCACTCTACGACCTAGTGATCCAACTCCTGCCTCAACAGCTCATCCCATGGCAAATTACGTATCCTTACATCGCTTGTCCTCGGCGCTTCAGAAATTTGTCACTACGTTATTCTCTATTTATGTTCCTAACTCTGTGCAGGAGGCTCTTCAGCCGGGTTGGTGGGCGGTCATGGAAGAAGAAATGACAGCCCTCTGGGCTAGTCACACGTGGGATCTGGTCTCTCTTCCTCAAGGATAGACTCTGGTTAGTTGTAAATGGGTCTTTGTCATCAAGCATGCAGCTGATGGGACAATTGACCGTCTTAAATCCCGTCTGACTCGTGGCTTTACTCAACAACAGGGCCTTGATTTTGAGGAAACATTCTCTCCGGTGGCCAAACTCAATACGGTTTGTGTACTTCTCTCCGTAACTGTGCATCGTCGATGGACCCTACATCAACTGGATATAAAGAATGCCTTGAGATCTGCAAGAGACTGTCTATATACAACAAACTCACGGGTTTGAGACCACGGGGGAGTCCTGAGTTTGTCATCTCAAGAAATTGATTTATGGTCTCAAACAATCTCCTCGGGCATGTTTCGATAAGTTCAGTAGGGTTGTTCGGGAAGTTGGTTTTACTCGGAGCTCGGCAGATTTCTTTCTGTTCACTCGACATAAAACAACAGGAACGGTTCTCCTTCTAGTATATGTTGATGACATCCTAATCACAGGGGATGATGAAAAGAGAATACAAGCGGTCAAACAATATCTTTGTTCTGTATTTTAAACAAAATATCTGGGAAACCTTCGATACTTTCTAGGCCTTGAGATTACAAGACGAACTGATGGTTTTGTCCTATCCCAATGAAAGTACTGTCTTGACTTTCTTCAGGATACTGACTACTCTGGATGCAAGCAGATTAATACTTCTATGGATGTCAATCACAAGCTTTGTGCTCATGCCTCTGACAAAGATCTCCTTCCAAATCAAGAATACTATCGACGTCTGGTTGGAAATTTGATTTATCTAACAGTCACCAGACCAGATATATCGTTTGTTGTTGGAGTTGTCAGCCGGTTTATGCATTCTCCTCGGATGTCTCATCTACAAGCTGTTGAACGAATTCTGAGATATCTAAAAAACAACCCCTGGTCAAGAGCTAGTATACAAAACTTCTACCTCTTCTACTCCTACATTAGTTGCATATTCGGATGCTGATTATGCTAGCTCCATAGATGATCGACGATCCACAAGCAGATTATATACATACTTCGGAGGTCACCTTGTTACCTGGCGCAGTAAGAAACAGTATGTGGTTGCTCGATCTTCAGCCAAAGCTGAGTATCGTTTGATGACATCTGTTGTATCTGAGCTCACATGGCTTAAAGGTCTTCTACAAAATATGAGAGAAAAACTTTCCTCTCTAGCTACCTTACTCTGTAACAATCAAGTTGCTATACACAGCGAAGAATCCTGTCTTCCATGAAAAGACAAAACACATTGAGGTTGACTGTCATTTTATCCGAGTAAAAGTTCAAATGAAGAAGCTGAAATTGAAACATATTTCAAACAAGTTGTTGATATTAAGGCACTCAGTTACTAGTTGGGTGTCAAGTGCGGGGGAGTGTTGATATCCTCAGGCTCTCTTCCTCTCTAAGGCACTACAGTTTTACTAGTACGGGGATATTTCTTGTTTAATATTTTTATAAGTAATTATTTTTAAATTTAATCATTTTTCATTTATATATATTAATAATTTGATATTTATTGTCTAAATTTATTAAACTAATATAAAGTTGTAATAACGGTGCATGAAATAAAACAAGAGAAAGTAGAATGTACAACTTGTATGCTCCAGCTTGTGAAACAATTTTGGTCTATTATCTATTAGGACACTAATTAAAATAAGAAAAAAACCAATGTTAGAAATCGGCCGATAATGATGTAAAGACCAAAAGGATATTTTGCAAAATAATATATTGGTCCATAAAACCTTTATAGCCCATTATAGGCTCTCTTCCTCTACATGTATTAGTCCTACATCTTGAAATTGGGACTTCTCTCTCTTC
Organism: Platanthera zijinensis; assembly: GCA_039513925.1. NCBI lineage: Eukaryota > Viridiplantae > Streptophyta > Magnoliopsida > Asparagales > Orchidaceae > Platanthera > Platanthera zijinensis. Next base: position 36,803,642 of record CM077086.1, read on the forward strand.
TCTCCCTATATATATGTATTCATACTTGATTTTTTACATTGAAGAAGGATATACAAGGTCTTACTTTTCCTCAACAATTATTATTTTCTATAATATATATTTATAATTGTTAGAAAAAAAATTTGTAAAGGCCCAATGCAAGGCCCATCTTGGTCCCTCTTCCTCCTTATGTTTTAGTCTCACATCTTAGATTGAGATGATTTCTCTTTCTCTCTTCCAGTATTAAAGTACAAATACATGTGATACGATCTCGGAGAGGAACCCGGCGAGGGAAAGGGCCGGCGGAAGTGAGCAACAAGAAAGAGATTAGGGTGGAGAGGAAATCCTTAGGGAGCAGCCCTAATTTTCATTCATCCAAGCTTAATCAAAAAAGAGTACAACTCCACCCATTATAGCGTGGGGTGTGAATAGCAAGTGCGAGAAAATTACATGTGTACACAACATAATATAAAATAACATAGTGCAAAATAAATAAAATTGTCGCGTCGGTCTTGCGTCATTGATCTCTCCTCCTCCCGACAGACCCGTCGTCATCTTCCTCCACGTGTAGACCCGCCATGGCGTCTCGTCGTCATGCAAGTCAGTAACAATATCACAGTCTGGAAAATGTGTCATGTCCTCAAGGCAGTAGAAGTCAGCGGCAGTCGAGTATCTTGGACGGTTAGTACGGTGCTTCGCCGACGAGATCAACGTCGGCCAGAATTTGGACAGTGGTGGTGTTGTTGCCTACCACACAGCGTAGCTGAGAAAAGTGGAAAATCGGGTGTATGCAGCTCTCGGCGGGGAGGCGTAGGCGATAGGCGACCGCACCGAGATGCGCTAGTACCTCAAATGGGCCAAAGAACCATAAGGCTAGCTTCGGGCAGGGCCTTCGGGCCATAGACAGCTGGAGGTATTGGTGCAATTTGATGAACACCTACTCCCCCCACGTGGAAGGAAAGGATGCGCAACTTTCTGTTCGCAAAGGACATTTCTATTGGGCCCGTAGGAGGTGATGCTTCAGGTGATCTAGGATGGTGTCACGTTGATGCAAGGCGGTGGCCAAACTCTCTACCTGGCACCCACCCGGCAGATGGCGGAGAATGGAAGGTGACGGCCGGCCATAGACAGCCTCAAACGGGGTAGTATCTGTTGCGTTATGATAGGTAGTGTTGTAGGAGTACTCGGCCCAACAAAGTCACTTGGCCTATCCGCAGGGTTGCTCCCCCACGAAGCAGCGAAGGTACGTATCCAAACAATGATTGAGGACCTCGGACTGGCCATCCGTCTACGGGTGATAAGCAGTGGTCATGCGGAGGTGATTCCCCGGTAGCCGGAAAATGTGGTCCAGAAGGTGCTCAAGAAAAGCGGATCACGATTGCTCACAATCGATCGAGGAAACCCATGAAGGTGTACGACGTCGCTGATGAAGTTGTCCGCGTCTATGGCAGCGGTGTAGGGGTGACGAAGGGGAATGATATGTCTGTATTTGGACAGTCTGTCCACCACGACCAAGATACAATCGAATCCCTGGGAGCGCGGTAGCCGAGTAATGAAGTTCATGGCCATGTCGTCTCAAACATGGTCCGGAATGGGAAGAGGCTGAAGGAGACCTGCTGGAAACGTTGCCTCGTACTTGGCCTTCTGGCAGACCAAGCAGGCGGCGACAAATGCCTTGACCTGTCGGAACATGTGGGCCAGTAGAGAGAGGCCACTAAACAGCGGTAGGTACGGAAGGCCCCGGCGTGCCCTCCGGAGGGCGAAGCATAAAACTCGGCAAAGCGGGGGATGCTCGGAGAAGAGGGGGTGCTAGAGAAAGGTGGCCCTTAAAGAACAGGCGGACCCCTACAAGCGAGTATGGTGGGTGGGCGGAGGCGTCCGCGATGAGCGCCGCCCGGATCCCAGATAAAACAAGGTCGGCCTTAACCTCGTGTTGGATGGTCGCCGCGTCTTCCCACACCGGTCGAGAGATAGTTGTGAGCTCTGGCGACTGGCTATGATGAGAGAGGGCATCAACCGCCCGGTTTGCCCTCCCCGGGTGAAACTCGATGGTGAAGTCATAACCAAGGAGTTTGGCCACCCACACCTGTTGGGAGGGCGTTACGATCTTCTGCTGGAGGAGGTAGCGGTGGCTATGGTGGTCGGAGCGGACCACGAAAGGGCGGCCCAGCAGATATGGTCGACAATGCTGAATGGAGAGAATGAGGCCCATGAGCTAATTCTCATACGCGGAGCGGCTGCGGGCAGTGCTGGAGAAAGAGCGACTGAAGTAGGCTATCGGTCGTCCGGCCTGCATGAGTACGTCTCCCACCCCGGAGCGTGATGCATCACACTCCACTAGGAACGACAGAGAGAAATTTGGCATGACCAGCACCGACCCACGGACTAGGGCCTACTGAAGGGCGGAAAAGCCTACGGCGGCGGCCGTCCACTGAAAATGGCCCCACTCCAACTTCTTCAGGAGCTACGTAAGTGGCCGAGCTAGAGCCTCCTACCATTGGATGAAGCGGCGATAGTATCCCGTCAAGCCGAGGAAAACCCAGACTTCCCGCAGGGATATCGTCCACGGCAACCCCCCGGGCCGAGATGGTGTGGCCGAGGTAGCTTATTTTTGACGCCCCAAAGGAGCACTTCTTCGGATGGAGGTTAAGGTAATGGCGTCAGATGGTAGCCAGAGTGAGGCGGGCGTGCTGAAGGTGATCCTGCCAGGAAGAACTGTATACCAAAATGTCATTAAAAACGAGAACGTCTCGACGAAGTACCACCCGGAAGATGTCATTCATTGTCACCTGGAAGGTGGCCGGCGCATTTGTCAGGCCAAAGGGCATGACCAAGAACTCGTAGTCACCGTCGTGCATCCGGAAAGCAGTCTTGGCGATGTCCTCGGGTCGTACCGGAATCTGGTGGTAGCCCGCTCGGAGGTCCAGCTTGGTGAAGAATATGGCGTCGTGGAGATCGTCTAGAAGCTCCTGAATAACTGGGATTACCAGTTCGAAATGGTGACCATGTTGAGCTCTCAGTAGTCTACGCGAAACTGCTAGCTACTGTCCTTCTTCCGAACCAGAAGGACCGGGCTGGAGAAAGGGCTCACACTGGGGCAAATGAGGCCGCCCATCAACATCTCACGGACCAGCCGCTCGATCTCGTCCTTCTGCACATGGTTGTAGCGGTAAGTATGGACTGACGCCGTCGTAGCACCAGGCTGGAGGCGAATGGCGTGATCCGTCAAACGAGCTGGAGGAAGTCTAGTCGGGGCCTCAAAATGTCATTGAACTCGGCGAGTAATGCCTGAAGGTTAGTCGGGTGTGAAGAAGTTTGCGGAGCCAAAGCAGAGAGCAGGCAAAGCCATGCGGAAAAGTCAACGTCAACGGTCCGCTGAATCGCATGGGCGGAGACCGGGAACGAAGCAGAGCAGAGTCACCCACCAGGCAGCACATCTGGCCCTCCTAGAGGAACTTCATGATCATACTCTCCCAGTTTACCCGCACTTCGCCCAGTGTGCGAAGCCAAGCCACTCTCAGAACGATATCAATACCCCCCCCCCCCCCGAGCCCAAAGGCGTAGAAGTTAGTGGTCACTAGGTAGGACCCCACCATCAAGGAAAGAGTGGTGCAACACCCGTGGGTCGGCCAGCGACGCCCATTGCCCAGACAGACAGTAAAGTCAAGAGAGAGAACTAAGAGAAGGTGAAGCTTGTGCGCCAACTGGGCTGAGAGTAAGTTGTAACTCGCAGTACTGTCCACCATGACCACAATGGAACGATCACGCAACGTGTCTGCCAGCTTCATGTTCTGCGGCCCCGAAATGTCGCCCACCGAGATACAGGGTAGCTCCAAGAGGTGAAAAGTAGGCAAAGCGGTGTCCACCGCGCCGTTACCCTCGGATATCTCGAGGGTCTTGAAGTCCTCCAAGGTGACCTCTGGGTCGAAGTCATCTATGATGGCGTGAAACTCCATGATTTAGAACACATGCGTAGGGGAGTAGGGCTGACGGCACCAGAAACATAAGACCTCGATGCAACATTCATTGTAGGTACTGTTGGAGATGCATTGGGGAACAACCGGTCAGCCGGGTCGGTCTCCCCCTGGGGGCGGCCGTTGTGGGGTTGTCGGAGGAGGTGGTCTTCATGGCAGCCGAGGCGGGTGGTGACTGGCTGCAGGCGCAGGCACCCTGGGAGCGAGGTCAGCCTCCACTAGACGCGTTGTGTCCAGGATGTCTGAGATTGTGCGGGGATGGTGCGTGCAGAGACGGGAGCGAATGTGGGGAAGTAGCCCCTACATGAAGAAGCCCAGGTAATGGTCGGGTGGAAACCCAAGGACATGAGTGACCAAGGCTACAAACTCGTCAATATAGTCGTCCAGGTCGGCTGTCTGGCGGGCATCGCATAACCGCTCGATAGCGGAAGAGCCAGAGTAGTGGTTGACATACCGCCGAATCATCTCTTATTTGAGCTCGGGTCAGGAGAGCAGTGTTGTAGATGTAGGCCAGCATGTCCGACATGTCAGCCGACATAAAGGTTTTGAGGATAAAACGTCACGACATCGATATTTTAAGCAAAAAAGTCATTTTTGAAAATATCACCTGATATATCCGTTTAACTTGATATATCAGGCGATATTTCGCGACCGATATATCGTCGAGAGTGTTAAAAATATTGTTTTCATTTTTTATGAGACCAAACACCGGTTAAGGTGTTACCGTGTCATATTGAGGTCATGAGTTCGAGTCCTGGAAGCAGCCTCTTGCAAAAATGCAGGGTAAGGATTGCTTACATTTCACCCTTATTGTGGGATCCTTCCCCGGACCCTTGATGCACGGGGATGCTTTGTGCACTGGGTTGTCCCTTTTGAAGAGACCAAGCAGAAATATTTTATTTTGTGCTTCATATCGTGCATCTCTCTAAGGCTTCGTTTGGCGCAGCGTTTGGAGCTCTCCGTTTGGGGCAAACGTCGTCGCACGGCGGGTAACCGAATGGCCGTCGGCGGCGTTTGCTCCGATTTCACCCGCCGCGTCATGAAAAATGGAGGAAAACGGAGGGATTCCAAACGCGACCTCTCCCCTCTGGTTCCAAAATCCCTCCTCCCGCCGCCTGAGCAAAACACCAAACCAAACGAAGCCTAAGTTTAGTGTCGATTAATTTCTCATCTCGCTCTCATTTGGTGAACTTTATCTCGTTTATTGCAGTCGATGACTCTTTCTTATGTAATTTATAAACATACACTGTGTATATATGTTTATTATGTAATTTATAAACATTTATTTTGTATTCAATTGTACATATTTATAAAAAACTGTGTATATATATCTGAATAAATTTATTTAAATACTAAAATCCGACATTGTAAAATATCTCTGATATATCCCCCGCAATCCGACATTCGATATTTCAAACTCAAACTGACATGAACCCGACATCCGACATCTGCAACCTTGCAGGAGAGGCTCGGGTTGGATTGGCGGAGCCACCGAGCCCAGTGGAGGTCCAAGCCATTTAGGCCAACCACTGTCGTAGAGACCTTGTCGTGCTCTGATGTGTAATTGAGGTCGAAATACAGCTCCGCCTTGAGGATCCACCCAATCGGTTCTACGCCGGCGAAAGAGGGAATATTGAGGGAGAGCGGGTCTGCCCTGAATGGCTGGAGGGTGTCTGATGGCCGGCGGCCCGGCACCAAGGAGAGAGTTGTCGTCCGTTGGCGAGTCAAAGCCTGACGCGGCGAACACGGCATTGGCGGACGCCTGGAGGGAGTCAATCTTGAAATGGAGGGCGAGGAGGGAGGCGTGCATGAAGGCGACAAATTGTTCGCGAGCCTCGACGCGATGGCTAAGAAATTCGGAGTCGGAATCTGGAGCGGGGTCGCCGGAGGAGCGAGTGGTGGGAGTCATTGGGCCGGAGACGGCGGTCGGTGGTCGTATCGGGCGGATTTGGCGTGGATCTGCGGAACTGGATGGCTAGCGGATTTCTTGCGTCAAAATAGGGTGACGTGTGCGGAAAAACTAGCAATGGGAAAAAAAAATCGACGCTAGAAATGACAGAATGTCCAAGCGGCTATGTAGAGCATCGACGGTGCAATGTATCGACTGGCCGCCTACTCGCTTCCCCTGGCTGTTGCTTCTAGTCGCGTGATTGTCGTGGTGTTTGTCTATTCTAGTCACAAGAGTGTGCCTCCGTCTGTCGTTTTTCTGACCGCAGAGGCCGCTGGGTCCATCTAGCCGTCAGAGCCAGCCAGTTAGTGCTTGTTTCTACTGCAGAGGCCGTCGAGATCTTCTCTCCACCAGAGCAACCCTAGCCGCAGCTCCTGACTGCCTGGACGCAGCTCCTGACAGCCTGGCCGCAGCTTCTGTCCGCAGCTTCTGTCCGCAGCTTTTGTCCGCTTAACCGCAACAGCTGACTGTCTGCAACTGGCCGCAAGTACTTCCTCGTTGCTTAGCCACCTGTGTCAGCTCCATGGAGTCGATTGCTGCTTCGTCCCTTCCTGCTCGTGTTGCGACCCCTTCTCCTGAAGTTCGTGAAGAGCTTCGGATCACCACCATTTCTCTTAGTAAGAAGAAAAATTTTGTTAAGTGAGTGCACTCCGTCCGCCGTGTTCTTCAGACGAAGGGACTTTTGCACTACCTAACTAAGGACACTCCTTTTGCACCCACTGACGACTGGCTTCGTGATGATGGTTGTGTACAAACATGGATCCTCAACTCCATAGATGGTGAACCTTATCGTATGAACATGTATCAGGAGACAACCAAGGCTATGTGGGATGAACATCATTCCCTTTATTCTGGCAAGGACAACCTTCAACATCAATTTGACATCATCACAGACCTTCAATCTCACGACTCTGAAGGTACTGGCGACTTAACCTCCTTTGTTGCGCAGTCTAAAACCTTAGTCGAGACCTGTATTCAGCATCAACCTTTTATGACTGATCTTGTTGCGCAGCGTGCTCAAAAAGAGGTTGTTGGTATTGTCATAATGATGACTCGTACTCCATCTTATCTCCGCAATGTTTGGGCGCAAATAATCTCCTCCTCCACCATTCCCTCTTTCTTAGATGTTTGCTCAATGTTGTTAAAGCTGACACCCCCCCCTAGATGCTCTTGGACCTCCATCTTCAACACTCCTTCAGCACTCATCTTTATTTCACCCCCCTCCTCCATCTGCACATGGAGGCCACACCGGCTATCGAGGTAGAGGTCTCAAAAGCCGGCCTAGGCCCAAGTGTACTCATTGTGGCAAGGATGGACATCTTTAGACCACTTGTTATCGGAAGCATGGTTTGCCACCTCCACCTCGTATCTTTGTTGTTACTGATACATTGTCTGCCACTCGGGCCGATATTGATGTCATGCGCCTCCAGCTCTAGCATCTTCAGGGGTTACTCAATCAACCATCTGATTTTGTTGCTTCTATCTCAAATGAAGGTATCTCTTGTCTCTCCCATAATCCACAATGGATTGTGGACTCAGGTGTCACCCACAATATCACTTCGTTGAAACCTCCTCGGTACTTGGACTCTCCGCATCCCAAGTTTATCGCAATGGCCAATGGTGACACCTCCCCTATTTCTGGCTCCGTTAAAATCTCTCAGTCCCTCAATCTCTCTTAGCTCGGTCCTTCATGTCTCGGGCTCTCCTTTCAATCTACTTTCTAATTTCTATTAGTCGCCTTACTGAATATCATGTCTGCTTTGCAACATTCACGTCTTCTTCTTTTCTTGTGCAGGATTGACAGACGCCGAGTATCATTTGTAAAGGATGATTGTGCAATGGGCACTATCTTCTGAACGTTTCTCGCACCATTCTCTCATCAGCCACCTCTATGGATTGGCATCGGCGTCTTGGGCATGCTCCTCTTCCAATTGTCATGAAGGCTCTTCGAAATCTACCTCTTCCTGACTTTACCTGCGAGTCATGTATCTTTAGCAAACAACATCGTTCTTCTTTTCCTCCTCATTGTACTCAGAGCGATGTTCCTTTTGATTTACTGCATTCTGATGTTTGGAGACCATAAAAGATTGTTAGTATTTTTGGATATCACTATTTCATTACTTTTGTTGATGACTATTCTTGCATGACATGCTTATACTTACTTCATGATCGATCGAATCTAACTTGTGTGTTTTAGACGTTTATTAATGAGATTTGTACTCAATTTTTTCGTATAATTAAAACTATACGTACAGACAATGCTCGTGAATATACCAGTCATGCGTTTGACGATTTTTGTAATGAGTTTGGGATAATTCATCATACCTCATGTGTTTATACCCTCAACAGAATGGTGTGGTTGAACGCAAGAATCGTCATATTCTTGATGTTGCTTGCTCGTTTATGTTTCAAATGCAGGTTCTCAAGTCTTATTGGCATTTTGCAGTATCTACGGTATATCATCTCATCAACCGTCTGTCTTCCTCCATTCTCCACTATGCTACTTCATTTAGTCTTCTCTTTCCATCCACGCCGCCCTTTTCCATGACACCCCGGATATTTGGTTGTACATGTTATGTCCAATCTTGATCCTTCCACTGACAAGCTTACTCCTCGGGTTGTCAAATATATGTTCGTTGGTTATTCACGTACTCAGAAAGGGTATGTGTGCTACTCTCCCACTGAACGCAAGGTTGTTGTGTCTGTCGATGTCACTTTTCGCGAAGATCAACCTTTTCACTCTCCTTATCCATCTCCTCTTCCATTCCTGTTATTGTCACGTCCTGTCGTCCCTGTTACTTCTCCTCTCCCACCACTCCTTCTAACCCTGGTTCACATACCGAACAAACCACCTCTTCTACGTGTATACACTCGTCGTTCTCCTCGCTCTAACGCCCCACAACAATCGCCCTCTACCTTTGGTACCTCGCAGCCTGATGATCTGTCTCCTATATCTACGGCTCATTCCCTGGAGAATTATGTATTCCTGCATCTTCTCTCCATGACACTTCTCAAATTTGCAACTTCTTTATCCTCCATTTCTATACCCAACTCTGTGTAGGAGGCTCTCCAACATCTAAGGTGGTGTGCGGCCATGGATGAGCAAATGACTACCCTCTGGGCTAATAAGACCTGGGATCTGGTCTCTCTTCCTCCGGGACAGACTTGTGTTGGATGTAAATGGGTCTTTGCGATCAGACATGCTCCAGATGGGGCAGTTGATCGCATCAAGGCTCGTCTTGTGGCTCGCGGGTTTATTCAGCAAAAAGGCCTCGAATATGATGAGACATTCTCTCTTGTTGCCAAGTTGAACACTGTTCGTGTACTAATCTCCTTGGTTGTTCATCGTCAGTGGCCATTACATCAATCAGATATCAAGAATGTCTTTCTCAAAGACAACTTTTAAGAAACTGTCTACATGAACCAGCCTCCCGGGTTTGACACCACGGAGGGAATCCCTTATTTGTCACCTCAAGAAATCTATTTATAGTCTCAAACAGTCTCCTCGTGCATGGTTTGACAAGTTCAGTAAGGTTGTTTGTGGTGTTGGATTCACTCGGAGCTCGGCGAATTTCTCTCTTTACTCGTCATCAATTAACAAGCACAGTGATTCTCTTAGTTTATGTCGATGACATTCTAATTACAGTAGATGATTCCAAAGGAATACAAATGATCAAGCAACACTTGAATTCAATTTTTCAAACTAAAAATTTGGAAAAAATTTGGCACTTTCTTGACCTAGAGATTGCAAGACGTCCTGATGGTCTTGTCTTATCTCAACGGAAGTATTGTATTGATCTTCTTTATGACGTTGGATATTCTGGATGCAAGTTTGTTGATACTCCTATGGATGTAAACTACAAGCTCTGTACATATGTCTCTGACACCAATCTACTTCTTCCAAACTCAAAGTATTATCGACGTCTTGTAGGAAAATTGATATCTTACAGTTACAAGATTAGATATCATCTTTGTAGTTTGAGTAGTCATCTGATTCATACATTCTCCACGGATGTCTCATCTCCAGGATGTCGAGCGCATCCTCAGATATCTGAAGACTTCCCCTGGACAAGGGCTAGTATACAAACTCTCTTCCTCTTCTACTATGTCGTTAATTGTTTATTTTGATGTTGATTATGCTGGCTCCTTGGATGATCGATGTTCATCAAGTGGATTATATACTTACTTCGAAGGACACCTTATAATTTGTGATTTCTGGCTCTTCGGCCGAAGTCGAGTATCGTTCGATGTCATCTATTGTATTTGATCTTACATGGTTAGAAAGTCTCCTAAATGATTTGGGAGTCAAGCTTTCTTCGCCAGCTACTTTATTTTGTGATAGTCAAGCGGCTATACACATTGCTAAGAATCATGTTTTTCATGAACGGATCAAACACATTGAAGTATAATGTCACTTCATTTGGGAAAAAAGTTCAATTGAAAGAGTTGGAATTGAAACATGTTCCAGTCGTTGATCAAGTTGTTGATATTCTTACTAAGGCCTTAGTACGCGTGGTATATTATCAGTTCTTGTCCGGGTTAGGTGCCTACGATTTCTATGCTCCAGTTTGTGGGGGAGTGATAGAAGAAAGATTTGTAAAGGCCCAAAGCAAGACCCATCTTGGGTCTTCTTCCTCCTTATGTTTTAGTCACACATCTTAGATTGGCATGATTTCTCCTTTCTCTCTTTCTATATTAATGTACAAATACATGTATGAATACACAATTGAGATATTCAAATAAAATAAAATTTTATTTCTTCTCATTTTCTAATGTACTTCTACAATTATTAATATTATTATAATTGTCTTTTATAATATTAATAATATATATTTATTATCTATACGACTATACATATATTAGTCCTCTGATTACAGCACCGTCCGATTACAACGGGATTCAAATACTTATATACAGTCCGCGCAACATTAGATCATTTCCCCGCTCCTCTGCGTTGAAGGCTTCGTTCTCACTCAGCTTGCTCAATCGTTGAAAGCTTTTTTTCTCCCCATTTAGGCAGTGTTCGTTTTGGTAGTGTTCGTTCTGACCTTTCTGCTAAGGATTCGAATCTATGTACGGGATCGGTGACTTCCTCGACTGGCTTCCCCTAAACGATCTTTTGACAGTGTTCGTTCTCTCCCTCACTATAAGGGCTTCAAAGTCTGCGTTTAGCACCGGTTCTAGAGTAATTCACAATGGGGTACTACATCTTTGTTGGTGGAAATTTGGTGACATGGCGTAGCAAGAAGCAGAATGTGGTACTCAGATCTAATGCAGAGGTTGAGTATCGATCAATATCTCAAGATCTTTGTGAAGGTCTATGGTTGTGTACTGTGTTACCAGATCTGAAACTTTAGAAGATATTGTGACAATAAGACAACTATTACTTTAGCTCAAAACTTAATTCAACATGACAGGACTAAGCATGTTGATGTCAATCGACACTTTATCAAAGACCACATGAATAAAGGAAACTTGGTCACTCCTTTTGTTCATTTCAAATATCAACTGGTTGATGTCTTCATCAAAAATTTGGGATGCGATGTGTTTACTGATCACATCCATAAAATCGGGATGGTTGATATCTTCCATCCGACTTGAGGGGGAGAGTTATAATTAATATAGATTAATACTTTCAAGTAGTGTTTATTATGTAATACCCGACCGGGTTATAAGCATCTTTTAGGCTCCTCCTACTCAAGTATATGTATGTGTAAAAGGCATCTTTCATAATGTAATTATTATCACTTTCTTCAACAATTAGGTGGTTGATATTTAATTTTGTTGATGACTATATTCTCTATTTTGTTGATGCATTTGTCATTCCACAACTTCGGTAAAGCAATTTTTTTTGCTGAGCACTTGATGTTGCAGTGTTACTTGTTGTTCATCATGTTAATGACTATGTTTATGTTAATTATTTGTTTTGATCAAGTTTGTTAAAATCATATAATATTACCCATTCTTTTTGTATACGATGTGTCAAATCAAATATTATTGCATACATATTTGTATTAATTCAATTTTAACATATTTAGGCATAAAAAACCATGAAATTATTGCTCAAAGCCTCAAATCATTTAAATTCAAATTTCATTTTCAAATATGAATTTTTAAATAAATAATAATATTAGTAAATGCATCTAATCACTCAAATTATAGAGTTATAAAATGATTAGAACTATAACACAGAACCAAATGGAACCAGACTGAACCACATAATACTGAACCGAACCATTAGTGACAGGTTTGGTTTTTATTCTTACTGAACCAGAACCATTGGCATGATTGTTCCAAAAATTATGCTAGAACCGGGTCCGGTCAAACCAAATTAAATTTTGGTTCTAATTTGAAGAATTAGACAAAATTTATAATGATAAATTTGAATCTTCTAAAAACTGAATATAAATGATGATACCAATGATTTGTCTCATTGGATTCTTAACATTGTTCATTTCTTATTTAATTTCTACAGTATTTCCTGGGTTACATTAAACACCCGCCCTTAGCCTAGAAATTCGCCTGCCTGGCGGCGTTCCCTTATCACAGCAAATCTAATCTTGTTGAGAGCCTTTGTTATAATATCGCAAATTGTATCTACAATGAATAAAACTCTAGTTGCATCATGCTTCTTTTTGACTTGTCTCTAATAAAGTAAAATTTAGGTCTGTGTTGTCTTCGATTGTGAAACACAGGCTTTTTGACAAGGCAATCGCGGATGCATTGTCACATCAGAGTGTTCTTCTTTCTCGTCTTCTTCGTCGATATCCTTTAAAATCCACCTGAGCCAGAGGGCTTCGCAAATGGCGAAGCTAAGGTAAGAGCCATATACTATGATTCAGTAGAGGAGAGGGAAATTAGTTGTTGCTTGCAAGAGTTCCATGAAATTGTTTTTGTTTTTAGAATAAATACATATCCCTCGGTGCTCAGAACTTCTAAGCTTCTTCCAAATCTGAGTCATTATAGCTTTTTTAATTTGCTGTCCTCTTTTCTTTTATATGATATACCATAATGTTATGTGCCTTATGTAAAACAAAGGATCCAATTTGCAGCTCCAAGATGTTCTTCTGAGGGATTGCTCATAATTTTGGATACTATGTTTATCCAGTCTGATATTGATAAGATAAATCAGGGACTCAACAAGACTCCTGAAGGTCTCTTGATCTACTTTTTCTCCTTCGTTTCTTCTTGAGCTTATCTTCAACGGACACATAAGTGGAAGTTGGATTATAGTAATCTAATTTGAATTTTTTGAGCAAATCAGTGGTGTATCTCTCCTATAAAAGAAAGATGTTCGTTGGTGTTTGTTTTATATGTGCCCATAAGAAAATGTTTCAGAATCCCAAGGTCAGTCATTTCATAGGTCTTCTGTCATATTTTGGTATGTCTGGATGACGATTAAGTCATTCACATAGAGGCAAACAATGATTTTATTTCCATCCTCCTCAATATATCGAAAAGCCTCATTTTGACTTTTGAAAAAATCATTGTTTCAACCCGTAGAGTGCTCTATGCAATCTTTATACTTTATCTTCTTCTCCCTTTAGTCCATATCCTATGGTTGGTCCATAAACATCTTCAGTGCTTCTTTCATTTCTAAATGCTGATTTAACTTCTAGCTAGCTATCTTGGCCAAATTTATGAGAGTATTTTTGCACAATTTTTGCTTTGTGTTTTATAACGTCATCAAGTTCATTTTGTTTAATCCTATAAATCCACTTCAAACCAATTACATTTTTATACAGAGGTTATTCTACAAGTGACCAGGTTTTGTTCTTCTCAACTAGTCTCATTTCCTCATTCATCGTCTTGTCCATGCCTTTCCGTGATTGTGTTAGGGTTAGGGAAAAGAGAGAGAGGAAGGGGGAGAAATTAGAAGAGAAGAGAGGGAAGAGAGAAAAACCAAAAATTCTGAATACTTTCAAACATGCCAAAATACAATAGGTCTGATGCGCAACATGACGAAACGGAAATATAAATAATAATAAACGAAACGGAAAGGTAAATGAGACTCCAATGTAACGGACACCATAACTCCCCTCGACGCTTGACGACTAGGCCGATAGATCTGTTGCACCACGTTCGCGAGGTCGATATACCCGCCACATTGGTGGTCGCCCCTCGCCTTTGTTAGCTCCGTCGGGGTCCGTAACAATTCTGCCCTCTAGAAAATTCGTCGTGTCCTCAAGGCAGACTGGTGGCGCATATCCTCTCGATCAACCCATGTTGCCTCCGAGAGTGGGCAATCTCGCCAAACCACTAAGACTTGATCCACTGGCTTCTCCACACGGATGATCGTGCGCGTGTCTGTAATGCGTTGGAGAAGGAACTCCGTTGGAATGACGTTGGATGCCGACGGTGGAAGTGCCTCCTTGACTGGGTGGTCACCGATCACTCGCTTGACATGGAACACCGGATGAATGCGGCTATCCGGGGGTAGACGAAGGCGATACGCCTGAGGTGCCCACCCGGACTAGGATCTTGAAGGGGTCGTAGAACTTGGCCATCAACTTCTCGAACGGTGTGGTGTTGGTTCTGGTGTGGAATGTCGTTTTGAAGGAGTACTCGGCCCAGGAGAGTCATTCGGCCCAAGCCCACGGGTGATCACAAACAAAACAGCGCAGATAAGTCTCCAGGCACCGATTCATGACTTCGGACTATCCATCCATCAGCGGGTGGTGGGTTGTACTCATCCGAAGTTGTGTACCCTGTATCTTGAACAATGCCATCCAAAAAGAGCTTAGGAAGAGGGGGTCGCGGTCACTCACACTGGAGCGAGGGAACCCATGGAGACGGACCACCTAGTTAACTAAGGCAGCGACCACTCCGGGAGCCGTGATCAGGTGACGGAGCGGAATAAAATGAGGGTACTTGGCCAGGCGATCCACGACTACCAATATGCAGTCCCAGGTCTTGGAGCGGGAAAACCGGGAGAAGAAATCCATAGAAATGTCATCCAAGATCTGAGTCGGAACGGGAAATGGCTGGAGGAGGCCTCCAGTAAAAGTAGCCGCGTCTCGGTGCCCTGGCACGGTAGGCAGGCCGCCACCTAGGTCTTAACCCGCTGGAACATTCCTGGCCAATACAGCAAAGCGGCGGTACGTCATGTAGGTGCCTGGGTGTCCCCCTTCCGGAGTCGCATGGAACATGATGAGCAAGCGGGGAATCAGCTGAGATGATGCGGAAAGAACAAGACGATCATGATAGAAGAGGCGGTCGCCCACCAGTGGATGGGGCGGGCGGGCAGTGGCGTCCGCCCACAGGCCCGCAAAACTGACTGGAGCTCGGGGTCGTTTGCGACTTCGCGCTGAAGAATGGAGGCGTCCTCAAAAACCGGTCGGGAAATAACAGCCAGATTCGCCGTCTGCGATTGGCGGGAGAGGGCATCGTCTGCCCAGTTGGACGAACCCGCTTGAAACTCGATGTTGAAGTCGTATACCAAGAGTTTGGCCACCTAAACCTGTTGCGCTGGGGTCGCTATCTTCTGGTGGAGGAGGTAGCGCAGGTTGTTATGGTCTGTCCGAACTGCGAAGTGGCGGCCCAGCAGGTAGGGCCGTCAATGTTGTACTGCTAGAACCAACGCCATCAGCTCGAACTCATATACAGAACGGTGCCCCACGGTAGCGGCGAACGCACGGCTAAAGTAGGTGATGGGATGCCCCACTTGCATCAAAACAACACCGACGCCCGAGCCCGATGTGTCGCACTCAACCACGAATGGCTGTGAAAAATTTATCATAGCTAACACAAGGGCGGTGCTCAGTGCCTGCTGAAGGGACCAGAATGTCGTCGGTGTCGGTGACCACTGAAAACTGCCGGTCTCTGATTTCTTCAGTATGTTGGAGAGAAGTTTGGTAATCTTGCCATAGTCTCGGATGAACCGCTGGTAGTGCCATGTGAAACCCAAGAATCCACGGACGTCATGGATTGATCGGGGAGTTGCCACTAAAGGACGGCCTGTTTCTTTAGTCATGTGTTTGCAGGGCTTTATTGCTAAGTACAAACCAATGTCAAGTTACAGTGGGTCATGAAACACAGGACTATACAATATAATCCCTCATTGTGTAGGCCAAAGTGTTTACTCATGTGTAATCTCTCTATTGGATTGTACTTCTATTACAAGTGCATTAGAAGGATCAAGGGAGGACTGGTTGCTGCATTCAGAAGAAAGAAAAAAATTTCAAAGTAAAATTCGTCGAGTATAGTAGTGGATACTCGTCGAATTCGTCGAGTATACTTATGAATACTCATCGAATTCGTCGTGTATACCTATTGACACTCGTCGAATTCGTCGTATTTACTTAGAGAATCCTTTCTATGATCTTGGGAATCGGTCAAGTAAGATTCGTCGAGTATCCTTTAGTATACTCGTCGAATTCGTTGAGCGTACCTATTGACACTCGTCGAATTCGTCGAATATACCAGTCGATACTCGTCGAATTCGTCGAGTCTCACTAGAAAAGCCTCTGAGTTCTCGAATCTACTTTTATGGTTTTGTCCAAGTAGAATTCGTCAGGTATCGAAGCGGTTCGTCGAGTACACTCTTGGTTATACGACGATACTCGACGAATGGACTTAGCGAGATTTTCTTTCCTGAATTTCTTTCTGTCGGGTCTCTGGTTTAACTCGATGGTCATGTACAATACACGTGGATTGCTTGTTTAGGAAGGACTTTTCTAGCCGTTAGAAGAAGGAATCCTATAAATACCAAGGGTTAATTCGTTCAACCCTAATCGCTCTTTCGCATTTTGAAATCGTGAACAGGCCGCACTTATCTGTCGGACTTACTGCTCACGGAAATCGAAGAACTTTCGACCTAGCTTCTCACGATCAGTGTTTCCTTCAAGAAGTGATTTGACAGATATCATTTCAAGTTTTTCTGAAGCCTTCAGATCTAGTCGGATCAACATTTTCAGATCGAGCTTTCAAGATTACTTTCAAGTCTTCTCCTTCTACAAGAGCCTCAAGTTTTTCATTCCAAGGAATAAGAAGATTGAATATTTTCAGATCTGAAGAAGTAGATTTGTTTTCAATCTAAATATTTGTATAAAACTTTTGTATACTTTTGTAGGAAGTTTTCACTTCTGAGATGTAGATCCTAGTGTAAGGATTGAGTTGTAGGAGAGTTTGTTCTCCGAGTGTAGAAGAGGTTGTTCTCCGAGAAGTAGGAGTGTTGACTCTGAGTTGTAAGATTTGTTTAAATCTGAGAAAGGTGAAGTAGCTGAATCTAGCCCTTTGTGGTAGATAGGCGAGGCGGGACAGTAGACGTACCCAAATCGGGGAACCACTATAAATTTTTGTGTTGTGATGTGTTTGTTATGTGTGCTTGTTTGTCATAATTTTTTATCCGTTAAAAAACGCATAACTCATCAATTCACCCCTCTCTAGGTGATTTAGGTAGGCAACTAGATACTTTCAGGAAGCGCATCGTCATGTGGTCCCAGTTGACGCTGACGTCGCCAAGAGTACGAAGTCAAGCCACCCTGAGAATAACATCCACCCAGCCCAAAAAGAAAGCGTAAAAGTCAGCCTGAAATGGGTTGTGGCCTAGAGTGAGAGTGAGGGCAGCGCATAGGCCACTTGTCGCCCGCCGTCTACCATCTCCTAAGAAGACCGTGAAGCGATCGGCCGCTTGCACTAGCAGCGCCAGACGATCCACCAGATGTTGAGAGAGAAAGTTGTGGCTTGCTCCGCTATCAATCATCACTACCACAGAGGCCCGTGAAGCGTCCCCCGGAGCTTCATCGTCTGAGGACCCGAAAAACTGCCGACAGTGAACAGTGGAAGGTCCAAGCATGGAAGGTGGCAGTTGGGGAATCCTCGGTCGTAGTATCCAGCTCCAGGGCCTCGAAGTCTGCGAGCGTCACCTCGAGATCTTCCTCACCAATGAGCATCCTAAGGTCTTTCAACGGGCACTCGTGAGTAGGAGAGTAGGGTTGTTTGGAGCGGAAGCACAAACCCTTGGTACGCAGGTCATGGTACGCAGGTCATGGTACTCATGATTGGAGAGTCGGGGTGGTTCATAGGCCTAGGACGGCGGGGCGGCGCGGTCAGGGCCCGGGGGTACCTCAAACTGTGGGGCACAATAGGACGTTGCTAGCCAGTTAACCGGGCGTGTTGGAGGCAGCAGGGCAGTTTTCCAGTGTCTGGAGGACGAATCTGGAATTCTGCTTCTACCAAGCGAGCGAGATCCATGGCTTCCACAATCGACGGTGGGTGGTGAGTGAGGATACGGGCACGGATGTGTGGGAGGAGCCCATGCATAAAGAAGCTGAGGTAGTGGTCCGGTAGAAGGTCGGACACATGCGTCGCGGTGGCGATAAACTCACCGATGTACTAGTCAAGGTAGCCCGTCTGACGGACACCGCGAAGTTGTTCTATCGCGGAGCTCGAGTAGAAACTGTCATAACGGCGAATGAGCTCTTGCTGAAGGTCCGACCAAGACCATGACTAGTTTGGATTGACGTAGCCACCACACTCAGTGAGGAGCTGAGCCCTCCATGCTGATCAGTGTCGTGCTGACCTTTTGTGCCTCAAAGATTTGCTGAATATCGAAGAACTGTTTGGCTCGGGAAATCCAACCCATGATATCGGTGCCATTGAAGAAGGGAACATCGAAGGAAGGAGTGCCCAGAGAGATAACCGCGGGTGGAGTTGGGTCCCTGTAAGGGTCAGGGGGCGCCGAGGAGAGACAGCAAGTCCGCGTTCGAAGTCATGGACATGCTGGGGCGGCTTGCCATATTGGTATCGAGTTTTGCGTCCATGCACAGCATGAGGGATTGAAGGGATGCAATGTCGCCATCATGATCCTCAAGGCGGCGGAGGATGGTCGGATCTATCGAAGGGGGCTGCGTTGGGAAACTTGGGATGTCGTAATGGGCCATCGAGCGGAGCCGCAGTGGCATGCACTCAGGAATGAGCGACGGAAATATCCTGGACAGAGTACGGCAGCGTTGGGCTCACGTTGTAGATCACGCTGATCAAAGGATCTGGGAAGCCTCAATACCGGACGCAGATCCGGCAGATGTCGCAGCGCTAGAACTGAATGGGAAGACGGCCTGAAGGAGAGTACGGTGGCGCTAGGGCTGGGCGGCAACGTTGCAGGTGGAATCGGTGAGCCCAGTCGAGATCGATGCAGGCGGGGTCGATGCAAGGCGGAAATAGCGCCGACGAGCGACAGAAGTCAGATTGTGCGGACGGTTGTCGCAGTAGCCCTAGCGATCAGAGGTGTGAGCAAAACGGTTGGCATCTTCAGGCGACGGAAACAGCGCAGGTCGGACCAAATTGCTAGGGTTAGGGAAAAGAGAAGAAGGGGGAGAAATTAGAGGAGAAACGAGGGAAGAGAGAAAAACTTCTGAATACTTTCAAGCATGCCAAAATACAATAGATCTCCGGCTTATATACCCGTCGGGCACAACATAACGAAATGGAAATATAAATGATAATAAACAAAACGGAAAGGTAAATGAGACTCCAATGTAACGGACACCATAACTCCCCTCAACCCTTGTCGACTAAGCCAACAGATCAGCTGCGCCGCGCTCGCGACGTTGATATACACGCCACAGTGGCGGTCGCCCCTCGCCTTCGTTAGCTCCGTCGGGGTCCATAACAGATTGTGTTACGGGCTCGAGATTGAGAGTGCGGGCACCGGGGAAGAGGAGAGAAGTCCTCGATGGCGGAGGGAAAGGCCTTCCTGGAGGTTCGGCGATCTATGGTGGCGATGGAGGCGAGCGGTCTTCGTGCGGCGTCGGCGGCTCGCAGCTTGCTACGGGTTAGGGTTTGGCGGAAGTAAACGAACGGGAGAGAGATAATTGAGAGAGAGAGTTAAAAATAAAATACTTCTTCTTGCTTAGGATCTTAGTTTCCCATCCGGGTCTTAAGTAGCAACACCAAAACGCCCCCTCCTTGGGCTTAGACACGGAGAATCAAACAAGGGCGTAATAAAAATATAAAATAGAGTAGATACGGTCGGCGAACTACGCGACCAAGGCGGAACCATAACAGATTGCTTCTTTGAATGTTTGGGGTGTTGAGTAGAACAAGGCGATATCATAGTTTTGGAAGATATCAAGTATAGAATGAGTTTTTCTTGGTGAGGATTCAGATTGGAATCACTAGCAGATGAAGGCATGAATTCTGTGGCAAGGGACTAGATGGAACAGGTGTCCTCTCCCAGCTCAACAGCCAGTGCAGGGGATTGAAATATGTCCTCCATTTTTTGTCCAATTCCAAGATTCTTCTTTCATTAAATGAGACATCTCTGGAGATTAATATTTTTTGGGCATTTGGTTGGAGTAGGCAATACCTTTAGGTTGATTGTTGTACCCAAGTAAAACACACTTCTCAGTGGTTTCCTCTAGTTTGTCCCTCTTTTCTTTTGGTAGGTGAGCATATGCTAGAGATTCAAAAGTCTTAAGATGATCCAGCGCGGCTTTCTCTAATATAATGCTTCAAATGGAGTGATCTTATTTAAGGTTTTTGTAGGAACTCTGTTGAGAATGTAGGCATCTGTGTTTGTCACCTCTCCCTAGAACCGTTTTGGCATTTGCATATTGATCAATGAGCATCATTACACTGGCCATTTCAACCACGATTTGATTTCACCTCTCGACTCCTCCATCTTGTTGTGGTGACCCTGGTGTAAACTATGTAGTTAATTCTCTTCTTATACCATATTTTTGGCAGAATCTTCTGAATTTAGTGAATATGAATATTCCTCTTGTAATGGCCCCGACCCACAATATTAGGGGTATTGTCTATTTTGGGTCAACTCAGCCCATACTAAGCTGAACCGTACACTTTTCACTTTCCATAGGTGGCTAGGAGCACTTTCCAGGAGTTCACTCATCCCAGGATTACTCTAAAAACACCTTTGATAATTAGGGTTTTAAATAATTAGTTAAGCCCAGTAATTTTTCCTTTCATTCAATAGTGAGACTCGGTTCATCTTTGTACACTTGGGTCCCCACATGAGCTCTACACCCATAAGATACTTGGATGTTACACCTCGCTTGTTAATTCGTACTGCCTTTATGCTTCTATCGAGTTGATTTCCTATGCTAACTTTAAAATTTTGAATGAAGATAAGGGCATCTCCCTTGGTTGTCAAATGATATATCCACATACATCTTAATAATCATTAACTAAAAGAGATGGCTTTTTTCCCATGATGTGGTAGAAGTGGGTCCCAGAGATCTACATGAATTAGTTCCAGTGGTGCTTGGCTTTTACTCAATGATGTTTTGCGGCATGAATGTCTGTTAGACTTGCTAACAGCACATTCACAATGTTGTGAGTTGACTTTCAGGTTTGGCAATCCTCTACCATCTTCTGTTGAACTAACAGTTTTATGGAGTTAGCGTTGACGTGGCCCAATCTATGATGCCAAGTTTTTACTAAATCACCCATGCAACCTTCTTTACAGGGAAAGGCATAAGGATGGTATGCACTATGCTGATAGAAAAATCATATTCTGCAACATTTTAGCTGAGGCTACGGACTTAAAGTACATAATCTTACATAAATTATTCTCAAATGTGATTATATAGCCTTTAGTAAGCAGTTGTCCTACACTCAAAGGGTTCTATGCTAGAGTGGGGGGATATTGTACATTGGTGATGATTTTATGATGATCTGACTTTGCTTGTATTTAAATAACTCTTGTCCCTTTTATAGGATGTCTTTCCATCTCCAACAATCACTTTTGATTTAAAAGACTCATCTATTGATGTGAAGTACTTTTTGCAGTATGACATGAGGCTTGAACATCCCATATCTACAAATCAAAGGGTTTCGTCTTTGTTTTCAATTATTTTCTTACAGAGAGTATAAATGATTCTAATTTCTTTTCATTCCCAAAAAAATTTGCTTCTTCTTTGCTTCTAAACCAACAGCCTCTATCAAAATGATTTGTTTTCTTATATCACTTGCACTTAAAATAAGAGTCTTTTATGTCATGATTGGACTTTTTGTGTAAGATGCAATGCAGGGGCAGAGTTGTGATTTGAATATTGATGTTCTTTCCCTCTTCTTTTTCCCTTAAAACTACCTTTGGATATTCTGTGGTTGGAATGAATCTAGAATGTGTATTCAATCCTTCAGTTCTCCATATTTCAGAGAAATGTGATTTTCCTATGTGCATTTTAGAATGAAGGCTTGAACTAAGGGTTGTGTTTCTCTCTTCATCCTTTCCTCATAAGCTATGAAGCACAGATACTTCCATGAAGGCAGCGTACCCGTACCAGATACGTATCCGGTACCGGTACGTACCCAATACTCAATAAATACACCTATGTGGACACACTTGGACTTAACACATCATTCTGCATGTTGTGATAGGAGTCTGTTTTTCAAGAGTAAACAAAAGTTGGTTCTATGCTAGGAAATGTTGGTACGTCCAATTAAGTTGTGTATCTGTACCGAGTATGTTTCTGGTACTGGTACGTTTCTGTTATAATTACGTGTATTGAACATGTTGAAACGACACAAATTATTAATAAAACGACTAACTTGTCTGTAGACTAACCGGAGATTAAAGATGTTGATCACCAATGAAGAAGAAAAAAGACTGATGAGTAGACTTACGTTTAATTCTATCTCTTTTAGTTAAACATATAAGATGTTAATTTTGTAATAGTTACGAATGCTTAATGTTTGAAAACTTCATGTTACGTTGCATTGATTTGTGGACCTGTACTTCAAGTTATGATTTATGTTTGATGTTTTGAGAACTATTTATATTATATTTGTTATAACATATCATGACGTACCTGTATCCTTGTTTTAAAAATTTTGTTGTACCGTCGTACCGGGTACGTATCGTACCCGGTACCCGTACCCGTACCGGTGCTTCCTAGCTCATAAGACTGGAGAGAACTCATCAGTGGAGTTATACTAAATTTCAATAATTTGCCTCTTCTATTGCACCCAAAATATGGTCATAGCTTTTAGGTATGCTTCTTAGTATTTTGGATAGTATCTCTTCTTCTTGAACAATGGCTACTAGATCTTCTTTCATGGGCAATGTATCAAACCATTTTTTTAAGGTTTGATGGGCGTATTTTCTGGGCTAAGTTTAACAGGCTTTTTCAACATTATCAAGTATCATTCACTGAGAGACCACTCAATCACGTCTGAGTCATCATGTGAGTCATTGGCTCGTGTGCCTTGCTCAACCTTGATAAAATACATCAAAGACCCCTATGATCCATAAATTTCATGAACAATTCAATCTCAACAGAGCCATCAACTATGCTACCACTAATTGGGGAGTTGTAGTGTTCAAGCTCATTTTCAAAAGAAAATTTGAAGTAGGAGAGATGGATAATCACTTAGAACGTCTATATCAATACATCTTTTCATTTATTCAATGTGAAACTAAACATGATACACTCACCTGCCTAAAAAGTTTTCAACTCACAAGAGAGTTTTCGACAATAACAATCACTGCCACAAAAATGAAAGCTTCTTTTGACATTATCTAGTGTCAGGCATCAAGAGCTCACTCAACCACAAGAAGTAATTATGGGATTCAGCTGCCCACGAACTTTTCTTAACCATAGCAGAAAACATCATAAACCCCACGGATCCATAAAACTACTTGATTCCAATGAAGCATTTACTTAAATATCATTGGTTAAAAGTAGAATCAAAGGAGATCAAAGATGTGTCTGATATGTCAATGATCTGCGTTGTAGATATCAACAGATGTGTCAGACAATATAAAGGTTCTATGAACAAAACGATACGTTTCTGATATTTTTTGTAGAATATTCTTTTGGAATATTTTTTGCTGATATATCAACTATGGACCGATATATTGCCTGATATATCTCGGCAGTGTATCAGTGACTTTTTAAATTTATTTTACTTAGCATTTGTCAAACCAGCCTTTGTATCTACAAGCCCGGATGAGAAATGGTGAGGGTTGCATTAGGTAGACGGACAACGTAGAAATTTATTCACTCTTATGAATATGGATCATTTGAGAAATTGTGTAAAAGCTAGGTTGTTTCCCGTAAGAAACGTTGTGTATTGTCTGAATGCGGCGTCTTGGCAAAGACCGCTACATTTCCAAGACTTGGTGTAGTGTTAAATATGCAGGAGTCTTCGTCGTATGATCCAAATGCGGCGTCGCGACAATAACTGATGCACCTCCAAGAGGACTGGGGTGTAGTGTTAAATATGCAAAAGCACTCAAATATTAGGCGCCTTAAGAAAATATATCGTAGGATTTGTAATCGACTTAAGTTTGGAAGTTAGAATATAGGTACACTAACAGGAAGAGGAATAGAAGTAGTAGTGGATACGATGATTAGAAGAGAAATAAATATTTTATGTCTGCAAGAGACTAAATGGGTGGATGAGAAAGGTACATTTTTAAATAATTAAGGTTTTAAATTATGGTACATAGAAAAAAAAACAAGTAATTGAGTAAATATTATTGTGGATACTACTTTGAGAAATGAAGTTGTGGAGCTAAGTAGAAAATGTGATAGAATCTTAGCTCTTAAATTGGTTGTAGGAAAGAAAATAATTAATTTGATTAGTGGTTATGTGTCACCAGTAGGATTAAATGAGGCTATTAAAGTGTAATTTTGGGAAGACTTATATGAATTGGTGAGAGAAATCCCATAAAGCGAGAGGATTTTCATGGGAGAAGACTTAAATAGACCTATACGGAAGGAAAATATGGATTATACAAACGTTCATGGAGGATTTGGGTATGGAAAAAGTAATGAAGAAGGAAGAACCACTTTAGACTTTGATAGCACATAAGCTAATTGTGACAAATATGTTCTTCATGAAGAGTGAAGAACATTTAATTATGTCCAATAGTGGACCAAATAAGTCACAAATTGATTATTTTATGACTGTAAAATGAATAAAAAGATTTGTAAGAATTGTAAAGTTATACCAGGAAAAAGTTTGACAATACAACATATGTGTTAGAATTAGGTAAAAACACACATATAAAATTATAACAAGCACCCCCTCTTATATAGTGAGAGGAGAATACAAGGCTAAAAGCACACCAAAAAAAATAAAACTCAACATAACTTCTAACACTCCCCCTCAAGTTGGGCATGTTATATTTCTCATGCCCAACTTGTCAATCAAGCCATAGTGAAGATTTGCCCCAAGACTCTTTGTAAGAATATCTGCAAGTTGGCCCTCTGAGGGAACAAAGGGAATACATATGATCTTCTTCTCAATGTGTTCCTTAATGAAATGTCTGTCCACCTCAATGCGTTTTGTGCGATCATGCTAAATAGGATTGTTGGCAATGCTAATGGCAGCCTTGTTGTCGCAGTACAACCGAATAGGAGCAGTTTCACTCAACCCCAGATCACTCATGAGGGAGTGCAGCCAGAGTCCTTCACAAATGTCATGTGCCATGGCACGAAATTCTGCTTCAGCACTAGACCTGGAGACGACTTGTTGCTTCTTGCTTCTCCAAGTGACAAGATTCCCCCCAATAAATGAACAATACCCAGACGTGGATCGTCTATCTTCAACACTTCCTGCCCAGTCAGCATCAGTATAAACTTCGATCTTCAGGTCAGAATTGGAGGTGAAAAGGATTCCTCTTCCAGGTGAAGTTTTCAAGTATCTCAAGATCCGATGGGCAGCATCAAGATGTCTGGCCCTCGGAGAGTGCATATATTGACTCACAACTCCAACGGCGTAAGCAATGTCAGGTCGAGTATGAGACAAGTAGATCAATCTCCCTACAAGTCTTTGATAACCTTTAACATCTTCTATAAGATCGCCATCATTTCTTCCAAGATTGTGGTTAACCTCCATGGGAGTGTCAGCAGGTCTACACCCACTCAGACCCGTTTGTTCTAAGAGATCAAGAATGTACTTCCGTTGAGAGATGAGATTGCCATTCTTAGATCTGGCAACTTCAATACCCAGAAAATACTTCAGTTTGCCAAGATCTTTCACCTCAAATTCTTGTGCCAAGTGTTTCTTTAAGGCTTTTACTTCATCAATGTCATCCCCTGTAATAATGATGTCATCAACATAGACTATTAAAATTGTTACCATGTTGTCCCTCTTTTTGATAAACAGAGTATGATCAGCATGACTTTGTTTGTACCCCAGGGAGACCATAGCGCTATGGAACCGTCCAAACCACGCCCTTGGGGATTGCTTCAGGCCGTAGAGAGCCTTCTTCAATTTGCAAACTTTTCCATCTGAACCCTGAGAGATAAAACCGGATGGAAGGGACATATACACTTCTTCTTCCAAATTTCCATGAAGGAAGGCATTTTTAACATCCAATTGGATGAGATCTCAACTCTTGCATGCAGCACATGACAGCAGGACTCGAATAGAATTCATTTTTGCCACAGGAGCAAAGGTTTCTTGATAGTCAATGCCAAGAGTTTGAGTATACCCTCTCGCCACTAATCTTGCCTTGAAACGTTCCACTATGCCTTTGGAATTTTGTTTGACCGCAAAGACCCACTTGCAACCAACTGTTTTTTCCCATGTGGAAGGGTGGTTAAGTCCCAAGTATTATTCTTCGCCAAAGCTGCCATTTCTTCTACCATTGCCCTTTTCCAATCAGGATGTTCAAGTGCCTCCTACCAGGTAGATGGAATAGAGACCGAAGCAAGGGACGACACAAACCCTTTATAAGAGGGAGTCAGCGTATCATAGGAAACATATTGAGAAATAGAGTGTTGAGTACTCAATCGGATACCTTCATGGAGGGAGAGATCTTCTGACAGAGTTGGCATAGGGTCTGGGAGCATGGGATTAGCCGTTGTGTTCTGACCTTTACGCCGTCGGTGTAAACCTGTAAGGGACGAGTAGGCGGAGGAGAAGAGATAACGGGAGGAGCAACGGGAGAAACAGTTGGATGATCAACCGGAGAAATAACTGGTATGATATTCTCGCTAGAGGGAGGAATCGGAAGGGAGAAGGTAGGAGAACTCACTTCAACAGCAGGCTCCCCCTGAAGTGAGGTAGCATAATAAGGAGTAGAATCACGAAAAGTAACGTCAGCAGATACAAGTGTCCGACGAGTAGGAGGGTGATAACATTTATACCCCTTTTGAGTAGGGGAATAACCAATGAAGACACACTTGAGGGCGCGGGGGTCGAGTTTAGACCTCCCAGGAGAGGGAATGTGGACAAAGCACGTACTCCCAAATATGCGAGGAGGAAGAGAGGATGTCGGAGAAACTCCTAAGGTGGTGAGAGGAGTTTGGTTACCAAGGACAGGAGAGGGCAAACGATTAATGAGATAAGCAGCGGTAAGGACAGCATCCCCCCAATAGAACTTGGGGAGATGCATAGTAAGCAAGAGGCACCTGGTAACATCCAGCAAGTGACGGTTCTTTCGCTCGGCTACCCCATTCTGTGACGGGGAATGAGCACAAGAAGTTTGATGAATAATGCCATGAGTGGTAAGGTAGTGGTCAAAGGAAGAGTTGATATACTCTTTACCATTGTCGCTGCGTAAAATTTTTATGGATGCAGAAAACTGAGTATATACCATCTTATGGAAGCGTTGAAAAATAGAAAAAGCTTCACCCTTATGTTTCATGAGATAAACCCATGTCGTTCGAGAAAAACAATCAATAAAGGAAATTAACCAGTGACATCCAGAAATAGAGCCAATAGAGCAAGGCCCCCACACATCAGTATGAACAATATGAAAAGGAATAGTACTAGGTAAAGAAACATGATTAACAGGGAGACGATGATGTTTTGCAACGTCACATACATCACACACAAAAATTTTAAAACAACTAGAGGGAAAAGTAGATAAAAGACGCTGCATAGTGGAAACAGAAGGATGGCCAAGACGACAATGCCAGGTGAGCAGCTGGGATGACTGGGTGGCATGAAGAGCGTGCGGAGAGGTGGACCCGTTGGAGGGGTCAAACACATACAAGTCGTCCTGCAAGCTACCAGACCCAATCGCCTTCCCCGTCTTCAGATCCTGAAAAACACAATAAGTAGGAAAAAAGGTGACTGAGCATTGAAGGGAAGTAGTCAACTGACTAACAGAAAGTAAACTGCGGGTGAAGTTTGGAACATGGAGGACAGAAGATAAAGTGAGAGATGAACAAGGTATGGACCCTTTTCCAGCAATGGAGGAAAAGGATCCATCAGCAATACTCACTTTATCTCGACCAGAGGAAGGGGAATAAGACACAAAACCTGAAGCCGATCCAGTCATATGATCAGTAGCTCCGGAGTCAATAATCCAATGGGGAGAGGAGCAAATTGTAGCAGAGTGAGCACCTGGGATACCTGAATGGGCAAGGGCAGATGAGGAAGAAGCAGTAACCGGCTCAGTAAGAAGGCCCTGCATCAAGCGGCGAAGAGTCTGCATCTCATCAGCAGAAAAAGAGGACATAGTTGCAGGAGGAGGTCCAAGAAGACCCGGAGGGCTGCTCTCAGGAATCTCAGACAGATAGGCAGAATGATGTGAACGGCCAGAAGTGCGTCCACGACCTCGCCCCCCACGGGAAGAAGACCCACCCCGAGAAGAAAATCCTGGAGGGAAGCCGTGCAGACTGTAACAGGTATCCCGGGTATGACGGGGCTTGCCACAATAATCGCACATGAGATGATCCTTATCCGTGGCACGAGGCTTGAAGTCCCGAGAGGCCCTGCTACCAGTGGTGGGAGGATGAGCAACCAAAGCTGAACCCTCAGGAGTGGTGGTCATGTTCCAGGACTGTCTACGATCAAACTCCTGCTGAATAATGCTAAAGACCTCAGGCAAGGAGGGAATGGGAAAGCGGCCCAAAACCTGCACAGTAATCTGATCGAAATCGCGGTGAAGCCCCTGGAGAAATTCGAACACCCTGTTGCGATCCTCACGAGCCCTTAATAGGAGGGCATCAGCATCACAGACCATTGCAAGAGACTCAAAATGGTCATACTCCTGGTGAGAGTTGGGTAAACTCCAAATAGTAGGCAGAAGGAGGACGATCTCCCTGACGAAGATGGAACAGCTGTCGGCGAAGATGGTAGATTTGTGTCGCATTCCCTTTGCGGGAGTAAGTAGATTCAGCCCGTTTCCAAATGTCTGCAACAGTGTCGAGGAAGAGGTAATTCCGGGCAATGAACTCATGCATGGAATTGATGAGCCAAGACATGACCAGCGAGTTTTCAGAGTCCCATTGGGACCAGGTAGCAGAGGTGCGAGCAGGCGCAGGAGTGTCGCCACTAACATAGCCAAAGAGACGCCGACTCTTTAAGGACAGAGTAATAGAACGGGACCAAGATAGGTAGTTGGTGTCATCCAGACGAATCGTAGTGAGCTGAGAGAAACTGTGATCGGAGCCAACCCGGGTAGATCCAGCGGGGGGCACAGAGGCACCGGAAGCACCGGAATCAACGTCTGACATGGCACCAACGAAGAAGAACGGTCCAAAGGAAAAGGGGAACCTTAGGGCATCATAGATCTGAACTTCCGGGAGTAGAAGAACGACGGTAAAAAACGGAGAGAAAAAGTAGATCTGAATCTCCGAAAAGACGAACCGGTAAAAACCACCAAGAATCAAGTATGATAATAAGGAGAGGAAAGCGAAACTATTCCCAGAATTTCGGCTCAATCGGACCATTGGAAGGTCGCAGGAAAAAAATCCCGCCGGTTAATCCATATCAAGACCGGCGGGTGCAAACAGGAGAGAAAAGAGAGGAGGCGGGAGAGAGAGGAGAGGAGGCGGGGGGGCGCTGCTACGGAAGCGGGCGTGCGGGCAGGCGCAGGCGAGGCGAGCGGCGGGCGAGCGGGCGGATAGGCGCAGGCGGGCGAGCGGGCGAGCAGACGCGCGGGCTAGGTTACGCCGGCTCTGATACCATGTTAGAATTAGGTAAAAACACACATAAAATTATAACAAGCACCCCCTCATATATAGTGAGGGGAGAATACAAGGCTAAAAGCACACCAAAAAAAATAAAACTCAACATAACTTCTAAAATGAATAAAAAGATTTGTAAGAATTGTAAAGTTATACCAGGAAAAAGTTTGACAATACAACATATGTTAGTGGTGTTGGATGTGCAAATTAAATATAGTAAACTCAAGAGAAGGATAAAGGTGTTGCCAAAAATTCGGTGATGAAACATGAAAACGGAAAACAGGTTGCTTTCAAGGCAACTATTATGGAACAACTATTGAAGATTTTTATGTTGATCCAAGTGATATATGAGAAGTTATGTCTTCACTTTTAAGAATAAGTGAAAATAACATATTTGGAGAGTCAAAAGATCGTGCGCCACCATATAAAGAATCTTGATGGTGAAAAGAGAAAGTGCAAGACAAAGTGAGGGTAAAGAGGGCTAGCTATAAAACACTTTATTCTTATAGGAATGATAAAAACTTAGCAATGTATAAAATCGCCAAGAAAGAAGTTAAAAAAATAGTAAGTATAGCAAGATGTCAAGCCTATAAAAAAATCTACAAACGACCAGACACCAGAGAAAGAGAGCGTCTTATATATAAAATTGCTCGAGCTAAAGAGAGAAATACAAGAGATTTAAGCCAAGTAAAATGCATGAAGGACGAAACAAATACAGTTTTGACGGATGATATAACAATTAAGGAGCGATGGAAAAAAAAAATTACCCACTCTACAATGAAGAAAAAGACAATAAATTGATCTTGAAAGAGTTAAGTAAATCGGAGAAATATAAGAACGTAAATTTTATCGTAAAATTCAAGTATCGGAGGTAAATGATGGTCTGAAAAAGATGAAAAATGGGTAAGTAGTTGGGTCAGATGATATACTCATCGAAATATGAAAATGTCTAGAAAAGTGATACAATAGAGTTGCATCAAGATCGAAGTAATGAAAGTATGTTACATTAAACAATAAAAAGTATAATCGAGAAACAAGTTCTCGCCAAGCATCCAGAGGTTGGGTCCTCCTTGACACTCCACTCTCCAAGAGAGACAAAAACCCTAAACTTCAAAAGTGTCAATCTAAAGAAAATACCACTCATATATATAGGTGAGTGGGGAATACAAATTACAAAAAAGCACATGGGCTACATAAACTAAAAAAAAACGTGGCAGTTGCTTTGTATCATCACATCCCGTTCGAAAAACTACCTTGCCCTCAAGGTCGAGGGCCAAAGGGGTCGTCAGAAAGCGTCAGTGGATCCAGTTCCCCAGAGTAAGGATCAGTATCTTCGGCTCTCAGCATTACACATAGGTTCCTGAGAGGGCAGACGTGGGTGGGCGAGAACGGTTGCAGGCAGTGAAAGCAGAGGCTCTTGCGGCGAAGCTCGTCTTATTGTTGGTAAGACAGATGATGGGTCCTCGGGGGGGCGGTAGGCCGTAAAGCTGGTGGGTGCGGAGGAAGAGTCGGAAGATGGGGCCCAGGTGGAGGCAGAGGGTCCACGGGCGGAAGAGGTGGCGGTAGTGTCTGTAGCGGTGGGGTCGGCCATGTCGAGGAGGATGGTGGGGCTGGGTAGAGTTTCTCGTCGAGATATCTAGCCTACTCCATTGCGCGGGAAAGAGTAGTCGGATTATGGACCTGAAGGTGCGCACGGAGGTGGGGGTGCAGACCGGCAAGAAAATAGCTCAAGTAGTAGTCGGGGGCCAAGTAGGGAACATGGGCAGCGACCGCGATAAATTCGTCGATATAGGTTGCCACAGAGTCAAACTGGCGGACGGAGCTGAGTCGCTCAAAGGCATTATCCGCCTGGCGGCTGTCGTGGTGGTGGAGTTCTTCCCTCAATGTGGGCCAAAAAATGTCGGGTACCTGCTTGCGCATCCAATGCACCCAATGGGGCGTCGAGCCCTCCATATAGATAGTGGCGAGGGGGACCTTTTGGTCGGCGGGGGTGGCCTGCAGGTCGAAGAACTTCTCGGTGCGGGTGATCTACCCGAGAGGGTCAGTGTCTTCGAACACTGAAATCTCAATCCGGCGGAGGTGGGCCGGGGCACTGTCAGACGTGGGATGCAAAAAACCCATGTGTTCGGGGACGGTTTGGATTAGTGGTGGTGGAGGAAGGGTCGGAGGGTGATTAATTGTCGCGGTAAGTCCTCGAAAGAGCAGCGTGAGGCCGCCAGTTGGGCTTTGATGTGATCCATGCGCTAAGAGTCTGAGGTTGCCGTGGTGGAGGTGTTCTCGCCTGCATGGAGGGCCATGACCCGAGTTTTGGGTATGAACTGCGGCTAGGAGCAGCAAGGACCGCCGGAAGACAGCAATAGTTGTAGGAGGGCAGCCTGACACGGCGGAAGGCGGCGAGAAGGAGAAACGGCCACTGGAGGGTCGTCGAAGCTGCAGGAGGGCCTCAGGAAAGCGGCGAAGAAATTGGAAGGCCGCTGGAAGCTGATGTAAACACACGAAGTTGTTGGACGGCGTCAGCAGAAGGCGTAGCATGGTGGAAGGGTGTTGTCGGTACTTGACGGCGCTGCACGAGGCGGAAACGCCGCTGGAAGCAGCCGTCAAAAGGGCAGATCAGCTGTAGAGGATGCGTAGGGTGCGGAACAGAGCAGACGCCAGACCCCCGACGCGATCCGGAGCGGAGCATGCGCGATATGGAGTGGAGCAGATGAAGCACGCTGGAACGGGGCGGACGCGATGCGTAACAGTCGGAGCGGATTAGCGAGGCGGTGGTTTAGCGGGGAAGTGGAGAAGAAGCTTCGATCGCGGATTCCATGATCCGTAGCAGCAGAAGCCGTGCTCGCAGGCGGAAGGAGGCAAGTCAAAAGGTTTAGGGTTCGGTAGAACCATAGTTAAGGGCAGGTCGGACCAACTGATACAATAGAGTTGTATCAAGATCGAAGGAATGAAAATGTGTTACATTAAACAATTAAAGGTACAATCAAGAAACAAGTTATCGCTAAGCATCCGAAGATTGGGTCCTCCTTGACTCTTCACTCTCCAAGAGAGCCAAAAACCCTAGACTTCAATTCTTCAAAAGTGTCAATCTAAAAAAACTATCAATCGTATATAGAGGTGAGTGGGAAAATACAAATTACAAAAATGTCAATGGGATACATAAACTAAAAATAGCATGTGGCAGCCACTTTGTATCAGGAGAAAGATTTTGTGACTTACATGTTTTTTCAATAAAATACTAAAGACAAAAAGGATGTCGAACCATTAGAGAGAGTATTTTAGTACTTTTATAAAAGAACAAAGGAGATATACAAAATTGTGTCAATTACAAAGGAATTTAATTAATGAGTTATACCATGAAACTATAAGAATAAGTAATAGAGAGAAGAGTAACACGAGAGACTAGCATCTCGGAGAATCAATTTGGATTCATGTTTGGAAGGTCGACCATGGAAGCTATACATCTCTTGAGGAGACCATGACTAAAGATAGGGCGCAATGACGACAAATGATTCATATAGCCAACACCACTATGGTGCGATAAAGGCTTGAGTGTTATTGTTGTTGTAGCATTTGTGGTCCAATAAATAACAACACTACAACACTCAAGCCTTTATCCCACTATAGTAGGGTCGACTATATGGATCCTTTGTTGTCATTGCGCCCTATTTTGTGTCATAATCTCACTAATGCCTAAGTACATCATATCTTTCCTTATAGTTTCATTTCAAGTCTTTATTGGTCTACCCCTCCATCGTTTAGCATGCCTAATGACTAGACCCTCACAACGCCTGACAGGTGCCTTTAATGGTCTCCTTTGTATATGTCCAAACCATCTTAGTCGCGTTTCCCGCATCTTCTCTGCAATTGGTGCTACTCTTGTCTTATCCCTGATCGGTAGACAACAAAACGAAAAAAATTCTTTGTCAGAGTTGTTTTGTGACATAACTCTCAACTCTCTTCTTACTTCTTCTACTCTTCTTCCTTATCTTTGTCAGTTGTCGTCATTGATTTTGTTTTGCCTTCGATTTTGTTTTGCCTTCGAATTTTAGAAGGAGGGTTCCTTATCTTTCGTTGTCGTTGATGACATCTTGGCTTATTGCTTCCTCCAGTTTTCTTCCCAACGATATACCATTATTACTTGTGTGACATAAAATATTTATACTAGTATAATATATTTAGAATGTCAAAAATTATTAAATTGTTAATATACCAATATATATAAGTAAAAAATGATTATATTTATACATAATTATGCATATAAATAAGTAAATATTTGAAATCCGATATATAAAAAAATCTCTGACATATCATCCGATTGCTCGACATAGTAAAACCAACATAAAAATCTAAAACCATCCTGACATCTGACATCTACAACCTTACCAGTGATCATACATATTTTCAACATAAAATTTAAAGCATATACGAGAGCATCAGACACTTAAAATTTGGACATCAACATATTTTCACTCATCTGTTGAGGCACACAACTAAGCAAACTCATGTTGCTAGGTTACAAATTGCATTTCTTGGCAAGCATGAACTTAAAAGCATAACAGTGAAATTCTAAATAAATACCATAGTATAATGAAATGAAGATGATGGCAATAATGGAATCAAACACGTGTACAAAATTTAGATACAATAAAATGAAAATGATGGCAAGGGCTGTTTAGAATTAAACACACAACATCTAGATACATCACTATGGTTATCCTAAATTACTGAAGAGACGTTGGATTATAAAGCATGAGAGTTGATGTCAAGATGTTCGTGACAAGCATAAAACAAATCATCAACAACAAAAAATTAACTAAAAAGCATATATTGACTGTATGTTAATGCAATAAAATAACATAAAAGGATCTCAATGAAACATACATTGCTTCCCTTCCAAACTTGATATACCCTCTTCCTCTGCCCAGATGCTTCAATCATTCTCTGATTTGAACTAGAAAGTTGGATACAATAAAATGAAAATGATGGCAAGGGCTGTTTAGAATTAAACACACAACATCTAGATACATCACTATGGTTATCCTAACTTACTGAAGAGGCGTTGGATTATAAAGCATGAGAGTTAAGATGTTCGTGACAAGCATAAAACAAATCATCAACAACAAAAAATTAACTAACAAGCATATATTGATTGTATGTTAATGCAATAAAATAACATAAAAGGATCTCAATGAAACATACATTGCTTCCCTTCCAAACATGATATACCCTCTTCCTCTGCCCAGATGCTTCAATCATTCTCTGATTTGAACTAGAAAGTTGAAGTGGAAGAGGGGGCTTGTACATCTTCCCTCGCATTCCAAGTAAATTGGACCTCCCAACTATGACCACAAGTCACATTACAATAGCCCAGATCTTCAAACATGCAAAGACAAATTTAGGCACACTGAATCTACAAAATCAGAAATGCCAAGATTTTAAAATAAAAAAAAAAGTCATAGTAGAACATATCCCTACAACAATATCATCGGGCTAGTTATCATGAATGTGAAAAATAAAAAAGGACAAAAAGAACTACGAGCCCGTTCACCATGCAAAATTGGTGTGAGACCTCATGAATTGGAATTGAGGTCAATCACAATTATATCGTTCGGATGTAGACAGAATTTTAGTCACGGGAATTAGAATTGACATTGAAGGAGAAGGGAAAAAAGAGAACTTAAAGCTAAAATGAGAACTATAGTTCAAACAAATGGCATCGAAGTTGTGGAAATGCATAAAGAGATAAGGCATATCTTAGTAAACACTTAATATTTATAAGAAGGATATGCTACTAGTTTATCAGGAATAGATGAAAATGAAGGTCATTCATATTGATAATTGATGCAACGAACTTAATGAAGGCAATCGAACCTTTTTTTTGTTTTTCCTCGTTCATATGCACACATTTTGTTTGATGAGATGCCCAAGAGAATTTTTGAAAATTATTGTGTTTTTATCGTCTCCATCCATGAGCTGAATACTTAGATGCTAGATCAATTATGATAATATTAAGTTTCTATATAATCACTACATGCAGGAGGAGTTTTGATATGATGTGGACCGCCACACATTGATATTAGTCTATGTAACTCATGGGCATTATTGGCTTATTGCACTTTGTATTTTCCCACTCGCCAATATATAGGAGTGGTAGTATCTTTAGATGAGCATCCTTTTTGAGTCTTAGGTTTTGCCTCTCTTGAAGAATAGTGTCAAGGAGGACCCAACCTCTGGATGCTTGGCGAGAACTTGTTCTAAATTGTATCTTTATGTTTGTTTAATGCAAGGCAAATGTCATCATACTGATCCGATACGACTCTAGCGTATCAACTGGTCTGACATCCCCGCGTTTAGGGTTCTACAGAACCCTAATTCCACTGCCTCGTCTCGTTCAGACTCCGCAAGTGCAGCTTTCTGCCCCACTACTCTGTTATTTTCTTTCTAATTCCGCGAGATCTGCTTATCGTGTGTCTACCTCCACGATCCAGCCGACCATCATCGTGATGTCCACGCTGCTAACAAGGCAGACCGCCTCGTCGCTCTCGCCCGACTCCTCCTGCGACTGAGCCGGCATTTTTTGTGTCATCGCCGCGTTCTGCCCCTTCCAGCGGCTGCTCCGGCCTGCCCAGCGCCGCCTCATCCTTCCAGCGGCAATTCTGCTGAGTGCTGAGCCGCCCACCTCCAATAACGCCTTCTCCAGCCCTTTCCCCCGCATTTTGTAGGCTCTTCTGCGACTTCTGCAACCTTCCAGTGGCCGCTTATCCTCCTCGCCTCCTTCCGTCGTGTCGGGCCACCCTCCTACAACTATTGCAGCCTTCCAGCGCTCCTCGCCACTACACCTAGTCGTTGTTTTGTGCCCACGACTCAAGCAATGGCCCTCCACGTCGAAGAGAACACCTCCACCAATGCCATCTCGAACTCTCAATGCATGGATATTGAAGCCCGGAGGATCTCACTCTCCTCCTTCGAGGACTTTTAACTAATCGCCCTTCGGCCCCTCCTCCGTCGCCACCAATTCAAATCGTCCCCGACCACATGAGGTTTTTGCACCCCGCATCAGACATTGCCCCAGTCCATCTCCGCTGGATTGAGATCCCTGTGTTTGATGGCACAGACCCTCTTGCTGGATCGCCCACGCCGAGCAACTGCAGCCCACCCCGCCAACCAGAAGGCCCCCATCTCCACTTAGTCCACTATCTATGTGGAGGGCTCGGCACTCTATTGGGTGTGTTGGATGCGTCAGCAGGTACTTGACCTTACCTGGCCCACATTGAAGGAGGAACATCTCTGATACTACGATAACACCAGGAGGGTAATGCCTTTGAGCGCCTCTGCTCCATCTGTCGGTCTGACTCTTGTGGCCACCTACGTCGACGAATTCATTGTGATCGCTACGCATGTTCCCGACCTAGCCCACGACCACTACTTGGGCTATTTTTTGGCGGGTCTGCACCCCCACCTCCGTGCGCGCTTTCGGGTCCACATATCGTCAACTCTTTCCCACGCTATGGAGCAGGCTAAGTATCTTGATAGGGAACTCTACCCAGCTCCATCATCATCCTCGACCCGGCCTCCCCAACAGTCGCGACCATTACTGACACCTCTTTCGCGCATGGACACTTTGTCCCCGCCTGGGCCCCAGCTACTGATCCCGACTCCCCAGCAGCCAGCTCCACTTCCACAGGCCCCCGGACGGCCCCATCATTTGTCTGGCCAACAATAAGTTGAGCTTCGTCACAAGGGCCTCTGCTTTCGCTGCGAGCAACCCTTCTCGCCCACCCACATCTGCCCTCTCAGAAATCTATGTGTGTTGTTGGGATCTGAAGATACTGATCCAGACATCGGGGAATTGAATCTGTTGACGCTTTCTGATGACCCTTTTGGACCTCAACTTTGAGGACAAGGTCTTTTTTGGGGCAAGAAGTGTTGATATGATGCGGAACGCCACACACCGATATTAGTCTATGTAGCCCATGGGCATTATTGCACTTTGTATTTCCCCACTCACCTATATATAGGAGTGGTAGTATCTTTAGATGAGCATCCTTTTTGAGTCTTGGGTTTTGGCTCTCTTGGAAAGTGGAGTGTCAAGGAGGACTCGGCCTCTGGATGCTTGGCGAGAACTTATTCTCAATTGTATCTTTATGTTTGTTTAATGCAATGCAAATTTCATCTTATTGATCTCGATACGACTCTAGCGTATCAAATTTTGGCTCTACCATTTTTATCAGAAAATAATTTTAGCTTTCGCTAAAAGGATATACAAAAAATGCAAGGCATATATATAACTTTTATGAATACACCCAACCGGATATCATTATTATGCAATGGTCCTTCAAGGAATGGTTATAAATATTGTTATAGAAACCTATGTTGTTAAAGGCGCGCCTGAGGCTTCAGGCTCACCAGACTCAGAGGTTTGCGCTTGTGTGCGCCTTTTTTGCGCCTTTGGACATTAAATGAGCGTCTGAGTGTGATTTTTGTTGTAAAATTTTTTTTCAAAATAATAAAAAAAATACAAGAACTTAATAATTTTTATATGATTTAGTATTTTTGATACATAATTGATCGTTGAGACTTAGATATGATGCAAACGAACATATTGATTTTATTTTTTAAGAGATATAAATGATAGTAATGAATGAATAATGAGTAGTATATATGAAGATTTTGTTCAAGAAGATGAACTGATATTTAATGCTCTAATTATTTAAAATTGTTAAAATAGCCCATGTAAAGGGCCCATTATTGGGCCCTCTTTTATTGTTTTATCTTCTCTCCTCCTTTAGTCCCACACCTTGTATAGGATTTTCTTCTCTCTTCTTCCTCCTATATATTTGTATTCTCTTCTTGTATTTACATACACAAGCAATACATACAAGTTTTGGAGCTTTCTCAACATGGTATCAGAGGGATCGGTCTTCCGGCTGCGGATACCCCTATTCTAATCGCCCAGACCGCCCTCCTTCCTCTCCGCTCGGCGTTCTCCTGCTTTCCCGCTTACCCGCCCGGCTTTCTCCGTTGTCTGCGGGTCTGTCCGCTTGCTTTCTACGGACTGCCCTTCTGCTCCGCGTCTCTTCTCCTTTTTCCCGTGGTTCCACTCCTCTAAGGCTTCTTATAGCCATCTTTTGCTCTAACCAGTGGGGCCCACCTCTCTTATCCGCTGCGGCCTCCCCTCTTAACCGCGCGGGCTCTTCTTCTCCACTGCTCCAATGCTCCTCTCCTCTCGATCGCGAGCTCCTTCCCTCTTCATCTGCGCGGTCTCATCTTTACCGCTGCGAGCTCCTCTGCGTCTTCTATCCGCACGAATTTCTCTTCTTGTGGACTCCTTCCCCGTTGCGGTCTCTTCTTCTAACCGTTGCAGTCCCCTTCCTTGCTGCTAAGTACTTCATCCGCGCGGACACCTCTTACCGTTGCGAGCTCTTCGGCTTATTCCAACTTACCGCGCGGACTCCTACTTCTCTATCCTAACCGCTGCGGGTTCCTTCTCTTGCGGACTGCTCTTGTCCGCTGCAGGCTCTCCCTTCTTGCCGCTCGTGTCCTTGCGGCCTCCTGCGCTTTGCCCGCTGCTGGTGTCCGGCGTGCCCGTGCGGGTTTTTGCCTTCCGTTTGTTGGTCGCGGTTTCTTCAGTCCTTCTCGCGCGGCCTCCGTTTCTTCTCGCGTGACCGTGCAGCTTGCCCATGGGTTCTTCGGGTAACTCCACTGGCTCGGCGGCCAGTCCGCCTGCTGCCTCCCCGGTCTGTCCTACAGACCGCCCGATTTGCTCTGCCGAAGTTCGTGACGAGCTCAGAATCACTACCATCTCTATTTCTGGCAAGAAAAACTGTCCCTTGGGTCCACTCAGTCAGACGGGTTCTTCAGGCTAAGAGCCTTCTGCCTCACCTTCTCCAGGCTCCTCTGTCTCCTACGACCGATGATTGGCTTCGCAATGATGGCCGCGTCCAAACTTGGCTCCTGAACTCTTTGGATGGTGAGCCTTATCAAATGGCTATGTATCACGACATCGCCAAGGCTATGTGGGATGAGCTGCATTCCCTATACTCCGGACGGGACAACCTCCAGCATCTCTACGACATCTTCACTGACCTCTTTGCTCTTGACATTGGAGGGGCTTCGGATATGACCTCATTTGTTGCTCGTGCGAAGACACTTGCTGAAGCATGGATCCAGCATCAGCCGTTCACCAATGACGCTGCTGCTCAGTGCGCTAAGAAGGAAGCCGCCTGTACAGCCATCATCATGGCCCGTCTTCCCCCTCACCTTCAGAGCATTCGTGCTCAGGTCTTGGCTTCCTCTAACACACCATCTTTTTCTGATGTGTGCTCCATGATTCTCCGTGTCTCACCTCCTCCAGATACTACGGCTCCTTCTCCTTCGGCCCTTCTTCAGCAGGCACCTCCACTTCTACCATTCCCTCCCTCTCCTCGGGGGGTCGTTCGGGAACTCGCGATCGTGGTTGTGGTGGCCGGGGTCGGCCGAAGTGTTCCTTCTGCGGGAAAGATGGTCATCTCGAGGCTACATGTTACAAGAAAATTGGCTATCCTCCTCGCCCGACGGCTTCTGTTGCTACCGACGCAGGTCCTCCTGATCTTGAAACTGTCCGTCTTCAGCTCTAGCATCTCCAAGGTTTGCTCAACCCACCATCTGCCTCCATTGCCTCCGTGAACACAGGTACTGCTTGTCTCTCCACCGGCTTGGGCTGGATTGTGGACTCTGGTGTCACTCATCACATTACTCCACGTCGGGCTGCCCAGTACCTGAATTCCCCTTATCCACCGTCTATTATTGTGGCCAATGGAGACACCGTTCCCGTCTCCGGCTCAACAGATCTTCCTATCATCTCATCCATCTCCCTTCGCCCGGCTCTGCATGTCCCGAGTTCCCCGTTCAATTTACTTTCTGTGGGACGACTTACTAATGATTTGGATTGCTCTGTTATATTCACGTCCTCTTCTTTTGTTATACAGGATCGGCGGACGCAGACTACCATTGGTAAAGGCCGGCTGCGGAATGGGCTCTATCTCCTCGACGACTCTCCCACCATCCTCTCTTCCGTCTCTTCAACTGATTGGCATCGTCGACTCGGGCATGCTCCTCTGTCGGTCCTCCAGCGGGCTCTCCCGGATGTCTCTTTTACCCCCTTTCAGTGTGACTCATGTATCCTCGGCAAGCAGACTCGTTCCTCTTTTTCTTCACATTGTACTCGGAGCGCTGCTCCTTTTGATTTAGTACATTCAGATATTTGGGGACCTTTTAAAATTACTAGTATTTCCGGTTTCCGGTATTTTATAACGTTTATTGATGATCACTCTCGCACTACCTGGCTATACTTACTTCGTGATCGCTCCGAGCTTCCCCGTTTCTTTCGGGCATTTGTCCTCGAAACCCGTACGCAATTCCACACGACCATCAAAGTACTACGAACTGACAATGCTCGTGAGTACACTAGTCACGAATTTACTGTTTTATGTTCTGAGTTCGGGATTCTACATCAAACTTCCTGCGTTTACACGCCGCAACAAAACGGTATTGCCGAACGCAAGAATCGTCACTTACTCGATGTTGTCCGTTCCCTCATGCTTCAAATGCATGTTCCTAAATCATATTGGAACTTTGCGGTCTCAACCGCCTGTTTTCTCATTAACCGTCTCCCTTCCTCCATTCTCAACTATGCTACTCCGTTTAGCATACTCTTTCCCTCCACTCCGGCCTTTCCTTTCCCACCTCGTGTATTTGGCAGCCTCTGCTACGTCCACCGTTTGGGGCCTTCCTCGGATAAGTTGGATCCCCGAGCGGCTAAGCATATCTTTGTTGGTTATTCACGCACCCAAAAGGGGTATGTCTGTTATTCCCCTGCCACACGCAAGATCTCTGTTTCTTCTGATATCACTTTTCGCGAGGATCAACCATTCTTTCCTGCTCCCTTACCCGACCATCTACCACCCACACCTCCTCCTCCATCCATCCCACGCCCAGTCATTCCCGTAAATACTCCACCTCTGCCAGTTACCTCTGAACCGCTTGTCGTTCCCTCCAAACCACCCGTTATCCGAGTCTACACTCGTCGCTCTACCACTTCCGTTGCCCCTCTGCCGTCGGTCTCTACCATGGATACTCCGCGTCCAAATGATCAGGTATCGTCTTCCACTGCTCATCCTCTGGCAAACTACATCTCTCTTCATTGCCTCTCTCCCCATTTACACACTTTGGCTACCTCTCTCTCTCTTTGGTTGTTATTCCTAACTCTGTGCAGGAGGCACTTCAACATCCAGGATGGCGAGCGGCCATGGAGGAAGAAATGTCTGCTCTCTGGTCTAACCAGACATGGTATGTTGTTCCCCTTCCACCGAGTCAGAAACCAGTTGGGTGCAAGTGGGTCTTTGTTATCAGACATGTTGCCGATGGGACAATTGACCGTCTAAAGGCTCGTCTTGTGGCTAGAGGTTTCACTCAATAGGAGGGGCTAAATTATGAGGAAACGTTCTCTCCGGTAGCGAAGCTTAATAGTGTTTGCGTCCTCATCTTTGTTGTTGTCCATCGCCGGTGGCCACTTTTTCAGCTGGATATCAAGAATGCTTTCTTGAATGGGGATCTCCAGGAAACTGTCTATATACAACAACCACTCGGGTTTGAGACAACGGGGGAGTCTCAGGTCTGCCATCTTAAAAAGGCTCTATATGGTCTCAAACAATCTCCACGGGCATGGTTTGAAAAATTCAGCAAGGTCCTCCGTGAGATTGGCTTTACTCGGAGCTCGGACGACTTCTCGCTCTTTACTCGTCACCAACCAACAGGAACGGTTATTCTGTTAGTATACGTCGACGATATTATCATTACTGGAGATGATTCTCAGGGGATACAGGCAGTCAAAGTCCATCTAAACTCAGTCTTTCAGACAAAGGATTTGGGACCTCTTCGCTATTTTTTGGGTCTTGAGATTGCCAGAAGGTCGGATGGGCTCACTCTCTCTCAACGGAAATATTGTCTTGACCTTCTTCATGATGCGGGTCAGTCTGGCTGCAAGCCAAGTGATACTCCTATGAATGTGAACCACAAACTGTGTGCCCAGGCATCTGACTCGGATCTTCTTCTCGAGAATCCTGAATATTATCGTCGTCTTGTTGGAAAACTAATATATCTCACGGTTACCAGACCGGATATTTCTTTTGTTGTTGGACTTGTCAGCAGATACATGCACTCTCCTCGAAAATCTCATCTTCAAGCGGTGGAACGAATTCTCAGGTACCTTAAAACCGCTCCTGGTCAGGGACTTGTCTACAAGACCTCCTCTTCTGCTCCAACATTGGTGGCATATTCAGATGTCGATTATGCTGGCTCTCTCGATGACCGACGATCTACGAGTGGTTTTTGCACTTACTTGGAGGACATCTTGTCACTTGGCGAAGCAAGAAACAAGCAGTCGTTGCTCGATCTTCAGCCGAGGCAGAGTACCGGGCAATGGCATCGGTTGTATCAGAATTGACATGGCTTGAGAGTCTTCTTACTGATCTGGGTGTAAAATTACCATCACCGGCTCTTCTCCTTTGTGACAGTCAAGCCGCCATACACATCGCCAAGAACCCGGTCTTTCACGAAAGAACGAAGCATATTGAGGTCGATTGTCACTTCATTCGGGAAAAGGTTCAGATGAAGAAGCTTGACCTGAAGCATGTCCCAGGATCGGAACAAGTTGCGGATGTCCTCACGAAGGCTCTCTCCAAGGCACTCTTCTATCAATGCTTGTCCAAGCTTGGCGCATACGATTTGTACGCTCCAGCTTGCGGGGGAGTGTTAAAATAGCCCATGTAAAGGGCCCATTATTGGGCCCTCTTTTATTGTTTTATCTTCTCTCCTCCTTTAGTCCCACACCTTGTATAGGATTTTCTTCTCTCTTCTTCCTCCTATATATTTGTATTCTCTCCTTGTATTTACATACACAAGCAATACATATAAGTTTTGGAGCTTTCTCAACAAAAATGAATGTGATTGCACCATGCCTTCTTCGGGCGTGCGTCTGCGCCTTGATCCTTGCACCTAGGCTCCAAAACCCCTTTGCACCAGGGTGCGGCTTGCGCCTTTAATAACTAAGATAGATACATGTCATATTACTATTTTAGAGATCAGAACCGTCCATGTATTGTTATATATATTGTTATACACCCAAACCAGATATCATATGTATCCATATTGTTATAGAAACGTATCATATTACTATTTTATAGAAACATCATATTACTATTTTATAGAAGCATGTCATATTACTATTTTTGGAATGGTCACATACTGTTATAGAAACTTTAGTAATTAAGAAAACTACATTTTGATAAATATTATTATTTTAGATCTCTAAACTAAGAACATGAAGCAGAGCGGTGAAACCCTCCCACACCTCCACTCCTCCCGGATCTCCATCTCCAAACTCCAACCAATAACACCCCTCTTTCACCTATCGATTGCTCTTAGCCCGAGAACAATCTGCTTTTACACATAGGTAATACTTTAAAGAATACGTGTATGATTAGAAACCAACTATCAAACTTCAAAGAATACGTGTATGATTAGAAACCAACTATGATTAAAAACCATAATACAGAAAGAATGTTGAGTTGTTTATTCTAGTCATTTTCATTTTTGTGTTGACCATTGCGTAAAGATTTAACTTCGATGATTTACTACAAATCTTGATGATTGATGCTTGAAAATTCATGATTGACGATTGGATATTAGTTTCAAATGCGCGCATAATAATTTGCTTGGCAAAATTAGAATTGAGTGAATTCTCGCTGATATTTGTAAAAAAACAGAATCCTTATTTTTTTAATTTAACTTCATTGACTATCATTGAATTTCATTTTCCATTTAAAGATAAAGTTGTAATTTAACGTATAGATTTACCGTGCACGAAAAGGATGAAAGCCTATAACTTGGGAGGAGGCAGTAAATAGATTGATTAGATCCACGCAACAAAGATTCCTCTGCTTTCCAAAATAGATTGAGATTTCATTTTCAACTGCAAACTGTTGAAGGTAAACATTGTTCAAGTTTCAACTGCTACATGAATCGATTTGGATTAAAACCACACGGATTATTTTTCTCCATTCATGCCGAATTTTGTTCTCATAGAGATGAATATAATATCTTTCTCTGTTCAGGTCTACTGACTCCAGTTAAGACAATACTA
The DNA here is from genome assembly GCA_039513925.1 of Platanthera zijinensis. NCBI lineage: Eukaryota > Viridiplantae > Streptophyta > Magnoliopsida > Asparagales > Orchidaceae > Platanthera > Platanthera zijinensis. The sequence continues at coordinate 36,848,558 of CM077086.1, forward strand.
AGAAAAAAGGCCTGTAGTAAGTCATTTTGCTTGGGAAATCTTATCTTGCACACACAATGATTGTCTTCAACCTTAACAACAAACCAAATGTAAATATAGGGCTTCGACGGTTAAATAAGTTGAAATTGTTGAAACCAACTGGGGATGTTCAGCAAATAAAAGTAAAAGACTGAGAATAGCTAGCATATTAATGTTTTAGTTACTAAAATACAATACGTTCAGATCCATTTGACTTAAGCTCAATGGAAGAGCTCATTCTATAGTGGAGAAAATGATACTGGATTTTATAAAAGAATCACCATTCATTAATCAATTATATGTATTACTGAATGTTTACGTATTCATGAATGTTGGTATTCCGTGTTTATAAGAAAGGAATGATTATGCACTGGAGCCGGCAATAAGAGATGAATAACTAATAACTCACTAAGTCTACATAACACCTAAACAATGACTCTTACCATCTCATTTTATCTCTTGAATTCTATTAATTATGTTGATTTTTTCACATTTCAAATTGTTAATCATTGAGAAACGATAAATTTGAACTCTTTACGTAATCTTTTCAGTTTAGTCATCCGCACAATTACTACCGATCGAAAAATTAATCATCAATGGCTTGACGAATGATGTTTTTGTACTTTCCATCTATTCAGATTGATGCATGCTCAAATTGTTATTGCATTATTTATGCTCTACAGTTCCCAGTATATTCGTACTAAATTGAAACTTTTTCAATAAATATCTTAACTATCAATGTGTTATTTGTAATTATCAAAATATCAACGACATTCTCTATTTTTTGTTGTGCAGTTAGAGCTATTTCTCTTTTTTATCAATGTCGCCGCCTACAATAAATGTTGCCGCCCAACAAATGTCGCCGCCCATAACAAATGTTGTCCCCTTCGACAAATGTCGCCGCCCATAACAAATGTTGTCCCCTTCGACAAATGTCGCCCCCCACAACAAATGTCATTTGTTGATCTTTCCACAACAAATCTCATTTTATCTCTTGAATTCTAATAATTATGTTGATTTTTCCACATTTCAAATTGTTTATCATTGAGAAACGATAAATTTGAACTCTTTACATAATCTTTTCAGTTTAGTCATCCGCACAACTACTACCCATCGAAAAATTAATCATCAATGGCCTGACGAATGATGCTTTATGTACTTTCCATCTATACAGATTGATGCATGCTCAAATTGTTATGCATTATTTATGCTCCACAGTTCCCGGTACATTCATACTAAATTGAAACTATTTCAATAAATATATTAACTATCAACGTGTTATTTGTAGCTATCAAAATATCAACGACATTCTCTACTTTTTTTGTGCAGTTAGAGTTATTTCTCTTTTTTATCAATGTCGCCGCCTACGATAAATGTTTCCGCCCACGACAAATGTCGCCGCCCATAACAAATGTCACCCCCCACAACAAATGTCGCTCGCCACAACAAATGTCACCACCCACGAAAAATGTTATCCCCCACAACAAATGTCACCGTCAACGACAAATGTTGTCTTCCACGACAAATGTGTCCGCCCATGACAAATGTCGCTAGCCACGACAAATGCCGCCGCCCACGACAAATGCTGCCGCCCACGACATAAATCGCCTTGAATAGAGGCAGAGCCCCATGTTTGTCACTCGTATGTGTGTGTATTACAGTTTGACCCCGGTTGGACTGGTTCAAGCTTGAACATTTCGCTCCACCGGTTCGATATCCGATCCGGTTTTCAAAACCTTGAAAAAAATATTATATATTTACTATATTATATGCACCAAACAAGATTCATTTTATTTTGCTAAACTTAGGCTGCATTATTTATTTTGCTAAGCTTGCGCTCCAAATAAGATTTATTTTCCAACATCAATGGTGCCATGTTTTGTTTTTTTAAGTTGTAAGCGCACTGCTCTGCATAGAGTTTTGGAGTAGCACGGAGAAAATGTCAGAGTACGCCCTCCAGCAATGACCTGGAAGCGCTGCCTCGACGTTGACTCCTTGCTCGCCTGGAAATAAAAAATTTTAATCCATAGCTCTCGTCATCCCCTCCATTTTTTGTATGTTACGGGGGTGCATTAACGAAGAGATCTTCCCAGAAGAAAACTCAGTTTTTAAGATCTCATTTCAACCAGATGTCTAATTACACCTCTTCTTGTTGAGGCATTGTAGTCTCTCGCGCTCGTTCCTTTCTCAGGAGCGGACGCAATCTGAAAGTCGACAGTCTCTTTTGTTGACTCCCCACACTCGACCTCCAGTCTCCACAGCGTTTCAGACGCGACCTTCGATGTCCAACGCCTCATATTCCGACGCATTATTAGTCTCTTGCACGCGAACCACAAAGGTAGGATCATTTGTCACTGACATAAAGATGGGGATATTAGGCTATTGATAGTTGTTTGTTTCACTGAAATCATCCATCTTCTGGCACCTAATCTTCCTTGATGTTTCAAGTATTTAAGGTTCGATTGTTTTCATGAAGTTTGTTGCATCAATTATCAATATGAATGACCTTCATTTTCATTTATTCCTGAGAAACTAGCAGCATATCCTTCTAATAAATATTAAGTGTTGGCTAAGATATGATTTATGTCTTACCTTATGCATTTTCACAGCTTCGATACCAGTTGTTTGAACTATAATTCTCATTTTAGCATTAAGTTCTCTTTTTTTCCTTCGCCTTCAATGTCAATTAAAATTCTTGTGACTAAAATTCTATCTACATCTGAACGACATAATTGTGATTGACCTCAATTCCAATTCATTAGGGCATTGGAATTGAGGAAAATTCCAATTCCCACCTCTTTTTAATGGCGAATAGGCCCGTAGTTTTTTTGTCTTTTTTTATTTTTCACATTCATGATAGCATGACCCTATGATATTGTTGTAGGGATATGTTGTAGTAAGATTTTTTTTATTTAAATTTTTTGGCATTTCTGATTTTGTAGATTCATTGCGCCAAAAGTTGTCTTTGCATGTTTGAAGATTGAGCTATTGTAACGTAACTTGTGGTCATACTTGGGAGGTCCAATTTTGTTGGAATGCGAGGGAAATTATACAAGCCCCCTCTTCCACTTCAACTATCTAGTTCAAATCAGAGAATGATTGAAGTTCCTGGGTAGAGGAAGAAGGTATATCAAGTTTGGAAGAGAAGCAATGTATGTTTCATTGAGATCCTTTTATGTTATTTTATTGCATTAACATACAATCAACATATGCTTGTTAGTTAGTTTTTGTGTTGATAATGATTTGTTCTATGCTTATCACTTTAACAACTCGGCAACACTGACACGCTTTATAACCCAATGCCTCTTCAGTAATTTAGGATAACCATAGTAATGTATCTAGATGTTGTGTGTTTAATTATGAACAGCCCGTGCCATCATTTTCAAATCTAAAGTTTATACACTTCAATTGATGTTGGTTCAAAACCACATGATTTCAGTTCACGTGCATGCATGCATGGCTGCTATGGATCTTAGGACACTACTCATTCACAACGATCTCTACATTCACTACAATCTCTACATTGTCGAGGAATCCAAGGGAACAGCTCCATATACTAAGCTTAATTTCAACTAAGTATAAATTCCCAGTCAGCCGCCACAACCCAAGCCGTCATCAAGCATTGAAGATTAAAAAAAGGAAACAGTAACAATGGCAAAAGACGAACCTGTTATTCAAAGTTGCAGGAAGAGAAGAAAAAAAATTCAAAACTGAAGCATTAAGCTGCAGGTTGGAGAAGGGTGGGTATAACATTCAAAGCAGCAAGAAAAGAAAACCTTATTAAAATGAAGTTTGGTTGGACCAGGGCCAGCCAGACGTTCAGGACAAGAAGAAGAGAAAAATCTTCAATAATGAAGCATTAAAGAACGACAAGGGGGAGCCCAACATTCAGAGCAAGAAGAATTAAAAATCTTCATTGTCACACATGGTAAAAGTACTACAAGTTCTTTTTACAGCTTATAATCACAGTATCTTCAATCAGCTTTCGTTAATTATGCCTGTTTATTTTTTAATATAGTAATACCTGTTAATAATTATTGTAGAGAAAACCTCAAACTTGTGTATATTATCTCAATCAATGAATACAAGGTATGAATACATATTTATAGGAGGGAGAAAGAGAGAAGAGAGTCTTATACAAGATGTGGGACTAAAGAAGAGAAAAGAAGAATACACATAAATGGGCCTTTTTACATGGGTTTTTCCGACACTCCCCCGCAAGCTGGAGCGTACAAGTCGTACGCACCCAGCTTGGACAGAAACTGATAAAATAGGGTATTTGGTAGAGCCTTTGTGAGGATATCAGCAACTTGTTCAGAACCTGGAACATGCTTCAACTCTATTTTCTTCATTTGGATTTTCTCCCGGATAAAGTGACAGTCCACTTCAATATGTTTCGTTCTTTCATGGAAGACTGGATTCTTTGCAATGTGTATAGAAGTTTGGTTGTCGCATAACAGAACGGTAGGTGAGGGAAGATTCAACCCTAGATCGGCAGAAGACTTTCAAGCCAAGTAAGCGAAGCAAAAAAAGAGAACTTCTGGAAGATACATCCGGTAGAGATACATGATTCACACTTAAAAGAGGGTAGAGATACATCCGGTAGAGCCTTCTGGAAGATTGGCAGGGGGATGCCCAAGACGCCGATGTCAATCGACGGAGGAGACGAAAGATAAGATAGTCGGAGAGTCATCAAGGAGGTAGAGCCCGTTCTGCAGTCGCCCTTTACCAATGACAGTCCGCGCCTGTTGATCTTGTATCAGAAAATAAGATGTAAAGGTTACAGAGCAATTTAAATCAGTAGTAAGGCGACCAACAGAAAGCAAGTTGAACGGGAAGCCCGGAACATGAAGAGCCGAGCGTAGAGATAGAGAAGTGAGAAGGATATCAGCAGAGCCAGAGACTAGATCAGTGTCCCCATTGGCTAATGTGATACACTTAGGATGAGGAGCATCCAGGTATTGATGTGGCCGCAAAGAGGTGATGTGATGCGTGGCACCTGAGTCCACTATCCAGCGCGGGCTAGTGGAGAGACAAGTGATACCTTCATTAGAGATGGAGGCAGCAGAGGCAACGGAGGCAGGTGAGCGACTGAGCAGACCATGGAGTTGTTGGAGCTGAAGGCGGACCTCTTCAAGGTCATTACGAGCAGAGGAGTCGGTGGCAGCAATAGTGGCATGTGGACGAGGAGGAATCCCATGCTTGCGATAGCAAGTGGCCTCAAGGTGACCGTCCCTATCGCAGAAGGTACACTTTGGGCAAGGCCGGCTTCCCCGACCTCGGCTCCGAGAGCCTGAACGTCCCCCACGAGCAGAAGGGGGGAGGGGTAGTAAGGGCGCAGAAGTGTGCTGAAGGAGAGCCGGTGATGGAGGTGCGGAACTATCAGGAGGTGGGGAGACCTTGAGCAGCATGGAACGAACATTGGATAATGATGGGGTAGCCGCAGAGGAGAGGATCTGAGCCCGAAGGCTCTGAAGATGAGGAGGAACACGAGTCATCATCATGGCAATACTGACAGCCTCTTTCTGAGCACGTTGAGCAGCAAGATCCAACGTAGGAGGTTGATGTTGAATCTATGCCTCAACCAGAGTCTTGGCCCGAGCAACAAAGGGGGTGAGGTCAGTGGTGCTGCCAACATCAAGGTTCTGCAGATCAGTGATGATGTCATAGAGGTGATGGAGGCTATCTTTTCCGGAATAGAGGGACTGGAGCTCATCCCACATTGCCTTAGCCGTTTTGTGATACATGGCCATGCGATAGGGTTTGCTATCAAGGGAGTTGAGGAGCTACGTCTGAATTCGACCATCATTGCGCAACTAATCTTCAGTGGGAGCAGCAGGAACCGCTTGGGTCAAGTGATGGAGGAAGCCTTTGGACTGAAGTACGCGGCGTACAGAATGTACTCACTCCACAAAATTCTTCTTCCCGGCTAGCGAAATCGTGGTAATCCGCAATTCATCACGGAGTTCAGGGGCCAGAGCCGGGCAGTCAGCAGAGGAAGAGGTCTCCTGTCCGATAGAGTCGATAGAGGACCCCATGGCACAGAAGGCAGGAGGCAAGACCGGCGGTTAGAACAGAGGAGAGACCGCGCGATCAGAACAGCGAGCAGGAGGCCGCACGGTCTAGGTGACAACACACCAGCGGCAAGGCAGCAAACTGTCGCGACCATAATGCGAAGCGGTTAGCTGGAAGAAGCCGCACGGTCACGGTGATAGCACACCAGCGGCAAAGGGAATGCCACGACCACTATGCGGAGAGAAGAGAAGGCGTTGACGAGGAGACAAGTCGCTAAGACGAAGCAGAACAGAAGCCGCGCGAGAAGCAGCGCGAGAAGCCGCACGGTCACAGTGATAGCCCACCAGCGGCAAGAAGGATGACGCGACCAATATGCGGAGCCTGCAGCAGTGAGGAGAAGCCGCCCGCGATTTAGACAAGTCGCAGCGACAAGGTAGAGGAGAAGTCGTGCGAGAAGCTGCTGCGGACAGGAGAAGTCGTCGCGGACAAAGAGGAGAAATCGCGCGAAGAAAGACGGTTGCGGACAGAGAGTCCGCAACGACTAAGGTAGGATAGAAGCGAGGAGGCCAGGACTCGGTGGGTAGGCGGGATGAAGCCGCGCGAGCAGAAGGGAAACACAGGAGGGGAGACCTCACCAAACAGAAAGTTATAAAAGGAAGGAGGTGAGGAGAAGGTGGAAGCCCCGAGAGAGAGAGCAGGGAAGCGGTTAGGAAGAACTTAACCGGCGGACAACCACGGTTAGGCAGGATATTTAACCGCACAGAAAGCCGCGGTTAAAAAAAACAGGCCGCGTGGAGGACCAGTTTCGCTCTGATACCATGTAGATAAAACCTCAAACTTGTGTATATTATCTCAATCAATGAATACAAGGTATGAATACATATTTATAGGAGGGAGAAAGAGAGAAGAGAGTCATATACAAGATGTGGGACTAAAGAAGAGAAAAGAAGAATGCACATAAATGGGCCTTTTACATGGGTTTTTTCCAACAATTATGATAGCGGTTATTCTTTATATTTATTTAATATAATGTTTTCTCACCTATTTATTTTACAAAATAACCATTTTTTACTTAATTTGGTCATTAGTGGCTTGTTTATCATTTAGTTGTCATTTCTACCTTGAAGTCCCCGTAGTAATTCCTTGATTAATTGCAAGTGTTCACTTGCACTTAATTCCCAAGTTTAACCATTTAGTTTTGACGACTATATAATTTATACAATTATCTTTTGAGAAAAAATTAATAAAACCAAGAAAAATATATATGCCCATCATATGTGACAACGATGTTTTACGCTTCTTCTTGCTCTGAATGTCGGGCTCCCCTTTGTCGGTCATTAATGCTTCATTATTGAAAATATTTTTCTTCTTGCCCTGAATGTCTGGCTTGCCCTTACTCAACTTAATTGCATCAAATTTTAAGGTTTTTCTCTTCTTGTTGCTCTGAATGTTAAGTCTTCCCTTCTCCAACCTGCAGCTTAACGCGTTGTTTTGAAATTTTTTCTTCTCTTCATGCAGTTCTGAATAACAGGTTTGTCTTTTGTCATTGCAACCGTTTCCTTTCTTTTAATCTTCAATGCTTGATGACATTTTGGATTGTGGCAACTGACCGGGAATCTGCACGTAGTTGAAATTAAGCTCGACATATGGAGTTGTTGTCTTGGATTCCTCGGCAATGTAGAGATTGCGGTGAATGTAGATATCGATGTGAATGAGTAGTGTTCTAAGATCCACAACTGTCATGCATGCATGCATGTGAACTGAAATCATGTGGCTCTAAACCAACATCAATTGAAGTGACATCTGCAATTAAAAACAATGAACATGAAAAGGATAAAAAAGGACAAAAAATTACAGGCCGTTCACCATGAAAAATAGGGGGAATTGGAATTGGCCTCAATTTCCATGCCCTCGTGAATTTGAATTGACGTCAATCACAATTCTATTGTTCGGATGTAGACAGAATTTTAGTCAAATGAATTAGCATTGACATTGAGGAGAAGGAAAAAAGAAGAACTTAAGTTAAAATGAGAACTATAGTTCAAACAACTGGCATCGAAGTTGTGGAATGCAAAAGGTAAAAGATAAAGCATATCTTAAATATTTAAAAGAAGGATATGCTACTAGTTTTCTCAGGGAATAGAAGAAAAATGAAGGTCATTCATATGATAATTGATGCAACGACCATCATGAAGGAAACCGAACCTTAAATACTTCAAAACTTCAAGGAAGATTAGGCGTCAGAAGACAGATGATTTTAGTAAAACAAACGGCCACCAATAGCCTAATATCCCCACCTTTATGTCGGATACAAAGCATCTTACCACTGTGGCTCGCATATAGGAGACGAATAATGTGTTGGAATATGAGGCACCGGACGTCGAGGGACGCGTCAGAAACGCAGCAGGGACTGAATGTCGAGCGTGAGGAGTCGATGGAAGAGACTGGCGACTTTCAGATCACGTGCATGCTAGAGAAAGGAACGGGCGCGAGAGGCTACAATGCCTCGACAAGAAGAGGTGTAACCGGAGATCTGGCAGAAATGAGATCTCGAAAACTGAGTTTTCTTCCGGGAAGATTTCTTCGTTAACGCACCCCCGCAACAAGATACAAAAAATGGAGGGGATGACAAGAGAAATGGATTGGAAATTGGCATTTCCAAGCGAGCAGGAAGGAATCGGCGTCGAGAGAGCGCTTACGGGTCATTGTCGAAGGGCGTGCTCCGACGTTTTCTCCGCACAGCTCCAAAACTCTATGCGGAGCAGTGCGCTTATAGCCTAAAAAGGCAAAACAAATGTGTCATCGATGTTGGAAAATAAATCTTGTTTGGAGCGTAAGCTTGGCAAAATAAATAATGCATTGTAAGCTTATCAGAATAAACAATGCAATGTAAGCTTAGCAAAATAAATAATGCAACGTAAGCTTAGCAAAATAAAATGAATCATGTTTAGAGTATATAATATAATAAATATATAATGTTTTTTCAAGGTTTTGAAAACCGGACCGGATATCGAACTAGTGGAGTTAAAGGTTCAAGATTGAACCGGTACAACCAGTTCACCTGGGGTCAAACCGTTATATATATAGTGATAGACATACGCCGTGGGCGGCGACATACGCCGTGGGCGGCGACATACGCCGTGGGCGGCGACATACGCCGTGGGCGGCGACATACAACGTGGGCGGCGACATACGTCGTGGGCGGCGACATACGTCGTGGGCGGCGACATTTGTCGTGGTCGGCGACATTTGTCATCGGGGCGATATTTATTATGAGCGGCGACATTTGTCGTGGACGGCGATATTTGTCATGGACAACGATATTTGTCGTGGGTGACAACATTGATAAAAAAGAGAAACAACTAAAAATGCACAAAAAAAGTAAAGAATGTCGTTAATATTTTGATAGCTGCAAATAACATATTGATAGTTGTTAAGATATTTCCTACTGAACCGAAAAGGTTTCAATTAAATATGAATGTATTGGGAACTGTATAGCATAAATAATGCAACAACAATTTAAGCATGCATCAATCTAAATAGATTTAAAGTACAGAAAGCATCATTTGTCAAGCCAATGATGTTAATTTTTTGATGGGAAAATTGTGTGGAAGGATAAACTGAAGATTGTGTGAAATAGTTAAACGTGTCATTTCTTAATGATTAACAATTCTGAAATGTGGAAAATCAACATAATTAATAGAATCCAAAAGATAAAATGAGATGGTAAGAGTAGTTGTTTAGGTGTTATGTAGACTTACTGGGTGAGTTGTTAATTATTCATCTCTATTGCCAGCTCCAGTGCATAATCATCCCTTTCGTGTAAACACAGAATAGCAACATTCATGAATACCTAAACATTCAAAAATACACAAATATTCATTAACGCACATAGTTGATTAATGAATAGTGATTCTTTTATAAAATCCAGTATCATTGTCTCCACTATAGAAATATGGCCTTCCATTGAGTTTAACTAAATTGGATTTGGCTGTAATTGATCATTTTAACATATAGATGTATTGTGTTTTAGTAAATAAAACGTTAATATGCTAGCTATTCTCAGTCTATTACTTTTATTTGTTGAACATCGCCAAATTGGTTCCAACAATTTCAACTTATTTAATAGTTGAAGTCCTATATTTACATTGGTATGTTGTTAAGGTTGAAGACAATCAGTGTGCGCACAATATAAGATTTCACAAGCAAAAGGACTTACTATAGTTCTTTTTGTTTAGTGTGTAGTTTGAACTGGAGCCAGTAGACCCTGAACAGAGAAAAGATATTGTATTCACCTCTATAAGAACAGAATTCGGAATGAATGGAGAAAAATAATCTATGAGGTTTTAATCCAAATCAAATTCGAATAGCAGTTGAAACTTGAACAATGTATACATTCAATAGTTTGCAGTTGAAATCCCAATCAATTTTGGAAAGCAGAGGAATCCTTGTTGCGTTAATCCAATCGCTCTAGTTATTGTCTCCTCCCAAGTTATAGGCTTTCAACCTTTTCCTGCATGGTAAATCCATAGGTTAAATTACAACATTATCTTTAAATGGAAAATGAAAATGAAATTCAATGATAATCAATGAAGTTAAATTAGAAAAATAAGGATTCTGTTTGTTTTTTACACAAACATCAGTGAGAATTCGTTTAATTTTAATTTCGCCAAGAAAATTATTATGCTCTCATTTGAAACTAAGATCCAATCATCAATCATGAATTTTCAAGCATCAATCATCAAGCTTCATACTAAATCATCGAAGTTAAATCTTCAAGCAAAGGTAAACACAAACAAATGAAAATAAATAGAATAAACGACTCAACAATCTTTTTGTATTATAGTTTCTAATCATACATGTATTCTTTGAAGTTTTATGTAGGAATCTGGAGCAAAAAATTACCTGTGTAAATGCAGTTTGTTCTCGAGCAAAGAGCAATCGATAAGTGAAAGAGGGGTGTTGCTAGTTGGATTTTGGGAGATGGAGATCGGGAAGGAGACGTGGAGACGTGCAAGGGTTTCTCCGCTCTACTTCCTACTCTTAATTTAGAAATCTAAAATAATAATATTTATCAAAATGCAGTTTTCTTAATTACTAATGTTTCTATAAAACAATATATGACCATTCCGAAAATAGTAATATGGCATGTTTCTATAAAATAGTAATATGATGTTTCTATAAAATAGTAATATGACATATTTTATAACAATATGCATATATATGATATATGGTTGAGTGTATAACAATATATATAATATACATGGACGGTTCTGATCACTAAAATAGTAATATGACATGTTTCAATAACAACATTTATAACCATTCTTTCAAGGACCATTGCATTTAAATGATATCTGGTAGGGTGAATTCATAAAAATTATATATATGCTTTGCATTTTCAGTATATCCCTTTAGCCAAAGCTAAGATTAATTGCAAATAAAAACGGAAGAGCCAAAATTCCTCCTGCATGTAGTGATTAAACAACAACAACAAATAACAGTCAAGCCTTTATCCTACTATATGGGTCCTTTGTCGCCATTGTGCCCTATCTTTTGTCATAATCTCACTAATGCCTAAGTAAATCAGTCTTTCCTTACAGTTTCATTCTAAGTCTTTATTGGTCTACCCCTCCCTCGTTTAATATGCCTAGTGACTAGACTCTCACAACGCCTAACAGGTGCCTCTAATGTGTCTCCTTCATAAGTAGTCAAAACCATCTTAGTCAAGCTTTTCTCAATCTTCTCTGCAATTGAAGTTACTTTGTCCTATCCCCGATACATTCATTCCTATTTTATCTTATCTCGTGTGTCCACACATTCCACCTAAGCATTCTCATCTAGCAAACTCCCATTTTTTGCTTATGTACACAATTCACGGCCCAACACTCAAAATCATAGAGCATCGCTGGTCTAATTGCAGTACCGTAAAACTTGCCCTTAAGTTTTAATGTCACCTTACGATCAATAAGATCCCTGACGCACCTCTCCACTTCAACCAACATGTAGCTTAGATTATATGTGTCACATCTTTATCAATACCTGTCTTTTGAACTATCGGATCCAAGATATTGAAAAACTCACACATAAGATATCCTGGATCACCCAACAAATACGAAAAAAAAAAAAAAAAAAAAATATATAAAAAAAAAAAATAAAAAAAAAAAAAAAAAAAAAAAAAA